>JAOVVF010000002.1:12336221-12363782 GCA_028565595.1 Duopalatinus emarginatus | reverse complement strand
CAGTCGTATCTTGCCCTGGGCGGGGATCGAACCCACAACCTTCCGGTCAAGAGACCGGTTCCCTAACCACTAGGCCAATTTGTCCACTGCCTCTGCCTTAAAATGTTAAAAGCCTTGAAACAGGATGCTTATTTGCCTTTTCTGTACTTTTAAACTGTAACCATTTCTTTTTCTCTTTTTTGAAATTCACAAGTATGTGTTAATTTTAACCCCAAAACCTAGTTATTATCTCCAGGAGTGGCTCAATCAAATGTTACTTTTGTAGATAAACAGTACAAACTCATAGTCAGCTCCAGAATAATCTGGTTAATTAGCTTTAATGTCACATATAATTTTCAATTTATTTTTCATTATGCCACATGTCAGAGCTGTAAGATCCTCTGCATTTTCTCGGTAGAACCCCACCTCACCAAGAGTAATTACTCAGTAGACACATATTTGCCATTTGATAAACAAAAAATATTCAGTGAATTGTGGAATGGTGAATTTCAAGTACATGACTGTCTGCAGTGTGCATCTGTCCTTGGTCTTCTTCTATAGTGATCATATTGGAGAATGCAGAGCAGGGAGGAGACAGCTCCTCAATACACATAATCTCTAGATCCTTCAGAGTCCTAAGTACTCCGTTCAGGATTTGAGCTCACCCCACTGTTTTCAAAGGAGTGCAGGTCAGAGGACCAGGATGGCAGTGCCAAAAGCTTGACTTTGTGGACACTAAAGCATTTGTGTGGTTGTAGTTGTATGTTTTGAAGGATTGTCATGCTAGATGTTTATTTCTAATAGTTCATAATTTTTTGTCCATTGCTTGATTTCTAAAGTTTAGCACATAATTAACCATATACCATATTACAATTACTTTTAAGAATAAAATATCATATTGCATAGAGTATTCATTTTTATCTTATTTACATTACAATGACAATAATTCTGGGGTTGACTATCCCAGACTATCCTTAACTATCCTGAATATTGTTCTTAGCCCTTTTGTTATTCTTTGCATGTGGCATTTGGCTACAAGCTTGTCGTAGCTGGTAGTATCTGTAGTTAGGCACGTGTCATCTCTAGTCTTCAAAAGGACAAATTGAAGGGCTTGCCATAGCACAAGTGTATATATAGGCTCTTTGGAATCAACAGGCAAGGCCAGCATAGAGCAACTGTGTGCCTCATGTGACTGTTATGTAGACCACTGGAATGTGAAAAGTGAGAATGGTACAGAGGAAAAGCAAGCAACCTTGAGAAAAAGACACTGGCTAAATTAAATTTGTACATTATTGTTTTAAAATGTAATATGCAACTGCATGTCTGAAGCATGAATTGTCTTGATAGAGGAAGGAAAGCAATGGCTTAAATGGATAGTTACTCATTTATAAATGTATGTAATATAAGGTTTAGTACCAATTTGAATGGCACTCTGCCCTGACCCAGTTTTTGGTGAGCTAGGTCAATAGCCTGTAAGACAACTCTGTTAGCTCACAAGCCTGGCATTTGGGAGTGGAGCTCTGGTAGGGAGTGGGGGTTTGCTACAGACAGCTGCCTGCAGCTCATATTACAGCAAATGCTGGAGAGACCCACCCTAATGCACTCTTCAGAACTGAGAAATGAGAGAGAGAGGGAGGGAGGGTGTGGGAGTGCAGTAACTAAAGTGGGCTGCTTGTAAGGCGTTCACTGCAGAGCGCAGGAAACACCATCGTGACAGCGTGCGTGGGCTCGGCTGCAACAGAGAGGGTGCTGGCCTCTCGCAAGCTCCAGGCTCCTCTTCTGGTGGCGAAAACATCATGCCAACGGCCACCCTTCCATGCCATGCTGCTCCAAGCATGAAATGAAGCTTTGCAAACCCTCTACAAAGATCAGGAAGATCCAGCTGTTTTTATTTACGTTTTTGGTGCATTAACACAAGAATAAGTCAGTTTGCCTCCTGATCATTTAAAGTGATTTTTTTTTTCCATTGGATTTCTTTATTTATTTTAAATCTTTCTGAGTTTGAAGAAATTTCTTCAGAAGCAAAAGGACATGTTTCTGTCCAAAGATTTACTGGAAACAAAAGTCAAGGCCTAAGTTGTCCTCTAGACGCCTGGCATCCATTTTTGCAAGCAGTTGGCCATGCCTGAAGGAAGCATTCATCGACCACTGTCCCCTCTCCTTCCCAGGGACTGCGGGCACGAGTGCCGGGCATGTGGGGTGACTGTGGTAAGCCTAACGGAGTATGCAGATCACATCTCCAGCTCCATGCACAAGCAGCGTGTTGAAGCCCATGACCACCAGATATCTAAAGCAGACCAGGATGAGGAGTACTTCGATAAAGAGATGGTGAAGCTCATAGAAAAACGAAAAGAGTTCATCAGGTAAAGTTGCTGATATATAACTGGATACATGCAACTAGTTAGGTTATTTACAACCCTGTGTGCTGTGAGGGCATTGAGCAGAGTATATATTATTGGCCTTTCTTTAAGGTATTCTATAAAAGCATGTGTGTGGCATTATGTATTAAAAATTTACTGTCTGCCGTTAGACAGGAGCAGTAGTCCTAATTAACTAAAAACATTCACCAGGTACTTTTCAAAATTGTGTTTTATATTTATATTCATGCCCTACATGTATTTAGCTCTATTTTAAACTGAGCTACAGGCTAGAGTCATGTATCATCAAGCCTAAAACAGTAATCAGTACTCATTCTCAGTCTCACTCACTTCACACTCTCACTTCTCTTCACTCTGGCTAACTACAACAGATTATAAGCCTATAAGCCAAATATAAACATGTAACCTGAGAACCCATAATTATCAAAATGCTGATTAAAATGGATTTTGGTAAAGCCAGCAAAAACATGGCTAAAGACATACTATTGCTGGGGACATATTTAGTATTTTATGGTAGTAGTTTAAATGGTGAGTGATAGACATTAAATTGCATGTGTTGTATGGTCATTGGAGGAGTGCCACAAGTGGTGTACTAGTCCGGTGACTGTTGCCTTGTGTCTGAGGTCCTGTCACAGGCAAAACAGTGGCTTGTATTTTAGACCTCATTAAGTCCTGCTTTGTAAGGACAGCTTAAAGAGGTTTTTTTTCCACTATATTCGACTCGTCCTCATGTAAACCTTTTATCTGCAGACCATATCATTGATCTTCATGTCTTAGGAATGTTTACAAAGTGTGTGCATTAATGTTTTTTTTTTTTATTAATGGCTCCCCTTAGACAAGAGGAAGCTTCTTTGAGGAGGGCCAAAGAGGAGCAGCAGAACATGAGAAAGTGGCAAGATATTAAGCAGCAGTGGCACAATCACAGACAGTGGCCCCCACAGCAAGGTGGCTCTTGGGGCCCAAGATTGGGGGCCAACTTTCCCCTGTCTTCCAGAAGTGGGTTAAATACCAACTCGGAAGGACCATGTAGGGGCCCTGAGCATGATCGTGACAACTGGAACAGACGACAGATGAGGAGCGCCACTTGGCATGCTGAAGGGCTTCCTGACTTGAAGAGATGGGAATCTTTAGATGGACGAGGCGGTAGCTTACACAGTAGGGGAAACTACTGGGGAAGAGGACAGGGGATCTATGGAGGTTACTCTTCACAGCAAAGAAACCAGCCATCCTGGTCCAACAATGAAGGCAATAGAGGGAACTTTGAGAGACAAAATGATTTCCATTGGCAACGCTCCAAACCTAATTCTTGCACTTCATCATCTAGGCCACAACAATACCAAAAACCACATCACAGTACTGAGAACCAGAAAAAGTGCTACCAGGGACAGGAAGGTTGTGGAGAGAATGATAGTGGAAAGGGCAAGGGTAAATCTGATAAGACCCACCGTTGGGCACCATATCCTTCAGCTTTGCTTGGAGATTCTTCATCCCAAAGTGATATCCAGCCTACTTCAGATAAGGTCAGTGTTAAAACTCCTGAGCATAGTCACAGAAAAGGTTTTAATTCAAGCTCCCAAGGCTTGGAGGGACATACACAAACGGACCTGAGGAGCAGCCTTCCTCAATCCACGAAACCCCAGCAAGAATTTGAGAAAGAGTACAGAAAGCAAAGCACATGTCCAAATAAGAGAAATAATGGCAGTGGCAAAAAACAGAGACTGAGTCAGACATCTTCACCCTCTTCATCTTTGCCTTTACCAACTCAGAGACTTGAGAGGCCCACCAAGCATTCTGAGAAAAGTGTCACTGCTAACAATCGTTCACTGACTAATCTCAGTCGAACATCAAGTCAAGATTCTGTTAAATCTAAATCTTCAAAGGATTCTCCCTCTGTCTCCCAGTCCCAGCTATCTGTTCCCATTGGCCAAGAGCAGGAACATCTGCTCTCTGAAATGCTTTACAGAGCAAAGGAGAACCTTTTGAATAATCAACCCTCAGTAGAAAAGTCTGCCACCGTGAAAAACTTAAAAAGTGCTGAGCTACAGGTACAAGAAGATAAGTTATTAGAAGGTTCAGAGCTGAGCAGTTCAAAAGAAAACTTAAGAAGTAAGAGGAAATCAAACAAGCACAGAAGAAAAAGTAAAGAATGGCAGTCCTTCGAAACTCAAACTGATGTGCAGTCCGGCTGCTCAACAAAAGACAGTATGCTCTCTCTGCAGTCGCTGCAGGTCAGCACCTCCACCATGGACAAGGAAGATGAGGAGGAGTGTGCTGAAGGAGAAGACGATCTTGTCCCAGATCAGGGATTACAAGGCATGGATGAAGGTATAATCTCTGACAGCGAGGGCAGCCGCAGCAGCCACTCTGTTACGACGGTCGAATGCTCTGTGCCTTCCCTGAAAAAGCTGGCCCTACCTGCCAGTCTCAAGCGGGACCTGAATCGGCACATTGGCAGCAAAGGCAAAGGAGTTGCCCGTGAGCCAAACCTGAACATTGCACGACGTTTCAGGAATGTGAGTGGTTCACGTGAGAGCGAGAAGGATAATGGCCTGAAGCCAACTCTACGGCAGCTCATCAGCTCCTCTACATCCAGAAGAAATGTCAACTGGGACCAGGTATATCAGGAGGTCCATCGCAAGAAACAAGAGCAGGGCAAGGGTTTACCAAGGTAAAACAGCTTTTTTGTTTGTAGTGTTTATATAGCTATCTAAAACAGTCGATCTAAAATATATCTAAATATCTAGTGAATACTGCAAAACTATTGTTAATCGCATGTCTAACCGCATGTCTTTGCTTAGGTTTGGAATAGAGATGGTACCCAATGAACCTGAGGGTGCAAGCCACATGGAAGATGATGTTCCTCTTTGTGAGGGCTTCCAGTGGGACGATGTAGCTGGCTTTAGCCCAGCGTCTGTGTTTTCATGCAAACACAGCATGTCGGAAAGCAGTGTGGTCACCACAGCATCCTCTTCACTCCTCAGAGGTGCAGATCCTACCCCTGTCATGAACTTAGAAGATAGTGCTAAAACAAGGCTTCAGGCTGCTTATTCACCTATGGAGGAGGATTGTGGTGATCAAAGATATAGTGAGGCCATGAAGGAAATGCAGGTACAAAAGCCTATCCAGGACACAGAGCCCGTGGATGTGGATGGGGAGAGCAGTTGCATGTCAAGCGCTGAGCTGAATGGAGGGAAAAAACGCAGAGCGGTTGGGGTGAGTGACTAAAAATTTTCAGGCTGAAATGACATTATTTACATACAATGTAAATTATGTAAAATGCTCTACCTGTTGCATCTTAAACAAACTCTGGTTGTAACTGTAACATTTAACAGTAAGTGTAATTTGTATTTTTTTTTTCAGGATGTGGCATCCCCAGAAATTCCTAATTCAGAGAGGAAAAACAAAAGGCTAAAAATTAAACCTAAGAAAGGCAAGTGTGTGATTCTTTCAGATTTGTATATAGCTTTTTTTTTACCACAATATAATGTGTTGTCTTACATTGTGCTATGTAGAATGCTCTGAGCTGGATGAGTTGTTGGTTGTTTCTTTGCGAGAGGAGGAACTGAACAGCTCTCTGCAGGAGGTGGATAACAGTTTGGTCCAGGCTCGATCAGCCCTGCAGTCTGCCTATATGGAAGTGCAGCGTTTGCTAATGGTCAAACAGCAGGTTAGTTCTCATGAATGAGCATCACCAAACGTTTTTGTTCATCAGGATTGTTTCTTTTTCATTTAGATAATCTAATTTGTAACTACTTCTTAGGTAACCACAGAGATGAGTTCACTGAGGACCAAGCGTATAGAAATCTTACAAGGGTTACAAGGTACAAAAATAAGAACAAGAGTTGGAAATTGAGAAAAATAGTGAAAGTTGGCTTAGGGAAAATATATTTTGCTTTATTTTAGGAGCTACTGATTTTCCACCAAGATCAAACAGCTGTGATGAGAACATGTCCACTGCACCAATACAGCCATTGCCCTCTATGGCCTTGCCTGAAATTACTGTTAAGCATAGTAATCCAGCAACTACTTCTTCCATCCTCTCACCATCACCTGCCTCTAGCCCACCTGTCTTTGGTATCAAACATGAGCGTTTATCACCTGTGACTGTCACAGAGCCTAAAGACAGCCCACTGTCTGGCCCTCACAGTACTACACTAGAGCAATCAGCAGCTGCTACAACTGAGACTGGTGTGGGACCTGTCAGTTCAGGTAAAGTTTCATTTTGTCTAGAAATGTGAAGATATCTTTGCTGCCAGTTGCCTCTCCAATAATTCCCTATTTTGTCTTCTGCTTTTTGCACAGATGCCACTTTGAAGTGCAACCCAAATGTAAAACTGTGTCAAAAGAGTATAGAATGTGCTCAGGATCACGAGTTACACCTGTCTCCTACTGGCGAAGCTCATCTTGCCTCCCAGGAGCATGTGCTAGACTCACCCTTGTGCCCCAATTCTGTTAGCCCCTCACTTAACCCACTCTCTCCAAAGTGCTCTCCAACACACAACAGCCCTGAAGGTAAGGCTGGAAAACGTGTAAGAAAGCTGAAGAAGAAGAGGGTTCTGAGGAGTGTGCAGGCATGCCAGCAGCCTGACATCAGTGACTCTGAGCTAGATTACAGCCAACCTTCCCGACCTGTTCGCAAGCTGCGATCCCGCCGCCGCATCAGTGGCTCCTGCTCTTCTCCCCCTACTGCTGCTGAAGAAAAAGAGGAGAGCATGGAGCTAACAGGTGCAACAGATCCTCCAGAGGCAAAGGGATCAACACTGGCTCCTGCTGGAAAGGAGACTCAGGACTCTGACTCCTCAGAGCTGGAGATGGTGGAGCTCCCGCAATCTGTACCTACAGAAGTGGTTAATTTGGACTCCTCTGACCCAGATGAGGAAGAAAGAAACCCTCCTCAGGTCTCCAATGAGACTTCTACCGAGATAACACAAACCCAGAACCTTGCATGCAATGAAGTCACCTCTACCAGTGAAATTGACCCCAGCAGTGTAGTCACAGCTTGTGAAAGGTAGATTTTAATGGAAACCGTAGTTTTATGTCTCATTGCTTACTGTCACCATTTAAGCCCCATGTTATAAGTCACCATTTAAACCTCATGTTGAGATGTCTGCTGTTTTGCAGTAATGATCATTAATAATAACACAGTAGCTAACTTCATGCGTTTTTGATTTTCCTTTGTCATAAATTTTCTGTCAGCTCTTCTTCTGTTTACAGGGGTATAAGTATAAATGTATAATATGCAATATCTTTTTGCAGTGTTTGCAGTGCAAAGAATGTGACTTCGGAAGTTACAAAGGAGTGCAAAGCATCTTCCGGTAAGTATTTAAAGTTTACAGGATAAAGTAAACATAATTAACGTTACTCATACGTTACGTATAAACTACGTAAACAGTTCTAATAATAATAATAATAATAATAATAATAATAGTAATATAAACTTCAATTGTGTAGCATTTTTTAAATAAGGTTTTACAATGTGCTTTACAAAGAACTACAGAATCTAACTAAAATATGTAATTTATAAGACAAAAGAGAAAAAAAATAGAAACATGTAGTGCATGTTGAAAGGTAATCTAAATGAAAACATCAGCATTATCCAGAGCCCTGAGTTCATCAGGAAGGGAGTTACAAAGATTAGGGTCACGGTTCCACTTTTATGCTGAGTTGCCGGTAGGACCTGTTGAATGATCTCAAGGGTCTCTTGGGAGAGACATACCCAATAACCATGTCACTATGATACTGTGAAGGAAAACCATGGAGGCACTTAGTCAGTAAGTCAGTAAATTAATCTGCTATTCAGTTGTGATCTTTGCAATTAATGGTATGGGTTTTTTTTCTAAAACAACATAATAAGAAGCATATAGTAAACCTGAATTGTTCAAGTCCACAGGGCAACTATGCTATCTCATGAAGTTCAACAGAGTCCACACAGCCTAACTTAGAATGATAATGACAAAAATAGTTCACCAACCCCCTAAATGGCTTTTTATGGGCAAGGTATTTTTGGAGCCTGAGTGAGTTTGAGGCCCCTGACTTGTTTCTGAGAGCAACTGTTGTGACAACAGCCCATGTTGAACTGTAGAGTCACATTGCAGAACAAATCCTGTTGAGGTTTTCAGTGACAGTTTGTAGGTTTTTTTTAATGTTTAAACCTTTTTGAAACACCTTGGCTTGCAGTCTTGGTGCAAAAAACGTATAGGTTCTGTATTATATTGAGTTAAAGATTCACTTATTGTTTTGAAACTTGTCAGCTCAGCTGAAAGCGTTGTGTTTCTACAGAGAACATAGTCACTGATTCATGCTTTGTGTTTTTATACTGTCCTAGATGCATCATCAGATGCTGGTGAGGAGGAGATGCCAACTGAGGGTTCATTTGAAGGTCATCAGGAGGCGGTGAACGGAATGATGGTCCATAATGGCCTGCTGTACACCTGCTCAGGAGACCGCACTGTACGGGCCTTCAACCTGACGGTGAGCCCAGAATGCAGCCCCACAGAAACCATACACACTCATTAAAATTTACATTACAATATAATGTAATTTCCCTAGTTCATAGGTCTTACAGCTTGAAAAGATTAACTGAATAGTATGTTGTGTTATCTTGATACGTTATAGAGTCGTAAGTGTGTGGCAGTGTTTGATGGTCACAGCAGTAAGGTGAACTGCCTGGTGCTGTCATCTGGTCCTGGCTTGCCATTGCGACTCTACTCCGCATCTAGTGACCAAACCATCCGCTGCTATAACATCAAGGTGCATCTCTCTGCCTCATCTCTAACAGGCCTTCACTTATTATTGACCCTTATTACCAGGTAGACTTTGTGTTATTCAGATACATTTAATCTTACAGCATTCAGATGCTGTTTGACTGTGCATTTATAATGGTTTTAGTCATAGCATTTTCACATTCTGCTTGCTACAGCAATATGGAAGACCAGGCCCTGTGTAGTATTAGTCTAGTGTTCAGCAAGTGTAAACATTTGTTTTTCATCTGCATCTTCTGTTTGCTTCCATCATGGTCTCTGTTTTAACACAGTTCTTTACTTGGCTCAGTTGCTATTTGGTGTCATCACTATTTGTTTAAACTAAGCATGCCCTCAGTCATGATCAGTCTCAGATCAAAGTCTGCACTGTTGTTATTTCTCTTAGACCCAAGAGTGTGTGCAGCAGCTCATCCTTCCTGACCGTGTGCTTTGCCTCCATAACCGTTGGAAGGTGCTCTATGCAGGGCTGGCCAATGGTTCAGTGGTCACCTTCAGCCTTAAGGTAAGCCTCATTCATGTTGGCCACCAAGGAAGACATTATCCTGAACATGGTTAAGCTCAGCGGTCCCCAACCGTTTTTGTGCCACGGAGCAATTAAATGTCAGGCGGTATTTTCACAGACTGGTTAAGGTTTGGCAGATAAATACAACAAAATAAAATTATACGGCCGGCATAAAAACTGGTATTTTCTAAATATAATAATAAATAATAATACGGCTTCGGCTTTAATATCTGTAATAAACAGATATGCTGTTGAATTAAAGTATGCTGTGTCCGGTGTAGATTGCATGTTATCCCGAAACCTAGGAGCCAGAGAAAACCCACATAACAAACCTTATCAACCCTTCATGTATGTGAGAGGACAAGGCCCTCTTACAAGAGGCATTTCAAAGATTTCCATGCACTGAAATAGGTAAAGGAAAACAAACATTGTGTTGTTAGAATTAGATAATAAATAGACTGGAAATAATATAAGTTATTTATTCTTTCTGTGCGGCCCGGTACCAATTTGGCCCTGGGGTTGGGGCCAAATAGCTTACGGTATAGCTTTATTTTCCCACCTTTTAACATTGTAGCGTGTAAATGTATTATTATAGCTTTTAACAACCTTAACATGTTTTATTTTGGGGAAGTGAGGGTACAATGTGCATCTTGTGTTGTCATAATCATTGTAGCATCAAGCTTCTGCTTGAATGAGCATGTAGCGTGTAGATTGTGCCGCACTGTTTGCTTTGCGTTTTTCTCTGTTCATGTGTTTTGTTTAATCTGCTTTTGCAGAACAATAAGCAGATAGATGTGTTTGAGTGCCATGGACCACGGGCGGTGAGCTGCTTGGCTACGGCACAGGAAGGAGCACGGCGTATATTACTTGTTGGCTCTTATGACACCACCATCAGTGTAAGAGACGCCAAGAATGGCCTGCTGCTGCGTACCCTTAAGGGGCACACTAAAACAGTCCTCTGCATGAAGGTATTTTGAAGCTTTTCTTTAATACGACACTTTATTACATTGTAATTGTTTATTCTTGGAAGTTTGTTTTGTTTGGAGTGCTTGCGTATCCAGCTATGTACATACTCCTTTCTTATCTACATTAATTGAATTGTGCACTCTTTCCTCCTGAGACGTATTGTTGATAGTAGTGCAGTAGTGTATTTGTTATATCTCTTGTGCTTGCCAGTGCCCAGTGACAAGTTCCTTGTTGGTGGTTTAATAATTTATTTACATCTATTTTTCATGCATATGCAACTCTTTTCTCTTCTTTTTGCAGGTGGTCAATGATCTAGTCTTTAGTGGATCCAGTGACCAGTCTGTCCATGCACACAATATACACGTGAGTGTTTTTTAACACATTTTTTCACTTTTCATTCGCATATATGAATATATGCATGTATGTCCCGGGAATAGTATTTGTATTTATCGCTGCAGTGTTTGTTGTAATTGTAGACGGGGGAGCTTATAAGGATCTATAAGGGCCATAGTCACGCTGTCACTGTGGTGGCCATACTGGGGAAGGTTATGGTCACAGCATGCCTAGACAAGCTGGTCCGTGTGTATGATTTACAGGTAAGAATTTTGATAACAGGCTGTTATCTTCAGTGAATATTATTCTGATCAGGTGGATGTATTTCATTTTGTTTTTGATGAGTGTTTACATTGTTGGTGTGGCTGTTAGTCTCACAACAGGTTACAGGTGTATGGAGGACATTCAGACATGGTGATGTGTATGGTCATCTACAAGAACATGGTCAGTATAAGAGAATATCCTGCTCCACTTTTCTTCTACACACTTTATTAGTAATGCTTAATGTGTAAATAAGCGTCTGCCATTCCAGGACTTCTTATCTGTGTTATATTACTTATTAATTAGAAGTATTTTAGGGAGCTGCTGATCAATTCCTCTAAATCTCCTATTCCATTAGATCTACACAGGTTGTTACAACGGGAGTGTACAGGCTGTCCGGCTGAACCTGATCCAGAACTACCGCTGCTGGGTAAGAGACTGGTGTGCAGTGTTGTGGAATTCATGTATAGTATTATTGCTGTGCAGTATTGTTGTGTTATTATGTGCTGCTGTTTAGCCTTGTTGATGTGCAGTGATGTTGATACAGTTCTGACATGTGCTCTTGTGTTTCTTTGGTAGTGGCATGGATGCTCGCTGGTCTTTGGTGCAATGGAGCACCTGCAGCAGCACTTGTTGAATGACCATACCAGCCACACGCAGCAGACGCTCAAGTGCCGCTGGAGGAACTGTGACTCCTTCATCAACTCCCGCAACGGCTTTAGACAGGTATAGACGAGGCATAGCTCGTTTTCAAAGCTAAACTTAAAATGCTTTTTTAAGTCTTTTTCATTCCTTAAAAATGTATTTGAATGACATTTTGTGCTAGCATAGTTAAAGCAACTCATTTTAATAGGTTTAACTCTTGTATCAATCAACAATCTATGCCATCTATTAATAATAGGTATGCATGCAAAGAAACACATGGTAGTGAATGCACACTCTAGGGGGAGGAGAACACACTTGCCTCGAGTTTAGGAAGGGGGGTGTTATATTCCTGGTGCCCGGGGAGCAGTTAGGGGGTTAGGTGCCTTGCTCAAAAGCAGTTCAGGTGTGTCTTGCTGGTACAGTAGATTGAATCGGCAACCTTTTGGTCAAAAGACCTGTTTGCTAAGCTCGAGTCATGGCTGTTTTAGAATTGTAAACATTTGTCAGATTGGGCAAAAGTTCTTAATTTGAGGGAAATAAGTATTTAGACTCGTTACATTTGAAACCACTGCATATAAAAATAAATGTAGTTGTAGAAAAAAATAAGTGGATTGTTAACCTGTGGTCCATTATTTAAAACTATAGTAATATTGAGTATTTCTACAATACATTACACTTATGTTCAGATGAAAATGTTAGATAATAGGGATCTTGTAAGAACGATGCGATAATGGTTTGGAAATCTGTATGTAATATTAGTGCACTTCATGGTGCCATCTACAGGTGTGAGCTTGTGAAACATGGACCTTTTTATGGTGGAATGGAAAATCTGGATAAGAAAATCCAACTTCAGCTTCATTACCTAGTTAACATTAGCTGTTTAAACTGCTACTTTTGTATGATACATAAAGTTGTCAGCTTTTTTATGCAACAACAATACAGTTTATCTGTTGTTGAACACTCAGCTCTGTTTATTCCACCAATACAACTTTTACTGCCTTTTTAATAATTAATAATCTGCTTGTGGATTTTATTATTTTATGTGAACCCTTTGGCACAAAACTAACTTTATATATAACCTATTAAAGATGATTTGCTAAGATGAACGGTCCAAAACTAAACTACAGTGCTGCAAAAAAAAGCAAATAACAAAGTTTATAATAATTATAGTTTCGATGCTATAATTGTCAAAAGCATATTTGCAACAGAGTACTAATGTGGGTAATTTGTGGCACCTAAATACTTTCTTCTTATCAGACTTGTTGTAGAGACATATCTTTTTTTGTTGAGGTTCATTACTTCTATTCATATTTACAAGTAGGAAGTCAAAGAACAGTATGTGTGTACATTTGAAGTAGATATGTCCACTGAAACAAAACAAAGTCTCTGAATACTGTATTTGAATATTCAAAAAACTGTTAAAACATTTGAACATTGTGTTTTTTGTCTTTATAGGCCGTGCAAGCTCACATGCAGAAACATGCAGAGGAGGACAGTAAATTGGAGTCTTGAGAGGTCCTGTAAAGGCCAATCTAGACAATCCTAATAGTCTCCTCTTCTCCCATATTGGGAAGAACTCATCGACACCTCAGGATAGGAGCTCTTTCCTTGTGCAATCATTTTTCTATGTGTAATCAGATACCAACAGCTATCATGTTAGAAGGAGAGGATAATCTTCTGTGACACTTCTGAATACTGGTGATTTCTAGGATTTTATGTGAAATATGTGTCACTTGTGTATAGAAACTACAGACAGTGTAGTCTGTGTCAGCATATTCTGAAAGAGCAATCCTCACAGGCATTTATTGCTGACACTTTACTGCTAAGTGGATATGTTGAAGGCTTTTGGCATCCAAAGGTTCTTCACATTTTTTAGATTGTGGAAGTTCTTCTCTTTCAGTGAAGCTGCTGGTATTTTGACCGTGCCAGTTAAACCGTTTTCTCGCTCCTCTTATCCATGTACACTGTAATCTTATCTCTTTGTGTGAAGATTGACTACGCCTTTCTGTTAGCACAGCATATGATAATTGTGTCATCTTCATGGAAAAGATAATAGATGTACAGGTCATGGATAACAGATCTCTTTTCCTACTCGTTACTCACCTGATTATACACAGTATTGTCAGCACTGGGATATAATGACCAAATAAAGACTAAGAATTAAACAAAAAAAATAACTGTCAAAAAAAACTGTAAAACTTGTTGGACAGGCCAGAAAAGTTGTTGCTGCTGCCCCCTTCTTGCTAAAACACATCAGTCATTATTTTGTATGGCATGGGGTCAGGGATGTTTTCTATTTGGCGTGTTTTGAGATTTAATAGCATGGTACTCCTGTCTTTTTGAGCAACCAAGTTATTTTGTTTTGTTTTGGGTTTTTTAAATTTCTTTTAACCATCAGTGTTTTCTGAAGACCCCCATTCCATAGAATTAACTCAGATGAGAAAAGACAGTGTTTCATAGCTATCAAAACAAGGTAGTACAATCAGGTTCAATTAAAAGACTTTTTTCATAAAACATTTTGAGGGTGGTCATTATTTTTTGATCTTTTAAGTGGTTTTCCTTTTTTTTTTTGAAAGATGGCTTCATATAGGCCTATCTTACGGTTATGAGAGTTTGTTTTTCTTTTTTTGACTTTTATGTTTTAATTTTTTTTCCTCTTCAAATGGTGTGGTTGCTCACTTGAGGTTAAGACGCAGTGGAGAGACTGCTGGTTTGACGTAACTAAAAAGACAGCTGTTCAAGGAAACGTGTTTGCTGTGATTGTGACAGACAGAGTGTGTATAACCCACTGTGAGCAGAATGTGTGGGATTGTGTTAAACAGTGCAGTGTTGTCGGATTGACTTCAGATTTTTACACAGGGATTCTCTCAGAGTTGAGAGAATTCTATAAGGGCTTTGCCCTTATGATTTGAAAAACATTTATATGAATGTGGGCTGAGGTGCATGCAGCCTAACACACTTTTGACTGTAGGCGTGTGTGTGTGTGTTGCAAGTTGTTAAAGTGGTTAATATGATAGGTGTTTTATGGAGTGGAGAGCATAGTACCAGAACCTCCCTCCCATGCCATAGCACTCAGCTATGTAGGCAGCACACAGAACCACACTATAAATTACTGCTAGTTGTCTTCATTTCAGTAACATACCTTTAAAATAAACACATTTAAAATCTATCAGGATTGTTTTATTCCTAAAGACACAATAAGCTACAATAAGCTACATTTTTAAACTTTGCTAAGAGATTTGTTATTATTCCAATGTGGAGATTTATTTTGTTGCTGGCATTGAGCCACAGGTTTTTATCACCCCAATCCCATTCATGGTACATCTTTCTTTATAAATATCGTGTAGCATTCGGGGCAGTTAGTCAACCTCTTATCTGGTCTCCCAAAGTTGGTTTGTTTTTGTTTGTTCATTTCCACTTAAGACCTTGTTATAAATAAAAAAAAACATTTACAGTTTTGTCAACCTGGCATTGTGTTTATCCATGCTTTGAGAGACTTCTTGTTTGTAAACTACTTGTATTTTTTTATTCTAATATTTTAAAAGGCAAAAGGAAAAAATCTTGAGCCAGGAACTGATTAGATTAGATTAGATAGAACTTTATTGATCCCTTTGGAAGGGTTCCTTCGGGGCAATTGAGATTAAATTGAACTGCAGTCATTTATTAGAATAAAGAGGTTAAGAACTCTGTATACTCTTCTGACCAAACCTTAAATTTATTCATCACCAAACAAAGCCCAAGTTTAATCTCTACATGAGCAGTGGAAACAAACCCTGAACATGTTTCTGAGTTCTGCATTTGTGTGGGTTCTGTCAGCTATTTCCTCTTGCTATTAATGTTTTTCCACCAAACAATTTACTTACAGGCATGTGGAAACAAAGACAGAGGAATCTTCCAACAACAAATGTAAATGAACCTGAAAGGTGGTTGTTGAGAAAACTAATCTTTTATCTGATTCAAGTGTATGGATTTGATATCATAGCCAGTTAGTAAAACATATATTTAAAAAAACAGAGCAGAGGTATTTAAAGAAAATCTGAGGTACTGTATTGTGACAGGAAGCAAGAGGTTTCCGGTGTGGGTATATGGGTGAGATAAGAATAAACAGTAGCAAAAGGTTCCCTGACACTGAGCACTGCAGCAAATAAAGTAAAAGAGTTAAGGTTAAAAAGATGAATGGTTCCACTGAGCACATGGAAGATGAGCCTCTGGACACTGAGAAGTCTTCAGTACTCCGAAACTTCTAATGTGGTCTACTTAGAGATGATCACATCTTTCCTGCCGTTACGTGTTACGTACCTGCCATATCACCTGACCTGGACTCTTTTAAACTCTCCAGAAGTTAGTGATGACCATTTTATAAGAATATTGTAAACAGTTGTGCTGTATCGAGGCTAAAAAATACAAAGGGAGAAGCGGTAGAGGTTTGGCACACTGAGTTTGAGGTAAAGGCTGGTGGTTCTGGTCCTGTTCTTTGGGTTCACATGGATCTTGAGTGTGTTTTATGCATACAGAGTCAACTGGAGCCACTGTGAGAAACACCAGTTCAGAGTCAGTAAACATGTGGACAGTTATATAGTCCAAATTACACAATCGCTGGAAATCTGACAGAATTTTTTAGAAATAGTAAAAGTGTGAGTCTGTATGTCCTCAACCTAATGAACATCAACAAACTAATATCTAACTTTAAAACTGCTGTTTGAGTTATATACCTCAAGTACAGACAGTCTGATGGTGCCATCCCCATCCTGATCAAAGGCCTGGAAAGCTCCTGTAAAGAGATCAGGTTTGCAGTATATAAGGAAGTATTAACGTTAGAAGGAAATATTGTCAACTCCGATGCAAATGGATGAGCCACTTACTGAACATTCCCTCCAAACGCACGAGACAGCTGACAAAGCTGTCAAAGTCGATGTTCATGTTGTCATTGGCGTAACGCATCGTGATAATGTTGTACAGAGGGTTGTTGAGACGGAACCCTGAATGACACATAACACACATGACTGCAGAGTGAAAAGTCAGTTAGAATGAATTCAGGTTTCAAAACAATGTCAACAAAAATAATCTATACATATAGTAAATTTAAACAACATTATGCCTTGGTCCACTAAGCGGTGTTTCAATGGTGCTAATATTTAGCACTCTTGAATATTTAGCACTCACTGGGACACGTCACTGGTTGACATGTTTACATTTCAATTCGACTGATAGCTTGTTACACTGAAAACCTTAGTACAAAAAGTCACATGGCAAATAATCAAAGTTTTATAACATGAATATAACTAATACCTTTAATATGAAGGTACAAATCAATGTGGGCTAGCTAGCCAACAGGCTGTAAACTGAGTGTAGCTGCTTTGGGATCTATTTCCACTAGTGGAGCAAAAATAACCTGATACAGTTACTCAGTATTAACTTTCCTGATTATAGAACCGTTGTTTAAAAGCAATTTCTCACAAGCACAACTGAAGTTAGACTGAAAATCAGCACAGCTGTGATTACCTACAGCCATACTGAGTATAACTACACTCTTGCTCATCTTATATTACTTAATTAAGAAATGTTTATCTGTAAATACTTGCATGGCTAAATGTAAATGAAATGTGTTTTCATACTAGACTAGTCAGCTGTTAATTATTCATTTAACATTTAAAAATCTTTAAAAATCCATTATTTTTGCTACATGTCATGTATTATTGAAGTGATGGCTTTAAGATTATATCCACTGCCATGTCACAATTCCTAAGTTACCACTGGTGTTACAGACAACCTTGCAGTAGGTCTAAATGACAAATAACAAATGACAGAATGCAAAAATAAACAGAAGGAATGGAAGTACTAATATTTGAAATACCGGCATCATTGATGGCATTCCTCATCTCATAGCTGCTTATGAAGCCAGTCTGCTCAGCTTCATAGTGCTTGAAAATCTCCTGCAGGAGAAACATCTTGTCAGTCTATGCAGTATTTATAGTATGTGTAATGTTTCAAAGCATGTGAAAATTAAAGACCCCAAACCTGCCACTGTTTGATCTTATTCCACAGCTGCTTAAACTCTTGTAGATTAAGTCTGCCTGTTCCATCCATCTAAACATCACAGTCAAGGAAAGTATATAGGATTTCACATCTTTCTACAAGAACATAAATTTATAAGATGACTATACTTTGGTTTGTCCTTCAGTGTAAACACTCTTTTGGAAGAATTGATAATCACTCAAAGAAATGTAGTCGATTATGTGAATATTTAAGGTTCAACCACCAAAAAGTGAATTACTGAGTATACGCTAAATGTGCATCACTGTCCAAAGGATACATCCATGAAGGCAATCATACTACGGCAGCTCTCCAGACTCCAGTCTGTGAAGGTGAAAGAAAAACAGATGGTGGTTTTCTAGATGAATGCATGTAACATAACTAATAATACTAATAATAATAGAAATGTACATACGCTGAGCCAACACCATGTTCAGGACAATTCTCAGTTCATTGGCTGAGATCTCCATTTCCTGTATGATCAGAGAGAACTCACTGACTAATGTGTAATACTATATGGCTCAGATCAGTAAAATTATTGCAGACATTGTCACAGACATTTCCAGTTGGTTTCCACTCCTGCACCATTTTCACTGTTCTCCTAGTGCTCTCTTGCTTCCTAATACTCACATCTCCAGCTATCTCCTGAAAAATGGTGCGGAACTGTTGGTCCTCCTCTGTCTCGTCCCCTGCTGAAGCTGGAACCGGCTGAGTTAACATTAAAGTTAAGTGGCAAAATTTTAAAGTATTATTACAGAAATAGTTTAATTATATGTTCATCACATTTAAACAATTATTCTAAAAAATAATTTACTGAGGATCAATTTAAGACAGTGAACACATGAAGCAATATCATAACACCCCTAATAGATGATAATGGTTCAGACAAAGCAAAGAACTTGTTCCAGCAGTTTCCATCAGGCCATGGCCTAGTGGTCAGGGAACTGGTCTTGTGACCGGAAGGTCCTGGGTTCTTTTGCTTACTTTATAGGGTCTATAGCAATGTACTAAAATCACATCTCCATAACATAACTCATAACATAACGTCTTACAGCCAGACGTTTATACCTAAAATGTTTAATTAAAATGTGACACTCACCTCTGGATGGTCAGCTTCAATCCTGTTCTCTATTTCCCTAAGTAGCAATCAACAAAGAGTAGTAGTAATAATAAATTAAAGCTGAGTTTATTAAATTATTAAATTATTATTAAATTAAGATAAATTAGTAAAATAGCTGCTCCATAACCAAAATGTTCCCAAAATTAATATTTACACTTATTTTTCTTATTACTATTTTTCACATTACTTGTTCTCCAAACAAGATAAAGACCATTTAATTTGGGTACTGTAATATACGTTTTTGTTTTTTTTTATTTAAGAGGGGGAAAATTCAGAAATTGTACTTAATTACTCCACCCAAGTATTATTCTGGCATATACACACCACCCACTTTATAAGGAATATATGCACAACTACACTTTCATGCAGTTACTCAATCAGCCAATCCTGAGGCAGCAGCATTGTGTCATGGGCCTGTTTGAGCCGAGTTAGAACTGTCTATTTAACAAGGTTGTCCTCATTTATTTATAGTTAAGGTATTATTTACTGTAGCCGGTGACTTATGAATGGTTTTACATGACAGCCATAAAACAATAGAGAGTATGGACTTAAGAGATAAGATTCTGGTTGTGCTGTACAACTCAAAACTCGCACAGTCATCTACCCCACTCACTCAGAGACATTCTTCTTTTCGGAGAAGACACGAAGGAGAAACTCGCCTTCCTGGTGGGGCTCATAGGTGGAAGGCACAATGACATACTCCCCAGGGCTCAGCCTGAAACGTTGAGTCACCTCCCGTAAGTTAATGTAAGCCTTGCAGCGAGCCTTGGACGAGTTCAACTGGAAGAATTCCTTCTGCATGTGCTGCTTGTTACCGTGCATCTGACAAACAGACAAAGGAGTACAAGAAATGTTACAACATCAGTCAGAACTGTAAAACGTGCTTAGCTGAGAGACAAATTCATGAAAGGATTTATTTTATTTTTTTTGTTTCAGGTAAAACTGGTAAGGGAGGCTGAGCATGCACACAGTAATGTACACTACTCAGCTTCTACTAGAGAGAGAGGGAGCACTCAGGGTTCCAAGCACTTCCCTACATCATTTTCCATACCTCTTTTGGCACCTGTGGACAAATGGGAAAAACACACACACAATGAGAAATTAAAAATAAAATTTCCTTTTAATATTACAATCCCACCCAAAACTGATGCTATTTATTGATATCAAATACCTCATAGATGGAAAATCCAATGGTGAATAAATTGGCACCCAGTTTGCGGTCTTTCCTTCTGTTTTTCTGCATGAGAGCCACAACAAAGGAGCAGGCCAGCTCACTGTTGTCTAGGTCATCATCCTCCTCAAGGAGGCGAAGGCGATACTGTGGGTTTGTCCAAAATGTTTCTACACAGATATATAGATACTCTTATTAAACAGACATGACACAATAGTGTTATGATGGGTTATTAGATTAAGAGTAAACTAAATAAAATGTTATCAATCTAAAATACATACACATAGTTCATATTTTCATATTTCTTTTTTTTTTGGAATTCTTTCAATTGCAAATAAATAAACATGGATGAAGCTATATGTATGCAACAGATTGATGCATGGATGCAACTATATGTATGAATCGCTAATTTAAAAAAAATAAACGTTTCAATTATGACCTTGCATTTACATGGATCAAACTTCCTACCAGCATAATTCTTGCAGCCTCCAGCAGAACAGCCTTTTACCCAGCGGCCCTCATTTACAGACACTGTCCATTTGTGGAGCTTATCATCATCCAGAGCATCAGGGGTCAGGTTACAGATTTCTAGCTTGGTGTAGTTCTTCATGAAATCATTAAAGGACATCCTATACAATAAGAAACAAAACATTTGCTCAAACAACACTGGGCTTTGGCACAAGTAGCACATATGCTCTGTAAATTAACAGAACTCTATATTTAACTATTTGGGGCAGTGGCAGCTCTACACTTAAGGATTATTGATCAGAAAGTTGGGGGTTCAAATCCCTGCACCCTTGAACAGGGTCCTTTTAAAGCTATCTGCTCCAGGGACACTGTATAAAGGCTAATAAGCTGGGGTATTTGAAGACAAGTTTCACTGTACTGTCATGTATGTGTGACAAATAAAAGCTTAATTTTACCGACCAGAACTCTCCGTCTTCTGCATTCTGTTGATGTAGTTTTTCTCTCTCTTCCTTAGAGAGGTTAGCCCACTCCTTTGAACTGTGTACAACAACCGTGTATTACAATGTTAGTGATACTCCTTGTGCATTGCTCAGAGTAATTACTTGTGAGAACTCCTTCCTAAATGTCACTTACTTATCACTCCAAGGTCCGTTCCACTCCACTTGTCCCCATGGATTACGCAGACGCACCAGACGCACTTTTGATTCCTTTGGCATGTTCTGTTTACACTGGAACCACACTTAGTGTCAATACAAAATGCTTTAATCATATAAGCCTTTCTACAACAAGCCTAGAATGGCCTAAGCCTTTTAGTTCGGTTGTAGGACAATTCAATCTAATTTTTTCCCTCTTCTTACCTCATCCACAGCAGTTACAGAATAGGCATGACCTTTCACTAGCCCAGTTGCAGTGCGAGTCTCCAGACGAGCTGGGACCAAGACCTGGGATTAAAAAAATAAAATAAAATAAAACCAGTACACATTGCTGTTACCAAGATAGAGCTTACTTTTTTTTCAGAACCTCTTGCAAAAAGTCTGTACTTTTCAAAAGAAAAAGTAGTATTTTATATGACTATGTAATATTAAAGTGGAATGTAAATAAATAATAAATAAATAAAATAGGAAGAATCAGAATTATGTGTTTGCTGTAACCTACATCAATAGAGCAACCCATAAGCGAGCCTCGCTCCAAGGCCTTCTTCATGATCTTGTAAAGTTCTTTGGGTGCCTCCTTCATTTCATAGAACTCAGTTACTCCTCCGGTGAAGTCTTCCATCCCCTCGGCAGTGTTTCCACCTTTCAGAGCCTCATAAGAACCATGTAGTCTGAGTAAGTGGAAGCACCGAAGTTCATTTGAAGCAACAAACTTTGAGACACACATCATATCATGATAGTTCTTTTTTTTGGATGCTTAAGATGTTTCTACTCTGAGCCAGTTTCAGGGTACATATGAACAACATAATGGAGGAAATCAAGGAGAGTCATACTTGGCATATGCTTTCTCAAGAAGAGCGCTCCAGAACTCATTTCTCTCAGCAGACTTGGTGAACACCAACTGGTTATTGATGGTAGGGATCCGATCATCAACGACAACATCTACCCAGTCACCGTAACGCCAAAACTACATTAATAGACAGATAGAAAAGATGATACCAACATTGAGAAATGCATAAAGACATGGTATAAGACCAACTTTAATTACCAGCACAAACCTGAAAGTGAAAGATTCCCCCATAATTATCAGAGAAACTCTGCTCTTGAGGAACAACCCGATACAGTAGCTTTTCATTCAGAGTTAGACAAGCAATGGCAGCAAGCAGCCAGCAGTCTCCTACAGAAACAAGAAATAATGTTACAAATATTACTTAATTAATTTGTCTTTACTATCAACTTTATCATGGTCAAAATCCTGGTTTCTATCCTGAACCTTGGAAAAAAAAATATGCCACAGCCATACCAAGGTCAATCCAATCTCCAAAAAATATAGCATAATGCAAATGAAATGCTATTCTGCCATATACAAATATTTCTATAAAACAGATTTAGACTTACATTCCTCAATACTAGATTCAATGTACTTAATCATGATTACTAAATAATATGGGGTGAAATAAATAGAAAAGTCTGTATGTGTATGGACTCGTTCATTATATAATATCACAAATGTGCATTTATTTAAATATTAACATAAAAATGATGCAAAAAAACATTAAACATTGATTTATTGATTTTCTTAAAATCCTTAAAACTTTAAGCTTATTTCCAGTTTTCAAAAATTCCCAGAGATTCAGTGTAGCCTCAGACATTTGGACCTCACTGAACATGTATGCAATATTAGAACAGCACCCACAGTGCTGACCTCAGCATTCTTGGATTGCACATTGAAACGCATCGTGTACCTTTGTGACTTTAGTCTCTTTTTATTGCTCATATAGAGCACACAACAATGAGAAGTGCTGCCAGCCAGATTCCCTTCCACTAGAGTAGTTACAAAATCAAGGGGCCCCTGCTGGGATGCAATTCTACTAACTACAGCTCAAAAAGCACCCATTCAATTCTACCATGGTCCAGACAGCAAAGTAAAACTGTGGCACTGGTGACCAGGCTTATTACAAAATTTTCTGTACAGTAATTACACACTTACATATAAAAAGACTTACCCAAGTCTCCCTGACAGATGTCTGTTCTACTGGCACCTCCAACGATGAACTGTGGATTCTCACAAATATCCTGCAAGGCAGTTAAATCACACTGTATCATCATATGCATTGGCGTGTAAGTGTTTATTGTCAGCAGCACAGTCTAATAACGATTTACCTTTTCCTCATCTCTACTAAGAGTAATCAATATCTATTACAAATATTTTTCTTTGTGTATGTCTACATAGACACATGCATCAATTGCAGTGTGTTGATGCAGGCAACAGCCAATTGATTACAGGATGTGAGCTCTGAATACCATGTAAGATGGTAAAATGGTACAACTAAGGATGCAATTTCATTATTCACAGAGTTACATGACACTGACAAAAATTAAGCACATTTCAGTACCAGGCTTTTATATACCTTTCAAAGTATGTTAAAATGTTTTCCTGTATTTTATTCTAACACAATATTATACACAGAACTTTTATGCTTGCTTTGTGCTTACTGTGCATGTGTGTAAGTTATGATTTATCTGATTACATGCATTACAGAATTTCAAATACTTCTATTTTTGTAACACCTAATTAATTTATACATGATTAAAATAACCATAACCTGCTCTTTCAAATCTGTAATTTGGGTACTTATCCCCATAGTGTCCCCTTCCCAGCCCTACCTTAGGTCTTTTCCAGACAATGTTCTTGACCTTGCTGGACTTGTGGCCCAGTTCCTTGTAACCCAGGGACTCCACGGTGGCTGGAAAGGTCTCATCTTCAAATAGCACCTTTTTCTGAAGACAATCCTGTTTCAAGGTTTTAAAGTTCTGGCCACCGAATTGAAGAGGTTTATTCATGGATCCTTCTCCATCCCTTCTCTCTCTCTCTCGGATTAGCCGGTCACAAAAAAAACCTGATGGTGTGTAGGGCATCTTTTCTCACGAAGATGTTTATTTGATGTTGTCAAAACAGCCTTTGGCCAACAGTTTAGACCTCAGTAGCCTAAAAATCTCTGGCATAAATCCAAAGCGTTGATCTCTGATTGGCTGTCCTGTTAAATGACGCCCACGTCACCTGGTCATAGAGTGGAGGCCAGTGCTTAAGGCAAAAGACATTAAGGCCACATGTGTACCATGCATGCACATATGTATACACATAGCTAAAGTCTTGTTGACCATTTCCATTGGTTGGAGAACAATGAGCACCAATGCTCTCATGTCATCATTGTGGGGTGGATACAAAGATGAGCGGAGCTGCAAAGACTAGCTAGTTGGATAGCCTGCCTCAGCAGAAGGCATTCAAGCTCTCTAAACCTGTTCTCAATTCAGCTCAGCATTGAGCAGTCTCAGCATTACTACAGCATGGAAGCACTGCCTGTGTCCTATGCATATCTACAACTATGCCAGAACAAACTTGTTCCAAGACTCATGAGTGAGTGTGTATATCGGTGAATATTCCTCAAACACAAATCAGAACCATTCTGCTTCAAGGACCTAAGATTTAATCCTATTAATAAGAAGAAATCTGAACTATTGATTCCACTATCCTTGTTATACCTTTAATATGAAAAAAATAATAATGGGTGCCTTTTAGTCGACAAAATATTTGTCATGTTACTAAACTAGTAATTAGACACGGCCTTTACATTTTACAACTCTTATAAATTTGGCATTATCTCAAACAGACTGTTGTTGGAAAAACCAACATAAAAGGTTTAGGACATCTTGACAGATTCTACATATATCTGGAATTGTACTGGAGGAATGAACAGTATTTTTCTGGAAGTTGATAATAGTGGAGTGCACTGTGTAACATCTAAAATCTGTTACACAGATTTTCTAAAACTGGGCCCAAATCTCAGAAATGTGCTTAACAGGGTTGGATTCTGGTGACTGTAAAGGTCAGTTCATAGGATATCTATCATTTTCATACTCATCAAACCGCTGTGCATGGTGGGGCCACTCATCCTGGAAAATGATCAAGACTGATACTTTTCATTTTAATGTAAACATGATCAAACAAAAGAACAATGGGATTCTAATCATGTAGGTAAATTGTCCCCATAATAGAGCCAGTATTTTCCTTTGAATTTGTCACCCATCTGTAGATTGTACACATAGACTATAATGTTATTATAATACAATACAAAATATGTGAAAAGGCAACAGCACATGTGTAGCATGTGTAACTGTGTGTGTTTGCAACACCAACAAACACTAAACAGTAACAGACATATATAGTGCATATAAAAAGTTACAGACACACCGTGTGGTTGACTCTCTTTATGTCTTTATGCAACAAAACACTGCAAAGTTAGTTGTGTTATATAAATCATGGCCATGCAGTACAGGGCTTTATGGCTAGATATAAACACAAAACTGGAAGTAAATAAATCAGAAAGTTTACAACTTCCCTTTTGAGTTCCATTTGGAAATTTTATTGCTGATCTCACAATAATTTGCCTTCTTCAGTCTTGAAAGTCCTTTTAAAAATAAAACATCTATTATTGCTATAAAACACTAAAACCCAAATTGAATTTACAGAAAAACTGAACATACATAGAGAAGGCCATGAATAGTTTTCCTGTTACTAATTAATAAACTACCTACTAATATGTTGTTATATTCTTATTTCCCAATCTGTGTGTATCTCCAGGTCCAAACCAGATAGTGTCAACAGAGCTTGCTTTGGTTTAAACTGAAACATGACTGTGGTCTTCCCAGCAGCTGGATTGAGAAAGGCACAGGGTTAGTAATGAACAGTACATTCTATAATATTACTGCAGGCTTACTTTTATTTTATTAATGAATATTTTACATCAAAAACACTTGTATACTCAACATCTTATTTAAACTTATTTAAAACTGTTTTACATAAAACTGTATATAAGTCCCTTGATGTAAACATGTCTCACTTGATTTAAGAGTGGGTTTCCTTTTCACACTCTTCTGACCCAGAATCACCACTGACTCCAGTTTGCCACCGGAGATAAAGAGTGCACCTTGATCCGCACAACTGCATTATATATACACATTATATAATAGTATATAACAGTAAATATGTTATATATTCCACATATACATAGGATTATGCCCAAAACTGGCTCAAACACTGTATATAATTTTTTTTTATATGTTATTTATATGTTTTTCTATATTTCTGCATGAATATGACCTAAAACATCAGACGTTCACACAAGTCCTAAAAGTAGATAAAGAGAATCCACTTAAACAAATGAAACAAAAATGTTATACTTGGTCATTTATTGAGGAAAATGATATTACACATTTGTGAATGGCAAACGTATGTGAACCTCTAGGGTTAGCAGTTAATTTGAAGGTGAAATTAGAGTCAGGTGTTTTCAATCAATGGGCTGACAATCAGGTGTGAGTGGGCACCCTGTTTTCTTTAAAGAACAGTGATCTGTCAAACAAAGGAGATATCTGAGGACTTAAAAAAAGATTTTGATGCTTATCAGGCTGGAAAAGGTTACAAAACCATCTCTGAAGAGTTTGGACTCCACCAATCCATAGTCTGACAGGTTGTGTACAAATGAAGGAAATTCAAGACCATTGTCTCCCCAGGAGTGGTCGACCAACAAAGATCACTCCAAGAGCAAGGCGCGTAATAGTCGGCGAGGTCACAAAGGACCCCAGGTTAACTTTTAAGCAACTGGCCTCTCACATACTGCCTAATGTTAATGTTCATGAGTCCACCATCAGGAGAACACTGAACAACAATGGTGTGCATGGCAGGGTTGAAGCTGTTCTCTACGGAGGAATGGGCTAAAATTCTTCCAAGCCGGTGTGCAGGACTAATCAACAATTACCAGAAATGTTTCGTTGAGGTCACTGGGGGGTCACACTAGATACTGAAAGCAAAGGTTCATATATTTTTGCCACTCACAAATAAGTAATATTGGATGATTTTCCTCAATAAATAAAGGACCAAGTATAACATTTTAGTCTAATTTTTTTAACTGGGTTCTCTTTATCTACTTTTAGGACTTCTGATGATGTTTTAAGTCATATTTATGCAGAAATATACAGTATATACAGTGTTTAAGCCAGTTTTATATATATTACATACACACACACACACAAATACAATACCTGCTACTGAGTTTCCCAGACTGCATAGAGAATTTGCGTATACAGAACTGCTTTCGGTCCCTGTAGCTGAAGGAGTGTCCATCATCCTCATAGAGTAAACCTTCAGCATTTCCCTGAAATGCAGAAACTCAACAGCATTAAAGAAAAGCATTAATGATAATCTTAACTCAACATTATTAGGACATTACTACT
>JAOVVF010000002.1:12321352-12335926 GCA_028565595.1 Duopalatinus emarginatus | reverse complement strand
AAATACTAAT
The DNA here is from genome assembly GCA_028565595.1 of Duopalatinus emarginatus. Classification (NCBI taxonomy): domain Eukaryota; kingdom Metazoa; phylum Chordata; class Actinopteri; order Siluriformes; family Pimelodidae; genus Duopalatinus; species Duopalatinus emarginatus. The sequence goes on along the minus strand of JAOVVF010000002.1, from coordinate 12,335,916 downwards.
ATAGCTACATATACATTATATATATATATATATATATATATATATATATATACACACACACACACACACACACACACACACACATATATATCAGAAATATAAGTATAAAGCTACTACCTCGCTTTTTGAATGTGACAGAATATTTCTCGGTTAATCTGCCACTTTTTAAAGCATTTCTCCTTTTTGACAGACAGACTGTAAAGGGGTGCAAATGTGTGAACACATATCAAAATATTTCTATAAAGGACAATCACCTCTGAGTCTAGAGCTACAGTGAGAGTAAAATTATGTTGCTGGAGATCAGCAGTGCAAGAACCACAGCCTGTTCTCCGGGGCACGACTGTTCCTCCACGCTGGAGCACAGGCACCTGGAAAACAGACACAGCACAATAAGGAAAATACAAATCATATAGCCCAGATCACGTTTCCTAAATATGGTGCTTACTGTTTCCTTGTGTACGGTTTGGCTAAAGTGTGTGCGGTAATGGAGCACTGACTCACTGTCTCCAGTGTCACAGGAAGTGTCAGAGTCTTGCCTCCTCTGTGCACCTCACCGGTACTGACATCATACCACAGCTACAACACAAAACCACACACATTGCTACTTAGGTACAGTACGTATTTACATCACCCTATATATACTGATACACTGGTGCAGCATGAGGAGCATTCGACTGACCTCATCCGACCCTGGCAGTAAAATCTTGACTTCTTTGACTCCAGGGTCAGTCACAGGACAGGCCAGGAGTGCGCTGCCTGAAAGCATACACAGCAATATTGCCTAAACATTCTGCATTGTAATTTATTCTTTATAATATTGTTTATAAAGGGTACTTTTATTGTTGATGTGGAGTTGTTATACTTACCAATCATGTACTGGCTTTCCACAGTGAAGGTTTCTGTCTCCTTTGGAAACTCCACCCAGAGCGGTCTGAGACAAACAGAAAGAAATGTCACTGGTTTACAGTCTACAATGAAAGGCCAAGTCCAGCATTAAATCAGCCTACAGTCAGGTTAGTGCTGGAATCATAAGAGTTTGATATCTAACATAACGTCTTTTTATTTTTCCCCACTTGTCAGTTAAACTACATTATGCATTATGATCAAATTTATTATTTTATTAATAATTCTTATTACTTTAAGTCTATGCATATGTATTGACTGAAATAATTCATTTGAATATTTATTTATTTAAACGTATAGGGTAATTAGTTCATCAATCCAGTATGTAATCCTACTAATTCCAGATCTACTGCAACCCTGACCAGGATAAAGCAGTTAGTCAAGATAAATGGCAATAAAATAAAATAAAAAAGTTGCGTACCTCATTGGGGGCAATCCTGAGGTATGAGCTAGGTGAAAAAGAGTGTACCAGTAAGGCAGGAGGCAGTATCTCTGTTGGATTGCTGATCGCACCGCTGCAGTGACTGCATCCCCAAACAGCCAGGGCTCACGCCGCTTGGTTTGTTTCGCAGAGTGGCCTCTATAGAAAGGCTGCAGCGCCCCCGCCTGATACCAGCGTACCAGCAACTCAGGGTCAGGATCCTGCACAAAGCCTCCTACATCAGCTACAAACACACAAAATACACACAGTAAGTACACACTGTAAGTTATGATGCTTGTTATGATTTTCCTTGTATCATTTTTTATTAATAATTAAAATAATTAATAAATAATATAATGTTAAATATCAGGTTTCTTGGCACCCAGTAAAAGATGTTAACTGACCCCCACAAAAATGCATTCCAGTGACACTCAATGACAAGAGCATAGGGATTGAGATCTTCAGATACTCCCAGGTAGCAACATTGTCCCCTGTCCATATAGCACCTGTGGAAAAAATAAAAATGGAAAGCAGGAAAACTTGTTGCACTAGTTTATTCTCCACTGAGCTGAAAGTATATTGCAGTGGAAAACTGCTAAGGAGAAAGTGACTGCAACATCATTACTGTGTGTGATGATGGCAGTGTACAAGTACAACATGGAAGATGTGTGAGAGGTAAATAAAGATAATACAGAACAATTCAGTATTGACTATTAATTTATCTTTAATTAAACTGATCTTTTTATAAAGCACAAAAAATGTCTGTACACATCAGTTTGCCATAAAAAGTTTTGGGGAAGTGATCATAAACGGTAGTACAGGTTGAGAAATAAAATAGATCAGTGGTATGCTTGACCATCTTTTGTATTTTGTTAGTTTTTTTAATTGTGTTTTCCTGTGTATGCACTGTATGACATAATATAAATAACCATTAAACCCACCCAGTGTCAATCTTGTCACCTTTGAACCATACACTTGTATCATTTATTACTGGACTTTTAGCCAACACAAAAAACAGTGTCAGTTTTCTCATGCTAAATGTTCTGATACAAAAAAAAGTCCCACAGGTCTTAGCTCACCCATTCTCTGTGACCCTGCAAAGAAGGAGCGAGACAGGACAAATGGTCTCTCCAAGCCACCAGAGCGGGTTAACAAACCCTCAACAGTAGCCATGTGCTGTGAAAAGAATATTACTCCGATCACCTGTGCTTTCTAAAGATTCACCAGTGCAAAAAAACGATGGATTTTACTAACGATGGCTCTATATGCTCTTACCTGGAAGAAGCCATACAGGTTGTGTAATTCCCTGTGTTCCCAGCCTGAACAGTGAACCACGTCTTTAGGCATTGTCTGCTCTGGTCCATTAAAGACAGAGGGCTCGTTCATGTCATTCCAAACAAACAAGGACTCTGTAGACCCCTAATCCGCAAAGACATTAGACAAAGTATGGAGAAAAAATAATACATATAAGTACTCTGCATGGGATTAGTTGAACAAAAAAGTTCCAACTATTCCATTCACCCTTACTTTATACTTGTCAAGTGAAAAGTGCCTGGCATACCACGACCTTGTCCTTGAGCTACTGAAGTCCAAGTAGCACGAATTACCTAAAGATACACCACAGAGACAAACTGTAACTTTCAAAACACCAGTTTGATCACTGATTATTAAAAGTATCGAGTGTTGGAATTGTAGAAATTAAGCAGTTTTATAGGACAACACAAAAACAATCAGGCTTGGGACGGAAACTGGGAAATGCTGAGATACCATAAAAAAATTACTATACCTGGCCAGCATGTTCCATAATAAACACCACCATCTCTGTTCTTCACAAAATGGCCTCCATCTCTGGCTGCACAGAAAAAAGGCCAATCAGGGTCAGACTTGATATGAGGATCACTGATAACCACCAACTAAAACATAAAGAAGCAAACTGTTGTGACACTGGACATATGCATTAAACATAAAGTATTATTAAAGAAAGATATAAAGAGAAACTTTTGCATGCCCACCTTCCTATTCTTTCTCTGCAGATAGAGCTGCATTTCCACTGGGTTGGGAAACAGTTTGGAATCCCAGGTGAAGTAGCGTTTCCCTTCAGTGTGTTCAATGTCTAGCCAGATGACATCATAAGGGATAGTATGGAGGTCAAACCCAGCGTCCACAGCTTTCACATCTTCTTCATCATTATAGTTCCAGCGACACTGGTGATATCCCAAGGAAAACAAAGGTGGCAGAGCCTGATATCCTGTCCACAGAGAGAAAAAAAAGTCATTCACAAAAATGTGTTTGTGTCTCCAACACGATACGAAGTACAATATCTATTTGTCCTGGTTACCCATGTCAATATACACTGAAGTGCCAGAGAAACCTGGTACACCAGTCTAATACTTGGTAGTTCCCCAATGAGGCATGGACTCCACAAGCTTGCAGAAATGTTCTGTAGGCCATACATCCTGGGAACAGCCCACAATTCTGTTGTATTCTGAGGTGTAGAATTTTTGTGCTCCACAGAGCATTGTATGGCATTCCGGATCACTACCCCAGATAACACTGAGATCTGATGACTTAGGTGTGAATGGCAAAAAAATGGCAAACAAATCTCTAGATATCTCTAGATGCTTGTACCAGGGTTCCCATAAATGCCACCTAAACAAACACCATATAATTATGGAGCCACCACCACCAGTCTCTACCATTTTTTTTACAGTCTGTATCTGTATATGTTTTTTCTGGCACAGTGTTGAGCATTATTATAATGCAAATACTTTGAACCTGTACTAAACAGCCACAGACGACACAGCAACAACATTGTTACACATTGTGATTATAACTCACTGTAGTGCAGTGCATTGTTAGAGAGGATTTGCTAACATTTTTGACTGTAGTACCTGTGAGTTGCACATACTGAGAAAACACTTGAGTGGGTGACGGTCCAAGCAGTATGAAACAATCAATTAGTCCACTCTCTGACACCCAGCACACATCAGTTTGAGGATTTACCCTGCTCTTCTTCACAGGTGGACCATCCTCTTCCTGCTGAAAAAGACACACTATGTACAGTATAGTGGAGCTGGTATCATCATTCTACAACCTGCTCCAATTTTAACTGGCAAAATTAAATTTGACCTCTATTGATTGAGACGGATTACGGCATACTCTTTTGTGCTCTAGTTGTGATGCTATCCTCATATGATCATTGGTTATTTAAAAAAATAAGTTAGGAATGTTGAGAAGCCTAGACATATCCAGACTGGTTCTCAATAGGAGCGAATCTATATGGCATTTTGTCCCAGCTTATTATTATAGAAAAAGTGGGACTCTAAAAAATCTGAAAGTTGTCTGGCTAGTAACTGGACCATCAACAAGAGGATATAAACTGATGAAATGATACCTCCTGATAGCTTGAGGCATACTGCAGATCTACAAGAGTTTCAGAGGAGTTTAGCCAGAACACCCCCAGCGTCCTGTCTGGCTTGTGAGCTAACAGAAGGGGAACAGAACCATAAAGCCCCAGTCTGCTGCTTATCTCATAGGCAAACACATCCAGGTTGTATAATCGATACGGCTCACCATCACTGTAAAACACACATGATCCAGTTAGAGAAGCTGTTTTATCAAGGTATGCTAAGAAAATTTTAAGATCAGTTTAATTAAAATGGTGAATGCATATCTCTGCATAATTAGCAAGCATAATGCGAACATATCAAGTCCTAACTTTACCTGGTGTCCTTCAACTGGAGAGAATCTGCATGCTCAGGAATACCATAAGCATGGCTAAAACCATGGAGCCTAAGGTCAACACCCACTGATCTGTGGCCTGTATTAAAAATAAGGACACTGGTAAATGGCTTGGCTTTATAATATCTCAAACTGAAAGTTGAATCTACAGCAAAATGAGGCAGACACACCATTTACTGTGATGTCTTTAAACTGCCTGAAGGTCTCCGTCCATGACCCTAAAGGATTTTCTTTACCCTGTGTAATGAGAGAATTAGGGTTTGACCACATGACCAATAAAAAAAAAATATAATAATAATAATAATAATAATAATAACACAGTGTTTTATGGATACATAAAAGACTCTTGCCTGATGAGAACTGGAGGATGGCCTGTAAAAAAAACAAAAAAACAAAAACAAAGATGATTTACTGTAGACAATAGCAAAGATGATTTCCAGCTAGGATGACTTTCTACAGTGAGCACACAGACAACACATTTATCCAGTTACCTGGCTGGATTAGACAGAGTCTCAAGGCAGAGTCTGCCTTTAGGATTAACTGTAACTATCAACTCGTCGTCACAGAGAATCTCTAGGTGAAAAGGGAAGGCAAAGACCTGGACATGATACTGCCCTGAACCCCATGTCAGACAAACACAGTCGTCTCTCCTCCACTCAATCCTCAACCTGTTGGACAGAACATACCTGTTGTAGACCTGAACTCTGCTAGCACGCATTCAGTGCATAATTAAAAAAAAACAAAAAACAAAACTGTTCAAGACTTACTGCTCATATTTTGGTTCTCCAATCAAGACATCTGCAGCCTTATAGCGTACTCGGTCAGGCTGCAGTTCATCAATGGTAAATCTCAGTGTGCCATTAGGAATTCCATAGATTAGGAGAAGCAGTTGTTCCTGTTCAATGTAGACAGTGACACTTCAGCATTAACATTTAAGTTTCTATTATTTGTTTAGCAGTTAATATTGGTGCATGTGCTGCTATCATCAATAACCCAGGGTTGCTACAATGCTGTCAAATAGTTTCCAACACACATATTGTTAAAGCTGCCATAGGCTTGTGGTTAAGGAACCAGCCTTGTAATTGGAAGGTCACTTACAAGAAATGACTGAAGTGCCCTTGAACAAGGCACCTAACTCCCAATTGCTCCCCGGTCACCATGGATGGGGTTGCCAACCGGTCCTGGCACATGTGTTCACTACCCTTGGTGTGTATGTTCACTAGTGTGTGTGTGTTTCACTGCATGGATGGTCAGATTACTCAGTGCAAGCATTGGTCAATGAGTCACTTCACTCTCTGGGGGAATTAAAATGTTATAAAAATCTCTACAGCTGTTTTCTTAATCCTGCTCCAAAGACCAACTAGTTTCTACCATTTACTGCCCCAGCACATCCGATCTAACATGCCGGGTAAATATTAAACCTTTAATTAATTGTATTTCAACATTGTGGCCACCAAAACACCAGGTTGTTGAAACATAACCATGTTTCATGGGAAATCATCCTACAGATGTTACAGTGAGGAGCAGAGGTGTGTGTGTGTGTGTGTGTGTGTGTGTGTGTGTGTGTACCTGAGAGTTGGACTCACACAGCTCTACAGCCACTGCTTTCTCTGTCAGGACTATAGTGTCCAGTAAGGCACAGTACTGAGATGCACCACTTTCCTTCTGTCTCCTGTGTTGGTTATATCAACTCATCAGTCAAACAGATAAACTAATGCATCAGCTGTTAATAATGTTCACTAAATCCCTCATGACTGTATGCACAGTGTAGACTTACTTATAAAACAAGATGTGCTCAGCTCTCTTGAATTTGTCTTTACCCTCATCATCTGGTACAACACTGAAAAGGGACAGAAAAAGTCCATGCATGAAGACACGATTCTGGAGTTACTCAGTCACGTGACACGACCAGGAAGTCCACAACAGACAGTTATATATATATATATATATATATATAAATATATAATAAATGAACTCACTGTAATGTTATTTGCACTAAACAGACTCTGACAGCATTAACAACATTAAATAACAACATTACCTCTGTAGATCAGCTGTAGAAACACACTTCTCTGTGTCTAACTCCGCCATGCTGACTGTTTTATATTACCGTACAATAATTACTAAGTCCGTGAAGACCGACACGCCCCTTTCTGACTTCAGCGACTCTGATTGGTCAGTCACTGGTCAGATGTGTGTGTGTATATATATATGTGTGTGTGTGTGTGTGTGTGTGTGTGTGTGTGTGTGTGTGTGTGTGAAATAAAATCATACATAGATATTACCCTGTAAATCGGTGTTTTGTTAGATATAAAAATGTCAATCGTTTGTTTGAAACTTGGCTCCACTTATTCTGGAACTGCGCCCATGAAAAGAAGTTCTTGAAAGAATTATGTTCATTTATTATTGATAATACTGACACTGAGTTTAGCCTCGGCCTTGTTAATGTACTGTTTATGGCTTTGATCATAATAAAAATGATAAAATCTAACAATACTATTTGATGGATTTGATTTAAATTTTACCTAAATTTCACATATATAAATGTAAATTTTCTAAATCAAAAACTCAATTCTTTTGTTTTTTTAAAAAAGCTAAACAATATATAAAAAACTATTATTACCCAAAAAACAAAAAAGCTGTTATAACAATGGCTATATGCACTTTATTCAATATATTTTTGTAAACGATATATTTCCCCTGACTATCTATCTTTCTTTTCTCTTTTTCTCTATTTCCCTTTTTTCCTTTCTGTTTTTAATATTATTACGTGTACTGATGGCTCTATCTTCTTGGAGGGTTAGGGTTGGGGGCGTGTCTGTCTGTCTGTCTTGGAGGAAGTAGGTCATACTGAATAAGTTGGGTGTCGCAGTGGCAGTATCTGTAGCACAGTGAGTGTGTCTGTAGCGCAATGGGAGTGTCTGTAGCTCAGTCAGTGTGTCTGTAGCACAGTGAGTGTGTCTGTAGCGCAATGGGAGTGTCTGTAGCTCAGTCAGTGTGTCTGTAACACAGTGAGTGTGTCTGTAGCGCAATGGGAGTGTCTGTAGCTCAGTCAGTGCGTCTGTACCACAGTGAGTGTGTCTGTAGCGCAGTGGGAGTGTCTGTAGCACAGTGAGTGTGTCTGTAGCACAGTGAGTGTGTCTGTAGCACAGTGAGTGTGTCTGTAGTCCGTGTTTGTGTTAAAGAGCTGGACTCCACAACACTCTGAAGGTGTAATGCGGTATCTAGCACCAAGAACTTCTTTTGCGGATCTTCTGTAGGATCAGACCAGAAAGTCTAGCCTTCACTCCCCATGAACATCAGCGACTCTTGGTGTCCGTGACCCTATTGCCAGTTCACTGGTTGTCCTTCCTTGGATCACTATTGTAGCTGCTGTCCACTGTATGCTGGGCACATCTAACAATTACAATTGGCCCTTTGTCAAAGTAATTAGATCCTGTACACACATGCATTTTTTCTGCTACCAACACATCATCTTTGTGAACTGACTGTTCAGTTGCTGCCTAATATATCCCACCTCTTGACCAGGGCCACTGTAACAAGACAATCAGTGTGATCCACTTTGACAAGGGCCAAATTGTGATTGCTAGATGACTTGGTCAAAGCAGGTCTTGTGGGGTGTTCCTGGTATTCAGTGATTTGCACCAACAAAAGTCGTCCAAGGAAGGACAACGATATTGGTCACCCAAGGCATATTGTTGTGAATGGAGGTCAAAAGCTAACCTGTCTGATCTGGTAACTGTACAGACAACAAATCCTAAATGCAGCATGACTGCAGTAAACAGAAGTACAAAATATTGTAAATTTATTTGCAAAAACAAGGCAGTATTTACAGGCTCCAGCTATTTTACATAATGTACATAAAAAACTTCAGCAAAGCTGGTGAAGAAACCAAGTTCCAGTATAGCCTAAGTACTAGGGTAATATTTAGACACGGAGGGCCCCAAGAGAAATCCAAAAGGAATTGTGTGCATGGAGCTTGATTATTTAGAATTAACTAAATTACTGATGATGCACCCCCCTCACACCCCCCCCACACCCATAGTTCTTCTGTGCCACCAGACTGAAACATTTAATACCCTTTTAAAGCTGCACTGTGCAATTTTAGAAAGTTAGCAAAAGCTAGTGACTTCTAAAGACTTGAATACAAGTCCAGCCTTTGATGAAGTTCATCTGTGATGAGATTTCTCTCTTTTAGGTCATCCAAGGCACTCTTCAGTGTTGTCTTGCACCTCCTCTCTCTGTCTTTGGCATTGCGGAGTTGTCGCTGGAGGCGCTCCATGTTTGCTAGGGCCTGCACCAATCTGTCTTTCACCCTGTTTGGGGAAGGATCCAGTGCATACGAGTGCTCCTGTTTAGAAAAAAATGTGCATGTTCATTTCAGTCATTTGTTTGTGTAAAACATTTCATTTTTTATTTATCAAATACTTACATCACAAACCAGAGTTTCTTGTTTTTTTCTGTCAGTGTAGTTGTCTGCTTTTACCACCACTACTTCATAAGGAACAGCAGCTTTCTGTGATGTTGCAGTCCTTCGTGGCTTAATGGGTTTCTGAAATAACATTTTATTGACTTAATTGTGCAGTGCAGTAATTATGTAATTGGTCACTTTAACATGCAGTTTTAGACATAGAAGAAGAAGAAGAAATAAACAATATTAACAAGCATAATACATGGTCTTCACAACTGAAAACATACTTTCTGAAGGTGTGGTGGGAAATTAAAAATTGATGGGACAGCTCCTTCACGCAGGCGAACAATCTGCCCAGTCCTGTCGATGGCATCCTCTGTGAAATGCTGGCTGCACAGAACTGAATGAGGAGTGGCTGAAAAGCCCTCTTTTCTCAGAGCATTCTCCCAGACTTTTCTGAGTTTAGCCTCAGTGGGAAACCTGAAAATACATTTACACACAAACATTACTTGTTAGTAGAACTTCAAGAAACACTCACTAACTGCATATGCCAGTTATATAAAAAAGGTGATTTCACTATTATATTTACATAAATGTATGTAAATTAAGGGTAAAACACATTTAAAAGTAGCCAAATATTTCAGATAAATAACCATTAATAAAGCCTTGCTACAGAATCCACTGTAATGAATAAAAACATGAGGTGTCAAGTGAATCAATGAACTGAGATTGTTATCTCAATTATCTAACTTATCTCTTTACTTTTAATGCTAGTGTAATTATGTCACAGCGTTGTTACATAAAATAAATATTTAAAAAAAAAAAATTCAAATATCCTAAATATCTTCTACATTAGACATATTTTCTGTATTAGCTAATTGTACACAGCCATTGTCTGTACTGAATCCTTGTGCATGTTACACTTTTTCTCTCTCCGACTGTGTGTGTGTGTGTGTGTGTGTATGTACTAGTATAATTTTTCCATACTGTCTACACAAACCACCAATTAAACATTCATTATCTAAGCTGCTTAACCTACTACTGGGTGGTGGGTGGTGCATAAATGTGGGAAACACCCTGGATGAGTCACTATTCCATCACAGAGCAGACACATATTCACACCCTCACTTACACCTAGAGGCTATTTATCTGTAATTCACCTGACCCATGTAGATATGAGGAGAACATACAAATTCCATACAGAAAGGAATCGAACCGGGCTCGGCTTGACCTGAGGCATCGGAAATGTTGCACCAACATGCCTCTAAATATATATATATACATGCCACCATATCGCCCCTGAGATGGGGTATCTCATGATTAGGTTTTGTATTATTGTTTTAAGTTAACACAAGTTTAAGAGATGGCTGAGGGTTCAAAGACACCCCCCCCCCCCCAACACACACACACACACACACACACACACACACACACACAAAGCTTATAAACAACAAGTAGTCTTTCAAGACCACTAAAATAAAAATACGTTTAACTGTTGGATTTCTGAACCTGCTCTTCTGGGACATTTAAATGATTAGGAGCAGCCCAGGCTGTGCTCGTCTCATTTCGTATAAAATCGTATAAAGTCGTATAAGGCAGCTTAGCCCCGCCCCTTTTCATTTCCGTACGACTTGAGTCGTGCGTATTTTTAAGTATAATGTCTTATTTGTAAGTGTGAGACCCTATTGTGTTTTTCTTCACATAAAGAGTTACAAAAACACCTAAATATATATTTCAATATTTTTTCCAAACGCGAGTGGGCGGGGCCTCGAGGGGAAGTGCACAGGAACAATATATCCGGTTGGCTTTTAGGTGGGCTTTCACCACTAAACTGTGATCCTTCAGTGTTTGTGTGCGACAGGTTTTCTTCAGGCAGGCTGCGTTACTGATGCTCGGATGATAATGTATCAACAAATCGAGTTCATATCTGATATTGACAATACTGGACTGGTTTAAACACAAACAGCTACTGAAGTTAATCTTCCTCTAATACATGTTCACTGTATAAACTTACTTAACCATAACCACATTATTGTAAAAACCTTACTAACTACGTAGGTTAAAAATAACGTGATCGCATTTATTATGTAAAACTGTAAACGGTTGATGCTAGCTAGCTAACCCAAGGCTAGCACCTGTCTCTGTAAAAACACACATGATCTGAAATTTTCACCTGTGAAAAGTCACCCCTTGTTTCCTCAGATTTGCGTTTCGACGATTCTTACAGCCATACGCTGCGCACTGTACCGGCATTTTCCAACAAAATTTACTGTAAGGAAAGTCAATAAAAATGGACCTATCTAAGATGGAGGCGCTGTTGACGTGTCTTTTTTTTTTAACCAGACGAGTCCAGATAACCAGCAGGAAGCAAAAGGAAGTAGTGGAGCGCGACTGTGTCAAATTAAAAGTCATGTATGTTTCTACTTACTCGCTTTTTAGTAAGCATTTCTCCAAACTCTGAAACACTGAGAGCAAAGCGGTTACAGACACCAGTCCACCACAAGGCATAACTGTTACTCAATTTCATTCTACCCTGTGTGATGACAATAAAGGATACTTAACACTAGCTCACACACTCATTTAGATCCTATTTGTTTGAGTACAGCTTCAGGGTACAGCATACACCTGGGTAATAGGTTCAGTGTCCTTGTGTCTGTATGGAGTTTGTGGGTATGTTCTTCCCTTGTAGGTATGCATGGGTGTCCTTTGGTTCTCTGTTTTTCCCCACCTCATATGTATTTAACATATTTGTGACAATCATACGAGAAGCACTCTTAACGTTATTAATGGCATGCCTGTATAAGTGCTGTCAATGTGTTCGTCTTGTTACACAGCTCTAGAACAAATTCCCATTACTATAACAAATAAAGTATATTAGATCTTATCTGATCTGATCTGTATTCAGGGATATGCCAGACATTCATCCTGATATGTAGAATGTACTTAAGATATCCCACCCCTACTTTTATACAAACACAAATCTATCTAGGCTATAAGCATTACTAGACATGATTTGTTTAGCTCAACAGCTTTATTTAGCAACCTATTTAAGTTTTATACATTATTTGTATTTGGCTTTTCTACTGTCATCCGCTTTCTTGTCCTGAAAATTACATTCACATTCTACAGGATCTCTGCCACAGGAACCACGTGTTTATCAATTCTGAATGAATAATAATAATTCTGAACTACTCATCTGGGCAACTTATTCCTCACTTCTACAGCCACCAGAACTGAAGCTTTCTGCTTTATGTTTTATTTTACATTCCACAAACACATTTACCTGTCCACCTTAAAATGGTGCGTATGTTAAAATGTTAAGTTCAAAGCTTCTACAAAGCATATCTTCAGTCTGAAGCCTGTGTTGCCACAGCAACATTTACGGTGAATGGTAAATTTGAATCTAAATTAACATCTTCATGTGAGTGATTTAATGAAGGTAATAAAGTGCATTTAAGAAAGCTAGATAGCAGTTACTTACACACAGAGCCTTGGCCTGTGCAGCTTGCAATGTTGGGGAAGTTACTTAAAAGTCATCCATTATGGATTACTGATTACTTAACTTAAATTGTAATCAGATTACTTTACTGATTACTTTCTGGAAAATGTTATCCCATTACTAATTACTTTACTTTTAAGTTACATTATAAAGCCCAAACAAATGTAAAATCTACAGAAATTCAGAAAAGTAAAAAAAAGATCATTCAGAAGGCAATAGTCCTTTTGATGGTTTATTTAGGAACAAAATGTATTAGCAGTAGCAACAACAAACATGTATAAAATGAGCCTCACTATGGTTTATGATACTGTTTTCTTAGAACAAATCAAACCCTCAAAACGCTGCAACATTGCAGGCATGTGGACAGGCTAGTATAAAAACTGAAAAATTATATCATAAAAGGCAAAATGAGAGCCTCATCAAGGTTTATATGTACAGGTATAACCGAAAAGAACATTAATTTAGAAATATACATATTAGTTTATAATAATAAATTATTATGATTATTATAATAATAAACTAGTATGGATTTTTACACATTAATTAACATATATACATTAACAGATTCATTATTAGTTTTAAAATTGATATTTATAAAAATAAAATTGTTCAAAGTCTATAAAGAATATGATAAGAAAATATTACATAATTAAAAAAAAAAAATTAAATAATAAAAGTCCTTGTCAGCGGTTAGAGTAAAATCTATGACATTATAACTAGCTAAAAACTGTAGTAAAGCATTAGTGGTGCAATTCTAATTTATTTTGTGCGTTACAGGGATGGTGGACAGATTGTGAAACAGTACAAATGTGTCATTTATCTTTATTAGACAGGTATTTTAGAGAGATACCAAATTGGGGAACAAGTCCAAATAAGCAATTATATTTGACTACCAGACTCTACCGACATTTTTAAGAGAATTTACAAAAGGTCACTTATAATGAACCATTATTTTCGCTCTAAAACTACTACAAATAACCATACACACACACTAGAAACAAACACGTAACCCATGCATTTCAATAATTATACTTTAAGTGACAGAAAAAAAAGATGTCGCTTATAATGAGTGAACTTGGCAACCCACCGGCGCTGCAGTTGGTGAACTGTAATCATTTACATTACTTCATTACTGAATAAAGTCATCAGGTTAGCCCCAACACTGGCAGCTTGTGTACCTTAGTGAAGACGCAAGTCCTGTGACCAATAGTTAGCGCGAGAAAGGCAGACGAGTGAAATAATTACTAACAAAGAATGGTATGATCCACTTTAGCTGTGTGTGAAATCGTGTTACAAGATCCTCTCATGCATGGATCCTGTACATTAATGTAATATTTAACATTATAAGTTAGAAGGATATATGAATGTTTTGCTTTTTAGTTTGTATCACTTTATATAGTTTTATATAATGGTTTATTTTTTTGCCCAGTTATAAATTTATTATTCATGCCTTTTAGATTAAATATGAAAACAGTTGGCCTTTTATTTTAAATATATATAATAATTTGAGCATGCTCTACATCCCAGGAGTAAGTGGATGTAATCATGATCTCTCGATTTCCTTTGAGAATACCATGATCACTCCAGTT
>JAOVVF010000002.1:12295703-12311762 GCA_028565595.1 Duopalatinus emarginatus | reverse complement strand
TTCAGACGCAGCCTTACTCTTACTGAAGCAGCGCGCGACAAGCCTCAACATGAACTACGGGTGAATCGCAGGGCCAACTTAGAATTTGCGTTAACGACACTATTTTTTTTAAATCACGATAATTTGAGATCGCGTTAATGCGCGTAAATACTTCACAATCAAAAATGAGTCCAAGGTGGTGCTTAAGTGAGTTATGACTGCTGTAATGAGGTGCAGGTGGGACAGACTGGGACTGCATCTGAAAAGCGGTATACGAGAACATGTAGTGTGTCCCATTGTGTAGTGTTTATTAAACAGTACGCAAAAAGTACCCATTTTGGTAGCCATGGTAGCCATTTCGAAATATGCTAACACATAATCTGATAATGGTCCGATAATTAATCCTATAATTTAACTGCTGCTGTGAATTTGTTGAAGAAATGGTGGGAAGCAGAGAATAACAGAAAAAGAAATCAAGTACGAACTGTTTACGTGTGCCATTTTGGACACAGCCTGGGACTGTGAATGGATAAGATGCTATAGAGTGCTGGCGGCATGTTTGTAGGTCGTCTGGAATTCTGGAAGCTGGAGTTTGCTGTAGGCTGTGGGCAGTCAATTTTCTTATGTGTAAATTCACACACACGTAGGATCAGTAGTGGAATTCCATTTTTTTTCTATTTTACAGTGTTTTCACAAATACCAGATTTCTTGTGTAAAAACGAAATTGTTCAAAAGATTTATGCATAAATCTCTCAGTATCCAGTTTGAACAATAAGGCACATTGTAAGTTTTGAATCTGTGAATCCGCTCACAGTTGTAATGTCTTGTATGTCTATTGAAAGTCCCAGAAATACACAGAATTTTTCCAGTGAAGTTTTGTCCCATGTTTTATTAGTTTATGATTTGTTGTGTTCTTATTTGTGTATTTCAGCTTTTGATGACTGTTTTTGAGAACAGTATGAAAACCTATAACGTGGTGGAAAACGACCCATACGATTGGGAAAAGTCGAGCGCAGATGGTGCTCTTAATACACCTACAGCTGCCAACGTGCCTCAGCATAACACACGCCTCACGCCAGCCTACATGGGGTAAGCAACATTATTGTGGCTAGTGCAGTCTGTGGAGCTTGCAATAAATGACAGTTTGTGGTGGCAGTTTATTTTGGAAGTTCCTCTTTAATTCATGTAGTTGAAAACTTGTGATACGCTTCAAGTGATTCCTGATTTGCTCTGCTCCAGGATGGCCAATGCCTCTGTGGTGCTTGGAGACCTTCTGAAGGAGAACACAGATGAAGTCCTGCAGGATGAGCAGCTCAGTGATGGAGATAACAACGTTATGCCTGAGCGCCAGCCTGAATCCCCTGTCAGAAACCAGGAAGCTGATGGTTGGGAGGATCTGGACCGCAACAGCAACCTTATCCGAGTCCCTGGCTGGAAGGTATACTAAAAGTGTATCTGATTATTATTCTTCTCTTTGTGAAAGGGTTCAGATTAATGCATCTGTACATAATTGGTGTGCACCAGCAGGGCCCCACAGAGGAGGAGCACAGTAACAAGGGCAACCCAAGCCCTCACGCTGGCCTCAGCTTTGGTTCTCCTGTGTGTTTACGCTCTGAGGTGGTGCCCTCGGACAGAGATGCTCCTCTCCTGCGGAAACTACGCAACATCCACAGCTTTGAGCTAGACAAGAGACTAACCTTGGAGCCCAAACCCAACACAGAACGCTTTGTGGAAGCATGGTTAGTGCTGTTTATCCCAGTAATCTCACTCATTATACTTAAAAGTGTAAAGCTAACCTTTTCTTTACATGTGTAGTAACAGTGCAGTGAAGCAGACACCCGGTTCAGCACAGGACCAGGAAGGTAACCCTGGTGCAGTACCAGCTGCTGCTGTTCGTGTGTGGCACTATGATGAAGAGTTCCTTTCAGGAGATGCATCACCTAAACTGGCCTCCCCAGGCTCTTTGGAGCTCTGTGATGGAGCAGCCAGTAGTGGTTTTGTAGCACTAAATCTGAGCACAGACCAACAGGACGTGGACTTGCATGACTGGGTGATGGTGGAACGTGTTTCTGAACAGCAAAACATTCAAGAGGCCAAACAGACCAGCAGCCCTTCAGAGGAGCCAGTGGTGGTGCAGCCAATGGATGTGTCTCCTGATAAGGAAAGGGCCTCCCCAAGCCCCTCCCCTGGGCATACCCTGACAACACTTAGAGTGGAGAGGCTTGAACTGAGTATGTTGCCGACAGCAGGTCTGCTTCCCATTACACCCACTAGTCCTGCTGAAGCGCTGGCAGAAGGAGTTCTCACACAGGTAATGGCTCATCAGTAACATCACTGACTCCAGAGTGGAAATAATGCACACTAAACGATTTTAGCCTTATTTTTTGTTCCACTGTTACAAAATCTACAGATATTGTTGTTTTGAGTGGGTAGTGGGTGTACATATATAACACCAGATATTTTGTGTTTATGCTAAAACATTTCCTCTGTTTTAGCCAAGACACATATTTGTAAAAATACTTTTAATACTTATAAGCTAGTTGCAAAAGACGAACTGCGGTTTCCATTTCCTCCATGTTTTATGTGGCCAAGAATGCCTACTTTGACAAGAAGAGGCCATTTGATTATCAGTGAGGCCAGCCAACCACATAGCTTTCACACATTTGCATCTCTTCATTTGACTGACACTTTTATTCAAAGCTGCTTGCAGTGGAGACAGGATACAACTGAACTTTTGTGCTGGTGATAGATTCTGGGATTGAACTCCTGACCTTGCAGTCATGTTGTCAAACTTGTGAGAGCAACACAATTACTGACTGCTAGCTGGGAATAAAACTCTTAAAATAATTAGCTTCAAAAAGCTGAGTGTTGTTAAAAAATTTGTTTACCTGATGGAAGGTGGTATGTGTCTGTTCATGTACAGGGAAATCTTGGCAACAAATGAGTTGGTGACCTTCACGAGTCTAAGGCTTGTTGCCAGACAAGTGTACAGTAAAAAACAAACGTGAAGTTTATTTTTAATCTATAATTCTCAATTTGTGCCACATACGTAAACCATACAATTGAAGCAGTGAGTGATGGATGTAGATTAGGCAAGGAAAAATACTGATACTGAAATACTGAAATGTGCTTCATAAGACTGAGATATGAAGACTTGAATGGGAATAGGAAAACTCCAAACTCGGACAAGTGTTCCTCTAACCATAATTCCGTGTCTCTAGATGTGTTTGACGGCGCATTGTCCTATTGTATAAGGCCAAACCCATCAGAATGAACGCAGGACGCGAGTGTGTGTAACTGGTCAGAAAAAAAGACACATGTAGCGTTCAGCTGTCAGAGAAGTTTGCAGACGTTCCAGGGGTTCCATGCAATGTCGGCTAAACAAACCCTATACCGTTATAGAGCCAATACAAACCTACACGTTTTGCATAGGTTTGTCTGTACCAGTGTTTCTAGCACAAGTGATACAAACAAATACAACAATGTACAGGCAATATACATAAAGTGCAATAGGTGTTACATGTTTGTAAATTAATTTCTAATGTATAAGTGTTTGTACAGTACGGTGTTGTTGATCAGTTATTTATGAGGTTGATGAGGAATGTCTGGTCATTTTTAAGCCCAGAGATCTATAGTGCCTGCCGGAGGGATGGGAAAAAGATATCAGCAGCTATTAAGCCTCAAACACAATTTCCTGAAGTTGACTTATTGATTAACTCGGTGAAAATGTGTGTAAATGTGCCAGGACATGGAGGTCCCCACCAAGCAGCAACACTACATGAGTGACAACACCAAATAAGGGGTGTCACCTGATTAGACATGGCCATGCCCCCGGTCCCCACTTTCAAAGACTGTGAGATGGAGGAAGTATTTCATTGAAGCTTCTGGGAAAAAAAATCCACAATCCCTATGACTATACCTCAATTTTTTTTTTCTGGATGTTTGGTGGACAATTGATCGCAAGTCTTTGTGAATGTTCCACTTCTGACTGAGACATTTTACCCCTCAATTTGTCTCAAATGAGTTCCTATAATTATTAACAGCTGCATTTCTTCTGCTCTCTAAAGTGCTGAACGGTGTTAAAAAGATTACGTCTTGCTTCACACACATTAGCGCATTAGGCTTTCTGAGTACTGCACTTTCGTCATCTGTGTTAATGATAGCCGTTGAGTTTGTCCTAAGCCTGATTATATAAGGGCTAATGCTACTGAGCTCACCTGACACCGGGTTCAGTGTGCTACCTGAACCACTGTTCTCATGCACCAGGTCAAGGCATTATTTAAATCAGGAGCTATTTTAGCTGCGCACATACCCATTTTCATGCTAGCATTATTCTTAGTAGGTCTGTGGGCAGAGTGTGTGTGTCTGCGTGTGTGTCTCGTTTTATATGCAGCTTTCTCCCATGCACTATTCTCTTTATCCACTTTTTGCCAACCATTCATTCTTGTCTTATCACATCTTCATCTCTGTCCTCTTCCTTCTGCTTCCCTGCCTCATATCCTCCCTCCTCCTCCTATTTCCACTTCTCCTCTTTCAGCTTCCAACCTCTCCTGCGTCTCTGCCAGAGGAGGTGGTGGCCCGGAGGTTCCTGCGCTCCCCCAGTCCTCATGCCTTCTTGAGCACATTGTCCGATCCCCTGCACCAACGCTCCCCACCCACTATCCGTCGTAGCCAATCCGCAGAACACCATAACCAGCACCGCTCTTACTGCTCCTCTACCTCCCAGCCCCGTATCACTCACAGGAAGCTGCCAGCCATTCCACCAGGTGCCTCCAAATCCAAGATCCCTTCAGTCATACGCATCACACGTGCTCAGCTGCAGCAGGTGAATACCCAGTTTTCCCTCCCGCTTCCCCATTTGTTTCCCCTCTGCTTCTGCACACGCTCACATCCCCTTCTTGTACAGTTTTGTCAGTTCTTCTAGACTGTTTGCTTGCTGAGTCTTTGTCATGGCTTGGTTCTGTCATCGCTGCACATGTGGCATGTGTGGGTTCCTTTTTATATGAATGATCCATATCTGACTAATTAATGACTAACTAAAACTTGTTCTTTTATTTTTCCAAGCTGTCTGATTAATGGTCTGGTACAGATTTAGCTTAAAGTATAGCTGTCTGTTTGCTTTGGCCATCTTAACAGCATCTTAACAGTCCTGCTGCAGACTTGATTGCTTATTCTGTGTGTTTTTTCAAACTATTTTTATGTGCAGACTAAATTAAATGTCCGATGCCATTCTGTGGGTCAAAAGTTTGAAAATAACATTTAAAAAACATCAAAAAGTAAAAATTCGGGCAGTGATGAAAAATGTGATGGAGAGGTTTTACTCAGTATTTTCAGCATGTACATTTAACTAATTATTTAAATGTAAATTTATGCAGCACTTTTTAAAAAAAATATTATTATTATTTGGGTTTGTAAACCTATTATTATTATTATTATTATTATTATTATTGAATCTGTTATTGTTCATATTTTAAAATGTAAGAGACTGGTATCAACAATGGGCACATTAGAGCCAATTTACATGTCTGCAAATCAAACCTGTAACAGAAGTGTATCTTTGTTTAATCTAGACAGTTGTAACCATTTTAGTAAAACTTTAAAAAAAAAATCACTTACATACTTTCAGAATTTTAGCCTGCAGTCTGTGTATCTCTGTGATTTTATTTAAGAATCAGTATCTTCACAATATTTTGTAATTATATACATCGTCTTATAATAATAACTCAATTTGCAAATACATTTCAGGCTAACACTTCTATTCCCATCTCAGTTGACAGCTCAGCGTCCCTCAGCGCTCTCCTCCCAGTCCTCTGACAGTGTGCCGCAGTGCCCCCTGCTGGAGAATCATGACACTGGCGAGAAAGAGGCACTGCCACAGGATCTCACAGTGGACATCCACTCACCTCAGGAGCAGCCTCAGTCCCTGCGCTCCAATCCCTCCAGTGCTGATGCAGAAATTGCAATTAATGGGAACGGAAATCAACAAACAATGAGCCCAGTTCCAAGCCCAAAAAACACACCCCATAATGCCTGCAGTCCAGTGCTGATAAACAGCCATGCCAACTCTGCAGCAGACGCTCAGAACGAGCTACTGTCTGTGGTAAAATACACCAAGAGAGACTCTGATGCCTCCACAGAACCTGATCAGCATCCTCAACTGAACAACAATGTAACATCCCCTGTAGAGAGTACTAATCACGCTCAGTCCTCTCTGACTGCTGTCCCATGTCGGGACCCCAGTCGCCGGCTGAGCCGCATCCCTGTCCTCGAGCCCTCCAGTTTGCTTCAAGATGTTCCTCCAGGCTCAGCTAAAGAGAAACTGCTGCAGAAACGAGGTCAGCGCTTCCCCACCTCTCCCTGCGCCTCACCGTGTGCCTCACCCTCACTTTCCTCAGTCCAGCGCGATCGCCTGTCCTCCACTTCAGCCTCTGAGCGCTCGCAGGACGAGGAGTCTACACATGGACTGAGACAGGGTGACGATGCCCCCTCACTATCCTCCTCCTCTAGTCCACACTCACATAGGAGCAAAATCCCCAGACCCGTAAGCCGCTCTTCAGTACAGGGGGATCTTGCTGCCCAGTTTGTGCCTCGGCCACCTCCTGGCAAACCTCCCAGCCGAACATCTGCAGATGGAAGGTAAAATGTGACTAAACAGTAGAACTAGTATTCATTCATAGATCAGACAAAAAAATCCTTAATTGGTTGCACAGATCACTTTGTATGCACTGAATTCTTATATATATTAACAGACATCCATCATAACACTAAAAGCCACTCTAAATCCTACTTTTTTTTTATATATTATTTAAGAAAACATAACATTGAGCGATTTTTAATCATAAAAAGAAATGTTGTTAAAATCCAAAATAAATGTTTTGAATCAATAAGTAATATAGTTGACTGATTAAAATCAATTAAAATATATTTTCAATCAATAAAGGACAAATTTAGCAATTATAAATTCATAAAGAATTTTGTTGCAGTCATCAGTAATTTTACAAAATGGTCATATACAAAATTTCAGACAAAATAAAGTATCCAGGTAATTAGCTAATAATAAATAGTAAATATTAATAATAATAAATATTCATTCTAATAAATTGACATGATCAGCTACGTTGCTCATCTACTACGCCGATGATAAACTACATAGCTTTGTGGCACAGTGTAGCAGATTACATATCAAAATGACTTGCATATGGAACTGTTCATTTTGTCCTCTGGCTTTACTCAAGGCTCTGTTCCAGCAGAGTAAATCAGCCCCTTATTAACAAGACGCATCCACAATCATTCCTAAATAACAGAATTTGACTAACCATTTTCCCTGTGTGATTTCGGCACATTAAGGTTCTATTTTGTCACTAATCACAGTCCACCGATGTCAAAAACTGATGTCTGATATGTTACATATATGCTTTAACTTACCCAGTTTGCCATCATCCCATCTGTTTGTTTGCTTTTTAGGCTGCGACGTTATCGGATACGAGCAGGCAGTGCAGGAGACTCGGAACTGATGACATGCCTGGCTCAGCTGATGCGAGGCGGAACCGGCCGCTCCTCGTCACTGCATTCCCGCGGCTCGCCTCAGCATGTAGGCACCAGGCTTGTGTGTATCAACCAGTCGGGTATCTCGCATCACCACCACCATCATCACCAGCGCAGCTCCAGTGCTTCCCCACGCAGCTGCTCCTCACTGCAGCGCTCCATCAGCTCCTCTCCTTCCCGTCACGAGCACCGTGTAGGATGCCTGCGCAGCCACTCGCCTCCCAGCTTCTCTGGGTCTCCGCCCTTGCGCCGTGCACATCCTCATGCCCAGGAGGGCAGCTGTGGCCATAAGGTCCGCACCAAAGCTTGCAATCGGGAGCCCAAGTGTTCCAGCAAGTTGAGCAGATAGTTTTCTCACCACACACATGTACACACTTTAGTACACTTGCATAAATCACAAGCAGACCAGCAGGGGAGGAAAAGGCTAGCAGGATTCTTGCTTTTATGCTTGTATTAATATAGTATCCAGTCTTACTACTGCAACTACACAGTATTCTGCTACTTAGTTTTGCACCCACATCCTGCTACAAGTTTGAGTCGGACAATAAGTGAGTATTACTTCTATCAACTCTCTGACTTACATTCCTTCTTTATTCTCAAGTTGTTTTTTCCCCCAAGAGCAGTGAGTATAATGCTTTTAGGAATTGTTTTATGTAACAGGTGAGTTGTAGGATTAGTATTTTGGTTTATTTTAACTAAAAGAAAAATCATGCATCTAAAGCACTGATACAGTTTGTCTAACACTAGATGCATGGGTTTGTGTATTTGCATCAAGCTCTGTAAACCTGTAATATAGTATTTATTATAACATGGACTTGGGCTCGAATGCATATTGCACCCTATTAATCCATGCAGTGGCAGGTACACTGAGTGATTGCTGACGTTATGTATAGTTCTTCGATGCCATTGTTCTGTCCTGTGTCATTTCTAGCCGTATTCAAGCTAAGACAGGTTGTAGTTTTTGAGGCAGCAGAAAAAAATTTTTCTTTCCGCAAAAAATGATAAAGCAGTCTCTGAGATACTTTCAAGCAAATTGCCATGTGCCTAAAGAGATGGTACATGGTACAAGCTTTCATAATCAGCTTTTTTTGAGCTACGGAGCTCATGCTGCTCATTTAAAGGCACATGATTGCACATAGACACAGATATATTGCAAATATACACAGACTTGCATATTGGAGCACTCATATTGGTATTAAAACTCTTTGGTTCATCTGATATTTGTCTGATTATTGTGTACCCAAAGACTTATCTGCTTCACAGGCTAGTGGAAAGCGTAGTGTGGAAGAGAAGAGGTTTACATGTACTGTAGTTCGGTGGTGTGATGAGATTCTAGTCAGATTGTTAGAATTACCCAAGTTGTAAACAAAACCAATTACTGTCAGTTAGAAGGTTTTTTTTTTTTTTACCTAGGCAATATTGAACCAGGTACTAAACATGGCAGATTTCTTTAAGTGTGGCAGTCTGGGATAACCTGCTGTTTGGGTGAAATCTGGCACCAGTTTTGCCCCTTTCGCTGTAAATACATTTCACCAAGTTACTTTATTATCCAAATAATATTCTACCTTCACCTCTGTTGGTTGCCTAGGCATTCCTAAATTCTTGTTAGTTAAGTGTGTTTTTCTTACACAATAAAAGTCATGATTTGATCAAACTGTTTGATTAGTATGTGATTTGCCAAACTTAGAAATGAAAAGTCTAGATACATGGGAAATATCCAAAAAAAATAGAAAAATAGTGCAATGTCTAAATTTTACCATGTGAAGGGTTTTCCCAGGCCACCATGCTTACATGCACTGAACATGTTTAGTTTTTTTTTCCTGTGGTCTTGCACTATTGGAATTATTACAAATGACATTTCTTTGGAATTAAATCTTTCTTCGGTCCTGGTGATAAATTCATGCAGTTGATTTGTTCCCTGTTTATTTGGCCTGTGACTTTAACCATGGCGTGGGTGTTGGTACAGTGCTGGTTTGACCATTTCAGAAACTGCTGATCTTCTGGGAAATGCACACATAACAGTCTGTATAGCTTACACAAAAACAAAATACATTAAGTAAAGTAACTAATAATCACTATGTACAACCATGGCAATCAGAAAAGAATTTCAGTACACACAATAATAGTTCTCATGGTATCTTCAGATGCTTGTCTTGGGTGATAGGAGTGGAAATTGATGTGGTCTTCTGCTGTCATAGCCCATCCACCTCAAGGTTTTATGTATTGTGTGTCTTGAAATGCTTTTCTGATTACCACGGTTGTAAAGAGTATTTATTTGAGTTACTACAGACTTTCTTTCGGGTCAGCTTAGACGAGACTCCTAGTCTCCTAGTGAAGATTGTTTTGTTGTTGTTTTTTGAACCAGTCTGTGTAAACTCTAACGATAGTTGTGTGTGAAATTCCCAGTTTGGCAAATACATAAAAAACATTTACATTTTATTACTATAAACATCTTACTCCGTGTTATTTTGTATCAAGACATTTGGTAGCCCAAATGTTCATTATACAACAGTTAGAGTTATGTTTCTAGCTGCAGAGAGTTCTGTAGTATAAAGAACCCAGAAAACTTGCATATACGTTCCACCACAACGTGAGATCCACAGCATTAGTCTGCCTCTGCCATGAATCTTTATACATATTCTGTTCAATTGCATGGTCATGTGTTGACATGCTAAATGACTTAATGCTAAATTGAGATTCAGAATGCATGAAGTGGAACAAAATTAAAAGTGAACATATGTTGCCCCATGTAAAGAAGTAGTAGACTTTATTATAAATCCCCTATATACATATTTGCTGTAATAGAAAATATTGTAGCCCTTTACATACATCTGTGTCAAACAGCTCATTGCTCTTTCCTTCATTTAATATCAATGTCTTAATATATATTACATTTTACTGTAAATAAGTCGCCAGGTTACATATAGTAGATTCCACTTCCACTGCATTTGTTCTATGTTAAATCTGGATTTCTGATGTCCTCCATGCCTCCTTCCCCTGCTGGACATGGACAGAACTGAAGAGTGTTAAATGAAGGTTCCAGAGTGCCATGTGTTTCATTACTGACAGTTAAACATCACAATTAGTAGTAGTAATATGTGCTGATTATAGTCTAGCCTATCTGAAAACATACATCTTCCTCTTATGTTACTGATGTCTTGTTTATTTTATAATCTGCATTGAGTCGCAGTGTTGCAGAATTGAAACATTGTACAGAAAAAAAAACATTAAAGGGAGAGACCACATTGTACATTATTACAATATTTGTGTTATTTTTTATTTGTATCATATCAATGCCTTGTACAGTGGTTTTTTTTCATTTAAAATTGTTTTGTATTTTATTTTTATAAACTGGTTATGAATAAAATATTTATTCAGCATGCCAGAAAAACCTCTACTCCTCGTGTTGTGCAGTTTTTCAGCTTTAGCTTGGTAATTGGTGCTGGCCAACCAAAAAAAAAAAGCCAAACATAATCAAATTTCCTAGAATATTTACAGGTTTCTGGTAAAATGTTTGTAATCTTTAATCTTCTGACATGTTCAGAAGTGAAGTGAAATGAAATGACTCATTGACCACTGTGCTTACACAAAAGGAATTTGACCTCCGCATTTAACTCATCTGTGCAGTAAAACACACATATTAGTGAATGCTTACACACCGTGGAGTAGTAAACACATGCCCAAAGTGGTGGACAACCCCATCCATGCTGCCCCGGGGAGCAGTTGGAGGTTCGGTGCCTTGCTGAAGGGCACCGGGGCCCTTCCGATCACAAGACTGGTTTCTTAACCACAAGTCTATGGCTACCACATGGCCTTTAATGACTGACATATCTCATGTTTTTCTGTTCCATGAGAACTGAATATAGTTTAGTGTAGATATAATATACACTGAAGTAGCAGAGATACTGGTACACCAGTCTAATATATGGTAGGTCCCATACAAAGTTAAACTCCATACCAAACTGGACCATTTTTTATAGTTTGTAAAGTTTGTCTACATTTTTAGCAGCGTGTACTGATATACAGTTAGCACCACTTATTCCATTTATTCCTCAGGAAAATTGTGACTTCGCCAGCTTTAAACTGTACGATCAACAAACATACCCGACCTACTTTTATTTTGAAAAATTGTCGCGGATTGTAATTTCTAGCTTTATGAACAAGCCACGCCTACTGCGTTGCCATCGAGACCAGAGTGCGTTGTTACGTCGACGTAACTCGAGCGCCCTGAGAAACACCTTGGTGACGGTGGACCGTGTACTAAATACATAAATAAATAAATAGAAATGGACCTGACGTTTAATTTAGAGTGTTTTCGGTTTGAATATGGTCTCAGTGAAGACGACAGACACGATGTGATTCTGCGCAGTCGCTCTTCAGCGTTAGCGGTGTGCGGGTGTGCGCATGCGTTGTTTGTCTGGAAACTCGTGTCTTTAACCAGGTATGGTCCATGTGTCCAGGTCCTCATGTTCACACTGTACTGAGTCTCTTGTACAGCGCAGTTTAATACTATACTGAACATCAGTGTTTATGTGCTGAAATGTTTTTTTTTTTATGTTTTACTAGAGATTTGTCTAGATGGTTTCCAGAGAAACAGAAAACCTATAATAAATATAATATAAAAAACATTTCTCTGTTTAATCAAGAAAATATCATACATTTCTGCTTATATATATTGTATGGCATTTTTGTCAGAATAGCATCCAACATACACCCAGCAATAGCTAACATTTTGGGAAATTCATCTGTAATAAACAGATAAACCCCATTTTACAATGTAATCTGTTTTGTTTAGAAATTTCTAGTGGGAAAAATTTCTAAACCATCAAGTTCTCAAATTTTTCCTCACCTATTTTAATAATCCAGTATGCATCAGCCGTTCACACACATTTGTCCATGTAGTGTGTAAAATAAACTTTTTTTTAGGCATTTACTCTTGAAGTTTTCATTATTACATTATAAGAGAAGACTAATATAAATATATAGATAGATAGATGCTGCACTACCTGCCTTGTCTTAATAATGTTATGTACATGTTACTTTTTGTGTCTGTAGGGATAAATTAAAACAGCTAACCAATAAATCAGAGCCGCAGCCAGTGAAGGTTGGCATTATTGGAGGTGGACACATGGGCAAACAGCTGGCACTGCTTTTAATGACTATACCAGACTTTAAACCATCTAACATTAACATTTCAACGAAAAGACCAGAGACACTGGGTAAGTTTAAATTAGTTACCTTTTCAACAAATGCTTAAAAATTGTATTGAATATAAAATGGCATTATCATTGTCTTACAAAATAAACAAAATCTGTTTTGAATTCAGAAACTGAATATGTTTTTGTGCACAATTATCAACCCCATGCCATCCTGTACAGCATTGATAATGGAGCACAGGCTGTACCATCCTCAGAACACTGTTTTCCCATGGTGATGAATGTCAAAGGGGGTTTATGTGCATGCAAATTCTATTTATAGCCCATGAAAACAGGAAATGGTCAAAAGCAACAAAGTTTCCGAGACGGAGAACTATAAATAATATAATGTTACAAAAGATGCCTTTTTTTATTTTTCATATTTGATGTTATGAGTTGAGTTGATGTCAAATACAAAATGTAGAAAAAAAGAATATCTTTTATGATAATGATTTATAGATATGTTTTTAGGGGGAAATAGTTTACCAGTTGTTTTCTTTTTATTTGTGTGTAATGATTATTTTAGTCTAAAATAAAGAGTGCTAATAACTTTGGATTCGACTGACTGTATAGTAGGTTTTTAGAAAAAAGGCCACTGAGTGTATATACTCATTGAAATGTGACTAATAAAGTAACCACTGAGTGTATTTCTCACATGTAACCAATTCCCCTCACATTTAACCCCTCTGGCTGATAAGAGCTCACAGTGATTATAATGTGTGAGAGCAGTAAATAAGACACAGCCATCTGTCTGTATTGTAGGTGAATTCTCAGACAGAGGTGTCAGGTGTTATTTTGATAACCGCAGATTGGCCGCTTGGGCAGACGTGATCTTCCTCTGCATTCTTCCCTCTCATCTTCATCATGTGTGTGTTGAGCTTCACTCTCAGCTGCGTGCACGCTGCCTAGTGTACAGTTTCACCTCCGCAGTGCAACTACACAAGTAGGACCACATATACATGTTTCTGTCATGTTCAAGATGTATCAACACCACTGTTTCATTATTTTCTAATGGTTTAAGCCAAATACCAACAAGTAGGTTGGTTTTGTAGAAATCTGGAACACACTGCTTTAAAAAACAATATTGTTTATTAGGTCACATTACATACATAACTTAAATACGTAAATAATTTAATTCTTAAACTACTTTCACACTTAAAAACATTAAATGGCAGACATTCATTCATCCCAGAGGGAATTATTGTCTCAGCTGTTGCTTAGAAAGATTACAACAATAAAAAATGTAATAAATTATAAATTAAATATAAATAAAATAGTAAGAATGATACATAAAATAAAGTAACTATAATAAATCATATAAATAATAAAAACCTAAAATAGAAAAAGTAGAAAAGCAATATTGCACATGGTTATTGAACGTCATATTGGGAATGATTGAGTATTACAATGATTCATTAATGCACATGATATTGATATTTCTTAATGTCAGTCATTAAGAGCCTTAAAGTGTGAGCTGTTCATTTTCTGGTTCGAACATGAAGGGCTGGTTTTCCAGACATAATTAAAATGAAATCAGAAGATGACCTGGATCAAATACACAATATTTTATCCAGGCCTTTTTCTCTCTAAAATTAAGATATAAAACTACTTTTAATTATAAAATTATTTAAAACAAATACTCAATGAGTTTGCTCTAAAATATGTCATTTGTGGTTGTGGTCTATGTACAGGTTGGCATTACTTCTTGGTCACACGTTTGTTCTCAGACCTCAGTACAGATTTATGACCTGTGATTCAGGTCATTTGTGGCTCCGCCATAATAAAGTAGCAGCAGCTCTAAAGGATGAAGAGGTTCTGAGAGCATCATGCCCACTTTCAATGACTGGTGAGTTGAAATACTAGGACCATCTCAGATATATGCCATACAATAATATACTTCCAGTCACACCTGTTACCTGACGTTTCTGCTGTGTGTGTAATTGCTGTATTGTTGTTTGCATTGTCTTTGACAGGTGGTCTCTGTTTAGATCAGAGCTGGGTGACAGCTGTGCTCTACTCGTTACTCAATTTGTGCACTGCTGAGGGACTGATGGCCAACCAAACTGCTCAGCTGATCAATGAGATTTTTGACATGACAATCCCAACTGCATCTCTCACTTACCAAAGCTTTGTCAACTCATCCTGGGCATCTAAACTTAATAACTCTGCAGAGTGAGTGAATTATTAGCAGATTCCTCAAATATACTTGCATTGCTTTATTTTGCTCATTATCTTTAGAAATTTGATATAATGTTTTCTGTTTTGCAGGCCTTTCCCCTGGTTTAACTTGATCGATGTACAGACAAAACAGTCACCTTTGTCTTCTTGTCTTTCTCGATGTAAAGCTCTGCAAGACTCCATTTCTGTGATGTACTGCAAAACCTTTTCTAGCTGAATTTAAAGTTTGAAACAGACAATTTCTCAACAACAACTGTACAGTGTACAGTGTAACTGTGTAATGTTTGGCTATATTTAATGTACAGGTTGCCTCAGCAGATCACATGTAAACCACAGTGTTAAAATAAGGTTAGGATAATTAGACTCGTGAGAATAGTTGGTTTCTCAGTGGCACTGAAATAGTTCTGGAGCTCTCTGGATATTTGGTACCATTTGGGGCCTCATTACACTGACTGTGCAACTGTACAATTCATTTGCTTCTAAGCAAATGTGACTTGCTAAAAAATAAACATATTTTTTATCATGATTATGCTTTGTCTGAGTGGTAAAACACTATCCATCCGTTCATTGCTTATAAGGTTGCATGTTCTTGAGACATGAACTGATATAGACATGCCTATATATAATTTTTATTTACATATTTAATTTATGAAGGTGTTAGGATATCTCCTACATCACCATTGTGTAAAATCCAGAGCTCTTTTTAGTGTCAGACAAATGTAAACATCTAATCCTGAAAAACAGTGGATAGGCTTCAGTTTTCTGGCCAGGGTTTAAATGACACCTGAAATAATTCTATTTAAGAGTTAATCAAGGTCTTCAAATTGGCCTGAAACAAATCTTGATTTAAGTTACTTAATTCCGGATAATGAAGTCTCAAACTAAATGAACTCCGATTAAATCTGTAACATTGCCACCTTGCAGCTCCACAGTCTGTTCAATCCTATAATCAGGATATAATGGAGTACATGGAGCTTTACATGACCTTCCCCTGTGTAAGTTTCATGGGTTTCATCCCACTGTCCTAAAAAATGCCCCTGAATTTATCCTAGGTGTGAATGGCTGTCTGTCTGTCTATCTATCTGTCTATCTATCTATCTATCTATCTATCTATGCGCATATGTATCTACATGCCTGTCTGTCTATCTATCTATCTATCTAT
>JAOVVF010000002.1:12270311-12291020 GCA_028565595.1 Duopalatinus emarginatus | reverse complement strand
CTATCTATCTATCTATCTATCTATCTATCTATCTATCTATCTATCTATCTATCTATCTATCTATCTATGTGTCTGTCCATCTGTCTGTCTGTCTGTCTATCTATCTATGCGCATATCTATCTATCTATCTATCTATCTATCTATCTATCTATCTATCTATCTATCTGCCTGCCTGCCTGCCTCTCAATCTGTCTGTCTGTCTACCTGTCTGTTTGTTTGTCTGTCTGTCTGTCTAGCTGGTTGCTTGGTTACCTGAACCAACTGCACTACAGACTGTTATTATGTAAAGCGGTGTGTGTTGTTGTCTTGTTCACACTCCACCGTCTCCAGCTTCACACACTTCTGCTCGCCTGCGTGTTAATTTTGCCGTCGCTCCAGATTTAGCTGCTGTCGAGCTGCCGAGTGTTTCAGTGTACCGCGGGATTAATCAAGGTAAAGTGATAGTGATGAGGCGTGTATCTACAGCCTCGTCTACACTTTATACATTTACATCAACTGAAATCAACACATCCGGGGACCTCGGCGCAGTGTTTTATAGGATTTTACAGAGAAGCTAATAACTAGCAGAGTGTAGCTGATGCAGTGTTGGGCGTTTGAGATGATTTCAGATAAATGTGTGTGTGAGAGTGTGAGTGTGTGAGAGTGTGAGTGTGAGAGGTGTTAAAGTACTAATCGTCTCATCTGTTGAATGTGAGAGGAGCTGATGTGAAGGATGCTAAGATCTGAGCTCCTGATGTTTATACCATTGTGGTGTTTATACAGATGGAGAAAGTAGAGGCCACATCAGAGCTTCAGTCCAGACTGTCCTCTCTGTCTGTGTCATCTTTCCCAGGCATCGCCTCTAAAACCTGTGACTCCAACCCTCTGGACAGGTACTGACTACACTGTGTGAGCTGATCTCTTAGCTTTATTTGTAAGGTAGTGATTTTAATTATATAGAGTGTGTAACACTACAGTATTAATACTGTAACACTGTGTACTATACAGACATATACTCTTTATTTACAGTAAATCTCTTCAATTGTTTAGTTACATCACTGCATCACCTGTCTCTGGTCTGACTGGGATGATGGTTCGAGTGGCGTGATGGATTGATTAGGACAGTGGTTTGACTGGGATAATGGTTTAGTAAGGGTTTAGCTGGAATGATGATTTGAGTGGTATGATGGATTGACTAGGATGATGGTTTCATTTCAAGCGTGTGTGAATCATACAGTAAATGTGCTGTACGAATGACGAATCCAGCAGTCACATGAGTCCGTAGTAGGGAACTGGTGTCTGTCCACATTTAAGTCATTGATTCTTGCTGGTAGATGTTAAACTTATTGCCCACATATAAGAGCTCAGGCTTACTTAGGACTTTCCTGAAACAGATGTTTTTCTATGGCAACAACCACCATAAGCACCCCCTTGGGGTAGACGAGTCACTTTTGCTTGTTTGTATGTGTGCATGTTTGTGCATGTTTGCACAATATGTTGTCTGTCACTTTATATCAGGGAATACAAGGTGTTTGCTGTCTGGACTGCATCGAACCTTGTGCTTGGTGCACCCCTCCCCCTTTTTCTCTCTCTCTCTTTCTCTCTCTGCATTGGTAGCTTGATAGCCTCTTCATACCCTTGTGTTTCATCTGCTAGTGAAAGCACTTCAGGGCCGCAAGCAGGACTCTTTGATATTAACACTGGATTATGTGTGGGCAGAAACAGAGGTAGGCACAAAAGAGCGACGCCAGTGAGGCCATAAACTGGATCGTCACCTCACTTGTTGCTTCTGCAGAAGTGTTTAGGCTTGCGTTGTTGACCATACCTTACAACTCTATGGCATTCTATGGCATTGGCAATGCAGCCGAGAGTTTGTTTTGGTACCTTTGTACTGAAACAAAATAGCTAAATATTTGAATCATTTTGAAGACCTGAAGAAGCATTTCTATAGAAGCTCCAGGGTTTAATGAAATGCTGTGGATATGTCTGATGTGGAAATGCTTTTTGCCATAGTAATTTATGAGCTGGAATAGAGAACACTGAGGAAAATACAGGGTTTCTTGGGTTGCTTGTATTTTGTAGATCATGCCATGTGGATCAATTTGTCCACACCAGTTGGTTGAAACTGGTCTGCCCAATGTGTCGCACAAGTTATTAATCTGTGCTGTGTTTTCCTACACTTTGCATGTATGAACTGCTTTATAACTCCACACTGTCATTATGCTAAATGATCAATATCATCCATACAACAATCAACCATAACATTAAACTCACTGACAGGTGAAGTGAGCATTGCTTTTCTAGTAACAGTAGCATATGTCAAGGGGCAGCAATTGAACACTAGGTTCTCACATTTGATATAGAAATAAGTGTAAGGATCTGAGTGACTTTGACAAGGGTTAAATTGTGATTGCCAGATGACTGGGTCAAATTATAACAAAGCAGCAGGTCTTGTAGGATATATCCATTATATAGAGGTTATTACTCAGCAAAAGTGGTTCAAGGAAGGACATCTGGTGAACGGGCAACAGGGCCATGGGTGCCTAGGGATTACTGATGCACTGGCCTGTCTGGTCCAATCCCACAAAAGATCCACAGAAGGATCTTTTTTCTAACATTTTGGTGCCATATACCACAGCACACCTACAGACGTCTTGTGTACTCCATGCTTCAACGGGTCAGAGGTTTTTTTTTTGGCAGCTGTTTAGGCAGGAGGTTTTAATGTTATGGCTGATTGGTGTATAGTTTATGTAAAGGAATTAAACATGTGTATTCTTGAGTTAAAGAATGATGTCAACAACTAGTCAGATGTGTATAAGGGAAAAATAACACTTGAATTGAATTAATTTAATTAAATGTTTGATTATCTCAAGACTTCAGAGCACAGATCTTTCTCAGCC
Source organism: Duopalatinus emarginatus (assembly GCA_028565595.1). Classification (NCBI taxonomy): domain Eukaryota; kingdom Metazoa; phylum Chordata; class Actinopteri; order Siluriformes; family Pimelodidae; genus Duopalatinus; species Duopalatinus emarginatus. The sequence goes on along the minus strand of JAOVVF010000002.1, from coordinate 12,288,141 downwards.
TGTAATACAACCTGACAACCAGAGACAAATGGATGACAACAGCAATACCAAAGGATTACAGCAACCAACCAAGGTATATTATCTTAGTCAAAGCTCTTTGAATAAGCATTTCTACTCATATTTGTAAAAGATTTAATATGTGTAATTTTGTATGTTTTTATCAGGATGAGTCAGCTGCAGAAGGAGACTCTGTGGAAAGCAGCAAAGCTGAAAAATCCTCCCAGTCTGGAGAGAGAAAAGGTTACCGACCTCCTCCTAATCAGCCTCAGACAATTTCTAGAAACCTTGCCATCATCTTTCATCATGACCCCCGAGACATTATCTCTGAAAGAAGACTCGGGCATGTCTCTCTCAGGAATTGTAGCAGATAACACTAAGGATTTTTAACTTTAACAGCAACACCTGCTCATTCATGCAATTATCCAATGGTAGCAGAAGTGCAAGGAATACAATTCTATAGATTTTAGAGTTTTAATTAATAATCATATCAGACTGGACTGTTAAATATTGGAGTAAAGACCACTATAGCCTCAGATCCCTGTTCTTACCTAACAGGATGTGGTCTCCTGCTGTAACTCATTCACTCTAATGTAAAGAGTGGTTATCTGAATTACTGTAGCCTTCCTGACAGCATGATGCAGTCTGGCCATTCTCCTCTGATTACTCTCATCAACAGGCTGTTTCTGCTCTCAGAGCTGCTTCTTACAGGGTGTATTTTACTCTAAAGACTGATGCTCATGAAAGACATTGTTTAAAATTAGCCTGTCTGGCACCCACAACCACATCACAAGTCCCTAAGATCATAATTTCCCCATTCTGATGTATAATGTAAACTAAAGCTGTTGACCTGTATCTGGATAATTTTATGTGCTGTGCTGCTGTTGTATGATTGGCTACCTGCATTAATTAGCATGGGTACAAGTATTCCAATTAAAATGGCTGGTAAGCTTTGGCAATATAGATATTTACATTATTACAAGTTTTATAAGAATTAATTATTATGGCTTAACAATCTTGAAGGTTACCAGAAATATTTTTTGAACTAGCTTTATAAAAAAAAAATGTTGTTAATCATGGTCAAGTTAATTAAGGCTGACCTTTAACCATAAAGCAACATTTTGATTATACTGTTAAACACCACATAACTGCATTGTTTGCATACAATATGCTATGCAGCCGTGGCATAGTGGTTAGGGAACCGGTCTCGTGAGTGGAAGGTCGCGGGTTCAATATCCCCACCCAGGGCAAGGCACCTAACTCCCCTAACTGCTCCCCGGGCGCCGTAGTTTGGGGCTGCCCCCCGCTCCGTGCAAGTGTGTTCACTGCCCCCTAGTGTTCACTGGTGTGTGTGTGTTTCACTGCATGGGATGGGTTAAATGCGGAGGTCACATTCCTTCTGTGTGCAAACACAGTAAGGCAAAAATAATTCACTTTCATTTCATTTTTCATTTCACTTTCATAGAGTCTATATTATCTAGGTGTTTTAGAAACCCAGTGTTTTATTTCACCAGATGTGCAGTTCTCTGACACAGCAACAGAAATAAGAGTCACAGGCCTGTCCCATTCATGGCACAGGAATCCCAACATTATTGTCTTTATGCAGCATTTTATTTACAATCATAACTTTTGGAGTTACACCCAACCCCTGTTGTATACATTCAAAATTATAGTCAGACATTACTCGGGTTGATAATCTAATCTTCTGTTATTCCTGGCCTGTTACCAGGCCTTCCTTTTATAAAACTACATTACATGGATCTAATCATAAATAAAAATCCCTCTTGCAGCCTTACCACCTTTGCATCCAGCTAACACATGGACCTCTGTGGCCCTGAAAGAGCTGAAGACTAAGCTGCGTCAAGAGAAGGACAGCATGGTCACAGTTTACCGTGGCGACATTATGACTGTCCATATACCTACCATCCCTGAGGCCAAGCGTGTGTGCTGGGAGTTTGCTACGGATGGCTATGACATTGGGTTTGGGGTTTACTTTGACTGGACACCTGTTACCACCCGAGCCATAACAGTGCACATAAGTGAATCCAGTGATGATGAGGATGATGAAGATGAGCTTGAAGGTAAGTGAACCACGTCCTAAAATCATTTCTCTTACATTTATGTCATTAGGCACTATCCACAGTGACTGTCTCTATTTTAAAGATTTATAGTCTGTTATTAATTACTGATACAGGTTCACTGGGGCACAGACTAAGAATTACCATCCAGTCCATTAATGGACATGTATCAGTAATAACCTTCAAGCACTAAGTGCTAAATGACTAGAGATGAAACGATATCAAAATTTCATATCACGATTATCATGACCAAAATTATCACGATTATCTGTATTATCACGAAATTGTTCAAATGTGATGAAAAGTATCAGTATGAATGTTTTTTTTAAAGTATAGTAAAGTTAAGTCTCTAAAAAGCTAACAGCAGCACATAGCGTTTACTTGCACAAGGTCCCGTCTCAAAGCACATTATCTTCTCTATGTAGTGCACTTCGTGGATCATGACATTGCAAATCACCCAAAGAGTGCATGAAATGTTAAGTCATCTATAATCAGCAGTAACAACAGATTCAAAATTCCCTATTTAAAACTAAGCTGCTGGTTAATGATGATTGTGTTTGTTTGGTAAGTAGTGCACTATGTAGGGGACATTGAGTGATTTGATACAGTGTTATTCTCTTTTCAGAAGCGGACCTGTCCTTGTGTGACTACGAACTCATTTACAGCTCATTTTGGAGACGCGGCTCCATGTGAATGTGTTAAAAGTTTTAGTTTATATTATTAACGAACTAGATTACAGTTTCAGGATTCAAAGTTTTACTTGTCATGTACACAGTCATACACAGAACAACCTGCAGTGAAATGCCTGAACTATAATCTTAAGTTAAACCACAAAAACCAGGGCATTTCTTCTATTCTGAAGTCCCCACAGACCTGTCTGTTTAAAATTCCCTTACATTCTCCAAAAACTAGCGGCTGGTGGTCTTTGTTTGACTCTGTACAGCGAGTTTTTAACAATAGTTTAAAGTTCAAACAGTATTACTAACCATCATTAATTTTACCGCGGTTTACTGTGACACCGTGACCAAACATTTTATTATGATTCGAAATATTATTAAGATATCAATGGGCAACCCATTCAGTGCTCTCTTCAGCATCATTTTTTGTTTATCAGACTGCCCACATTGTAATCTGTATGATGACTGATGTTGGTAGGTAGATGATGAAAAGGATTCATTGAGAGATGCATGCATCTTATGCTGATTTGAAAAACCCAAGTCATTAGCCAGAAACATCAAAATTATGTGGACACCTAACTATCACAGTCATATGTCTTTTCCAAAACACAGTCATTTGTATGAGCTAATAACATTTAACAAATGATACCCCATTTGTTGTTATAGTAATTTACAGTCTTCATTAAGTCTTTCTATTAGATTTGAAAATGTGGCTGAGGACATTTGCTCATTCGACCACAAAAGCATTACTGAGGTACAGGTGCCAGACAAGGAGGCCTGCTGCATGTTCAGCATTCCAGTTACCAAAGGTTCTCAGTAGGTTTCAGGTCAGGGCTCTGTGCAGGACACTCAAGTTCTTCCACTTCAACCTAGTTTTTACGGAGCACACTTTGTGCACAGTGAGGCCCTGTGAATCATCATGCTCAACACTTTATTTACATTGAAAAGAAATCTGAAGACATTCTATACAGTCATGTGCTACAGCCTTGTAGCAACAGTTTGGGAAAGACCCACATGTGTGTGTGGTCAGGTGCCAACATAACATCTGGCGTGTAATTGTATATTGCAATTTTTTTTTGTTAAGAGGAGGGATAGTCAACTGTCGTTTTTGTGGTCTGCCACAGTAGCACAAATCCTTCCGAATAGGACTGATTCTTATCCAGCCTTCGTGTCAATAGGACTGATTTTATCTAGTCTTCACTGTCTCCCTAGGCTACCAGCTACTGAATGGGATGCCTCACCTTATATTGAGTGACTGTGAATGTGAATATGGATATATGTATAATGATATAGCTCATTACTGAAACAAGCTGTGTTTTATGTACTACTGGTTAATTAGACCATACGACTATGTTTGTTGTTTTCTAGCTGGACCTGTGGTTGCTGGAGATGTGGAGAAAGGGTCCAAATCAGGAGTCAACTCTAATTTGGGAGAAATCCTGCCTGTGTATCGTCAGGACAGTCACCTGGCTGTTCAAGGCGGTAGTCACACTTTTCAAGGAGAAGGCACATACCTTCTAAAGTTTGACAACTCCTACTCTTTATGGCGGAATAAGACTCTGTACTACAGAGTGTACTACAGTGTCTGAGGAACCAAGAGCACATCTGCAGACAAATGTTTTGATAATATATATTTTTGATCAATATATAGATATATATTTACAACACTGTATACATATCATTCCTGCTATTAATTCCTACACTGATTTTTTTTTTTACTTTGATGCAAATTTTATTTTATAGATGCTAAGCCAAACCAATCAGATTTGTCCTTGTCTATATGAAAGGTATTTAGACTTGAGTAGGATCATATACCTTGGTCACTGTGCAAATGTGTTGTGTGTAATTTGTGAAGTGCCCATATACATGTTTTGGACTGATGTTGTTTTGTTGCACCACAACACCTAGCAGTGGCCTCAGTAATCAGGTAATCCAGTGGTTCAGGGAAAGATGCTTAATCAAATGAACGAATTGTTGAGTGGTGAAAAAAAAAAAAAATCATGAAAACATGGGTGTATGATATGGCACTAGCCACTACTCTCTCAGGTGATGAATACTAGAGGATACTTTTCATGTTTATATTCTGATCACTGACAAAACACAGCCAGTGCTGTCCTGCATTGATTAATCTGTAATATGTTGTAGCCTTGGTATACAGCCTCTGCACATTATCTAATCTAATCTAATCTAATGTCAGTATCATTTGGGGTGCAGTGATACAAATGCTTATTGTTATTCTTTTTTTTTCTTTGTCTTTTTTTACTGCACGTGCAACATCCATTAACTTGGTCACCAGGGATACTGGCCACTGCCTGCCTTTTTATGACTTAAGTGCAAACTATTTCCTGTCACGAAAAGCCAAGTTGTAATATAACTAATTCAATATTTACATGGCCCACCATTTGTAGGAAGGTGGTTGGTGTGCTTTGGCACCTGTTTGCTTTCTGAATGGTTAGGTGATTGTAGAGTTTGACCTGCTATTAAACTAGTACAGAAACACCCAATGTGCTGCTTTCTCTATGTAAGTTAAATGAACAATGTTCTACACACAGGTCTGTTGACAATCGTAGCGTTCTGCATTTTATTCTGTTGATATTTTTTAATACTTGTCTGTGAGTACTAAAACACAAGTATTGAATTGTGGGAGATAATTGATGTAACGTGGGAACATCAGCAGCTCAAGGGTTCATACACCTGCATTCAGTGTATTGACACATGTCCTTTTCCAACCTTCTGGTTATTTGCATGTTTCTGAAAGGACCCTTTCAATTGTGCTGCTGAAATACCCAATTGTGCTGTTGTGTTTTTTGTCTACCATGTTGTTATTGTTTGTGATGTATGAATATATTGTTGGTCTTCTGCATTTACTCTACTGCTTCTGCTTTCGGTTTAATAAATGTTTGTATGTGGTTGGCTCATGAGCTGTTTATTTAGATGTCTTTACCTGTTTAGCCTACTATGGTGGACATTGTGGGGTTTTATATGATAAAAATATTGGACAATTATAGCCAAGCAGCTGTATATCACTTACTATAGTATTTAAAAAAGAAACAATTTCACTGAAAGGAGGCAGAACAGCCATTCAGCTGACAAGTAAAGGTTTTGATATGTAGTTATTCTACTCATTTATTCATTCATTCATTCATTTTAAATAACTGCTTTATCCTGGTCAGGGTTGCAGGAATACACTATGGATCGGATGCTGGTTGGAAGACACAGTGGTGCTGCAGGTAGTGTGTGTGTGTGTGTGTGTGTCACAGCTCCAAAGATCAGGGGTTGAGGGTTTGATCCTTATTCTGGTCTCTGTCTGTGAGGGGTTTGGTGTTAAACCATGACCCTGATGGACTAAGCAGATAAGACAGTGACACTGACTGACTGACTGAGATGTTCATTCGTTTTTGGGAGGTGAAAATCCAATGGTGTGAGAAATGGGCGGGGCCTCGAGTGCTGCTTGCCAGGCTGAATGAACTTCTGTCACGTGGTGTGAAATGGGCGGGGTCTCGGGTGCTGCTTGCCAGGCTGAATGAAATCAATTTAGGGAAGGTAGACGCGAGCCTGAGGTGTGCTCAGGTAACACTCAGGTAATGCTCAGGTAACAGTTGCTCTTTTTTCCAGGAGAAGCATGGGGAAAACACACTTTTATGCACTGTGGTCCTTACACGAAGCACCTCGTCAGTTTATCAGGTGGGAGTGTTTTTCTCGAGTACCTGTCTTCCTTTAAAGTATTTAATGTTAAAAACCTTTTCTCCTGTTTCGTCAGTAACGTGAACCGCACCAGCTACCAGCTACAAATCCCACTGCCTTTACCCAAGCAGCTCATTGTCTTCAGTCTGGGAGACTGGACCTACTTTTCATGCGAGGCCACAGTATTAATTGAGGTGTTTGTTGGGCCGGATGTGAAACCGCAGAAAATTGGGGTTCTTTCTCCACATTCAAGGTAAAAACCTCCTGCTGAAACAGAGTATTTGCTCCCACAAATGTCAGCCTCTGTGTCCTCCTCTATTTTCATTTTTCCCCCTGTTTACACTGGAAGTTGTTTGGTGTGGGAAGGAGCCTGGACACTGGACCTTTTAAATGAATCCACAATGAAGAACAGGAGAGGTGTATATGCCAAGGTCTTACTCACTGTCTGTGGGCAGGTATTTACATAATTATTGGTTTTGGTCTTCATATATTCACCCTACAATGTGTTACAACTCTTTATTTGCCTGGACTATGCTTTTAATCTGCATTAAAAAGTAATTTTGTTTTGACCTCCAAGTGCTTAGATAATACATTCAATACACTTACTGAGGACCTTGTGACCGGAAGGGGCCCCAAAAAGACAGTAAAGTGCTGTTGAGCAAGGCATCTTAGCCCCCACTCCACCTATGTGCCTCCCACAGTGGAAAAGTGTTTTCATTGCCCCATATTGTGTCTGCTCATTAGTGTGTGTTTCATAGGATGAGTTAAATGTGAAGGTCATATTCCTCTGTGTGCAAGCAGAATGGTCAGTGAGTCACTTCATCTTTTCACTTATAGCTGGTCAGTAATCAAGTAGCTGAAATATCCACCAACCCTACAGTGCCTGTTGAATTCCCTGACCCTCTTTATCACAGGGTTAACAGATGGGATCCACTCAGTAACTATAGTTCATAAAATGATCAGTAGTTGCAAGGTGGGTGTACCTAATAGACTGGCAGGTGTACCGTACAAACCAAAATGCATTTTATGTGTATATGTTATTTATGGTCTTATGCACATGGCATGGAAGACATTTTATTGTGTATTGTGCTGTATGGTATTCGGAGTGATCTAAGTAGCTTGTTAACCATGTATTTATATTAAAGGTGAGAGCCAGTTTTGTTAGCAGTACCCCACTGGTGAAAAGGCGAGGACCAGCCCCCAAAGAGTCCACAAGTTTTTCCCAGATGCTTCTGAGCAGTGCTTGCAACAGCAATGTGAGGAGCTCCAGTTTGTCAAATTTATCAATCATTCACATGATTTGAATTTATTGCACAGATAAAGTTGTTTTAGCTGTAACATTACCATATGCACTTCTCTTTTGACTTTTAGCTTGTTTAGACATGCTAATAAAACTTGTAACTATTAATACGAAATAAGGAATCACTATTTCATTGTGCAATGATGGCCATGTCTTTCTTTAGATCAAATCTCAGAGAGCATCGCCTGAGGACACTGTCAATTATGCAGAATTCAAAACGAGCAAAGAGGACATTCAGAATATCAGCCTCAGAACATCAGGAGTTTGGGTTTTGGTGAGGAACACTCAAAGACATGATTGTTTACTAACTAGAAAAGCAAGCATTTGGTAATGCATTGATTATACAAATGAAAGAATTATGCAAAAACAAAGTGCAACATGGAGTTTAAAAAGCAGACAATGTGAATCCCCTAGCTATGCTTTATAGACTACTATATGTTTTCTGTCCCAACAAATCAAATCATTATGCAAATTTCTATAACCGAACATGTTGCTTATTCTAATGTCTGCTTTCATGTCTCTCTGTACTGTCTAAAGGATAAAACTTTAAGAGGGACAGTGATGGGAAAGAGAGGATGTAGTTTGAGCTATGAGGGGTCTGAAACGCAGCATAGGTCAAGACATGGTTCAAGTCCCAAGAAATGCAGACTGAGCGTATGTACATCACAAAATGAGGAGAGGGAAGTTGTCAAAAGGACAAGAGATTGCTGGGCAGGTGAAGACTTCTACCACATTTCTGAAAGTTTTTGTGGTACCTTGACTAAGAAATCTTTTTCATCAACTATCTTATGGGATCTGTCTATTTTGGGGGGAAAAAACTGTAAAAGGAAATCTATGTTATAAACACTAAAGTGGTTAACGTAGGTATTAAACAAAGTTTTGGAAATGCGCATTTTATACACTCGGCAACTATGTTATTAGGGACACCTCATTAATATTGTGTAGTTTAAGACCAGCCTCAGTGCTTCATGGCATAGGATCTGCAAGCTTCCTTTGAGATTATGGTCCATGTTGACATGATTACATCAGCTAATTGCTGCAGATTTGTCAGCTGCACATTCATGCTCCCAATCTCCCAGTCGATAACATCCCAAAGGTGTGTTCATGGATTCAGGTGACTGGAGAGACCACTCATTCAATTACTTTATAGCAATTTATATTGTGCTTCATGACATGGTGCATTATCATGCTGGAAATGGCTATTGTAAAGTGGCCATAAAGGGGTGCGTATAGTGCGCTACTTTGATTAGCTGGGGCATTCAATCAATGCTTAATTGTTATTAAGTCCCTCATGTGTGCCAAGTCTATGTATTCTCACTGTATTCCTAGATTCCTGTTATTTGATGACCAGTGAAAACCAATGTCATCTGCTGTTGTAGCCATCCACTTCAGGTTTCAAATGATGTGCATTCTTGGTTGCTTTCCAGTTCACTGTGGATGTAATGATTTTTTTCCTTCCCCCAGTTGCATTAGCCTTCCTGTCAGCTCAAACCAGTCTGGCAAGTGTCCTTTGACCTTTATCAATAAGGCGTTTCCACCTGCAGAACAGCCACCCATTGGTTGTTTTTTGTTCTGTTTGTTTTTTGTACCATTGTTTGTAAGTTCTAGTTTGCATGAAATTCCTAAGAGATAAGTAGCTTCTAAAATACTCATACCAGCTCATGTCACCAACAACCATGTCATGATCCACATGCATACTTTTATACTTTTGTTTTTATATTTATATAATATTTATATATATATATATATTACATACACACACACACACACACACACACACACACACACACGTATGTGTGTAAATATGCATGTTTTATAATATATATTTGTGTATATGTATAGCATTCAATTTTACCTTTTTCAATTAGAGCACCCATCAAAACGCTGGAACCATACCCTGTGTTTATGCGATCCTGACACAGCTGTTCTGATTGGTGGGGAGACTGGAGACCAAAACTGTTGCACAGACTCCATATGGAAGCTGGAGATTGGTGTGTTTTCATACATGCCTTTGGTACAGTACATTGATGTAATACATGTTGCATGAGTGTCATCTTTGCTCTTTAGGTACAGACAGATGCAATGTTAAATGTGTTACCTAAAAAATGTGTAGGGCAAATTTGGGCTAACCTTGTATCTACCTCCACAGATGGTGATTTTTGGTTTCCCATGAATTCCTCTACATCTGGCCCACTCCCTCCCAGCTCTCAAGGCCACACTGCGGCCTTTGACCCTGAGAAAAAGGTTGTCTATGTGTATGGTGGTATTCGAGAAGGTCAGCGCTATAGTGATATTTATATGCTGGACACACTGACCTGGAAGTGGAAACTTATTAAAGTGTGTTCAACATTTTCTATAAATTAACCCTTAGTAATGATTTAGTGAGCATGTGTATAGGTTATAAATTTTAATCGATTTAAATACTCCTTTCTACCAGGCAAAAGGAAATGTCCCATCGTTAGCATACCACAGCTGCAGTATCTATAAGAGTGAGCTGTATGTATTTGGAGGGTTGCAACCCAGTCGGGGTCCTGGAGGCAAAGCATGCAGTAATGCTCTTTACATCTTCAATCCTGAACATGAACTGTGGTACCAACCAATTGTGGAAGGGGACCGTCCTCTTCCCAGGTTTGGGTCAGTATGCTATTTCAAATCATATTTTATTACAAACTTTCCTGCTTTTAGGCAGACATAAATGTCTGGTATGCATAATTGTGTATTGCACGCCAGTACTTATTGATCTTTTATAAACAGGCACTCCAGCACCCTACTAAATGAGAAACTAGTGATATTTGGAGGCCGAAAAACTGCTGCCTACTTCAATGACCTTTACATTTTAGATCTTGGTAATAAAATAAATCCCTATTTGAAAGCACACACAAAAAATGTAATTCTTGAAAAAATGTATCTAACTGCTCAAATCATCATTAAAGGCTTTATGGAATACACTGCAGTGAAATACGAAAACATGCCACCCCTTGCCCGTGGGTAAGAGTGTTCTCTGATTTCAAGTGACTTATATATTCCTTTAGTTGTTTATGTTCCTTAACTTATTTAAATAAATGTTTATCATGATATATAGAGTTGCAATAGCCAGATAAAATGTTCTTTCCCCAAATGCCTGCATAAGTATATTTATGTGACTGTGATCATAAATTATCTTTCCTCTTTTTCCATGGTCAGGTTTCATGCTGCTCTGCCCGTGTTTGACAACAGGGTGCTGATCAGCGGAGGCTGCAGTGCTTTAGGGGCACTACAAGATCTCCATCTGTTCAATATAGGTTACTGTTTTATTTCTTTATAATATTTTTTTATAATGTATTCTTAAAATTTAGGCTCTTTTTTACAGTTTCTTGTAAATTTTTAAAATATTGATTTTTATTTATTTATTTATTTACAGAGACCAACTGCTGGTCATCAGTGGTATGTCCATTTCTCTCCTCGAAGCCTCGTGCTGGACACAGTTTAAACTGTCTGACCGGCACTGTGCCTTCACCCACCAATGAAAGGGACAGCAGAGATGGCAGTCACATCAGCTCCTCCACCCAGTACACCATCTTGATGTTTGGGGGCTCAGATTGCACTGGCACATTTTATGATGATACTGTCAAATGTGTCATTGAAATCCCTACTGAAGGACCAGGGCGAGATATAAAAGGACCTCACAGGATCATGGTACATGGCTGAGAATCCTGACTGTTAACCAATGCTAACAGGTGATTTTGCTCAAAATTATTTTTTTTTTTTTTTTTTTTTACTTTGGATTTCCTTAAGAGCACTTATGAGAGAAAATGGAACTTCTTGTCATGAAGGCACTTTTTTTCCCTTTTATTTATTTATATACATATTTTTAACATTTCTTTAAAGCCAATTTTACAGATTTAAACAGCTGCCTGGCAGCTACTGTTTAATTGATCTTATACAAACTGAGATTTCAACTTCAGAGATGATCATAACACCAGCTGTCATTTTTGTCCAATAAATATTTTTCCACCTACAGTATATGAAGATACCTTATTTTTTTTTCTTACTTGTTTCACTTTTTTAATTTTTAAAACCTTGTCACATTCACATGTTGTTTTTTGTTTGTTTTTTTTTTGTGTAATTTGTCTTTTTTTTGTATCTGCACATATTTTGGACATATTCTCTGAAAGAATTAAATGAAATCCCACCCTTACCAAAACAAATAAACAACAGACAAAAGGAAACTATAATCTTGATTGGAGTAAGTTCCTTTGGTAAAGCTTTAATCTCGTTATGGTGCTGTTGAGTCCACAAGGATGTTTAAAATGACATTTATGCTCTCAGGTCATCAGGTGTATCAGGCTGACAGGATGGATGACTGACTTTAAAGGCCTCTAGATCCATTAAGGTCTGGTTTATGTGCTTGATTGTGGGATACTGGTCAAGATCCACTTTAAACCTTTTAGGGGGAAAAAAAGGAAAAATACTGTTTATTTTACAATTATTTTACTATTTATAAAAGCACTGTAAGCTGCAGAATGTAAAGGTTTTTACTTAAGAGCCATATACCTTTCAGCGTTGTAGACCTGGGGTACGAGACAAACGTCTGCCATGGATATCTGAAGCAAAAAGGTTTCATGACAAGAATTTAAAGCATACAGCAATGGACATTTTCACTTCTTTTCCTACAGTTGTGCAACATATCCGGTATCTTTATTAACTTAGGCTTTCATGCAATATGTATTTATTATAATATATATATATTAACTATTTCTCATCCTCTAGTTCTAAGTTTTAAACAAAAACGAGTAGGCAGTTAAAATGCAGAGTGACTGTACTATATGTGTGCATTAGACAGATTTTCATATCCTGTCAACTCTGTTCTTTTTTTAATTTTCTTTACAATAATTTCTACCAATCTGCTATGTCGTTTGAATAAACAGGATGCCATAGCCATCCTTCAATGGGAGTTAAGACAAACAAAAGCCTAATTAACTGGTTCTTATTCCAAAATATTAGTCATTTATATAATCATATAATATAATATAGTCCAGAGAGCAGAACTGTCCATGCTCTCTGTGAAAAGAGGTGGCATATTCTATCTTTTCTGTCAATCACAGCAACTCTAGTCGATTCATCTGTGTCTGTGACTCCAAAGAGTGAAATTGGCCTTGCTTACTGGGGGAGATGAATGTCATATTCTCTATCCCATATCTAACACAGTGACACTAGCAACTCATAGGTGTCTGTGACTTCATGAATACAGAAGTGAGCAGAAGCTCCTTTCTCTGAGTGTTATACTACCCTCTGATGTTGTATAAGCAGGTGCAGTTGGTTGCTGTCACAAGCACCCTGTAGGAAGCATGTGATAGCTTTTGCATTCCACCATACCTGGTTGATAAAGGTCATGTGATAGGGGAGAGATGCCTGATGGGTCTGAACTGGTCATGACCAAAGAAAAAAAAAATAGAATGAACTGGTTCGTATTCCAAAAGATTGCAATCAATTAGTTAATTATTGTATACAGACATTCGTAACCAGGAGTACAAAGCAGAATTGTCAAAGGGGAGGAGTGGCATACTCTCTAACTCTTGTCAATCACAGCAACATTACCCAGTCATGGGTGTCTGCATGCTCATGGATACAGAAGTGGGCTGGAGTGCTTTTCTCTCACTGTTTCACTGCTCCCTGATGAGTAAGCAGCTCGAAAAAAAGCGATGTCTGGTAGAACATGACTCGGATAATCATGATACTTCCCCATTTCTGGTTTGAAGCTGTTGCCAAACAGCAAAGAGGTCTGTGCAAAGTGATAGGTGGGCACTGGACCAGCCCAAATTAGGAAAAAAAATCAGGAAAAAAAGTAATTTAAACTACTGCCAAAAGCAGCTAGTCAAGAGTCACTATATGAATGAATGAATGAACTGCAGTAAATGCATGTTGCAGCATCATACCCACTATGCTCCTATATTAATAAACAGACACACTGCTGTCCATGAGGATTTGTGCTTGTTTTTTATGGGGTCTGGTTGTTTTCTCCTAATCTCAAGTGACCAAAATAAAGTGGCAATTAAACAATATGCAAATCATATACAGTCTGCAGCCAACAGACAGCACTTAAATATGACACCTTTCCGCAGGACTAGTTCAAACAGCCATTTGTAGTTTATGTTTTTACAGAGTGAAACAAACACTCAATATTCAAGCAGGCTGACTGAGCCAGACAAATTGTTTTCCACTTTTGCAATCTCTACAGTAACAGTATGTTTGGGATTGTCACCTTGGTGAATTGTGAAGCAATCGCAAAAGAGTCTTGAGGTGTCTTGTTTGCGTCTTGGCATGCAAGATGCTTTTTGTACAATTCAGAATTCATCCTGCTGCTGCCATCTACAGTCATCAGCAAAGAAACCAAGTGAACCACTTCACTGGCAGCTTTATATGATCTTTTGACCATGTTACACAGTCTGTGGCTCAGGATGTGAGGCAGGAATACACTCCAATACACATGGGACACCAATCCAGTGCAGAGGATCATACACAAACACAATAGATCATCCTGAGAACCTGAATAAACCCATGATGATACTGGGAGACTATATAAAATTTCATGGACCATGGAGATTTAAGGAACCAAAGCTTCCTACTATGCAGACAACAATACTCAATTTTTTTTAACCATCCAGTTTTGGTGAGCCTTTGCCCACTGCAGCCTCAGCTTTCTGTTCTTGGCTGACTGAAGTAGAACTCAACGTGGTCTTTTGCTGTTGTAACCCATCAGCCTGAAAGTTCATCATGTTGTGCATTCTGAGATGCTTTTCTCCTCAATTGTAGAGTGGTTACCTGCATTACTGTAGCCTTTCTTAAAAGGCTTGTCCATTCACAGAACTGCCTCTTACTGGATGTTTTTTTTATTGCACCATTCCCAGTAAACTATAGAGACTGCTTTGTGTGAATTTCCAGGAGATCAGCAGCTATAGAAATACTTAAACCAGCCCATCTGGCACCAACAATCATGCCATGGAGGATGTGGAGCTATGAGCCTGTATCTTGCATGATTTTATGCCATATGATTGGCTGATTAGATAAGTGCACAAATGAGGTATACGGGTGTTCTTAATAAAGTGTTCAGCGAGTGTAAACACACTGAATTGAAGAAGACAGTCTACACATCAACTTCATAATCATCGTTGCATTTTAAATACATTCTGCTAACTGAAGATGTTTCATTACCTCATTCCCAACACAGTATGTTCCAGATGTCTGCTTCAGGATGGATTCAAGGGCTGCAAAGACAAAATGGACAGAATACACTAGGAAATTAACATTTAACTGCTTCAATCACAAACTCTTAGTTTACATATATGGAAAAAGGGGAAAAAAGGACACTTCAGTCCAATCTAAATTACACACCATTGAATCCCTTGTGGATGAAATATTGAGCCCATTGGACCTTTTCTGCACCAATTTTCTGTATCACATGGAGATTCTGAAACATATCATATAATATTATTTTAATAATATTATAATAATAAGAATAATCATCATTTTTATTGAGAGAAAAATTATATTGAGCAATCTAATAATAATAATAACTATTATTATTATGAAATTAGACATAAAGATACAAGCACTGAGCCAGCTATTAGGAATTTTTTCTCCTAAATTTGACCATTTGCCAACAACCACCCTAGATCCTATCATATGACAGCTACCAACTTGTGAGGTTGACAGGTTGACACGCTTTTACCAAGACTAGTTGAAGCCAGACCACCGCTAGTTTTTACAGTGTAAAAAGTGTGACATCGCTCCCACCCAGACAGCACGGCCAAGTTTGCATCATGGGATTCAGACCTTTACAATATATGTGACTTTATAGGTACAAAATAACTGAATGTCATCGTTCTATACAAAGAGAGATACTCTTGTGCTTTATTCACTATTACCAGCACCACACAAAACCGTGTCGGTGACAATGGTACCTGATGAGTGTCACCTTTATATAATACTGGTAGTTACAGAAGTAATATATTCCAGAGTGGTTATTCCATGGTCATGGTAGAGGCCTATAAAATGGCACATAGCAACAGCTGGGTTACATTGTTGCAACGTTCTACATAAAACCCTTTAGGGTGTGTATACAGTACACCTACAGTATATGGCAGTCCTCTCTGATAAAATGGTCAGTAAGTCTACATAAATGTCGATACATAAAAGTTGCCACTGGTCATGATAAAATTAGCACTATCTAGTACTAATTAGTACTAAGTTTATTTTCAAGACATTTTTTCATCAAAATATTAATAATATTTCTTATTTGAGGATTCAGTTAAAGCAGTGCATATCCTTACCTATGTTCTTTATCATATCACAATCACTTCCAACCATTCAAGTCCATGAAAATTGATATTCAAATCAATTCACATCATAAAATACAAAGGAAGTTATTCAAATATGCCTATGTTGTATTATACACATTCATTTTCATCCAATTTTCATATTAGCATTTGTTGCACCTAGCAAGGACAACGTTCCTAATAACACTTTATAAAGGATGGCATTTGTCAAACTATGATGTGAGAGTTTTCTTTGCTTCGCCACAACATTTGCACATATTGGTGATGTGTCATGTCTTATACACTCCCAATAAATCTGTCTGCTTACTACATAATGCAATACTTAAAAACACTTAGATTAATACTGGTTACCTTTTTTATTCCACAGAATTAAGATAAAATAAAAGGTTAATATTTAGGATAACATTATTGTAGACTGAAACACATCATTTTAAATTCTTCTGTTCAGCCAATATTGTGCTCATTTCTAGTCTGTTAACTACATGTATATAATTACTATTACTATTATAGGGCATAGTATTAGTATTATTCAATGCTGAATGTAGTCCATGTATAGTACTGTAAGCATGATCATGAAAATAGACGGTCTAGACAGATCTCTAGAAAATAAGTTAGTTTGTGTAATATGCAAACTAAAACCCACACGTGTTTTATTTACATATTTAAATGCACACACCTGTAGAGGCTGTATCCCCGAGGCGATGAGATCAGAGATCATGCGCACTTGAGCTCGCTGCTGTGGGTCAGCAGGAATGAGACGTGGCCCGGGCCGAGTTTCATCTATGTACTGGATGATAGCCAGCTAAAGGGCAGAGACATGAGCATGCTTTTGATTGGAACATGAATAAGCGAGTGACAAGAATCTGCTCTACAGTTCAGTGTGCCGGAATGCTGTTTAACAATTAATAATAATAAATGAGTGTGTGAAATGAACCCGTGGTGTCCCGTTCAGGTGTATTCCTGCCACTCGTTCACAACACTGTGATAGCTGCAGATACTCTGACCACGATAAGGTCGCTAATGAAGATAAATGAATGCATGATGAAGGTTTTTCATAGCATTTTATGTGTGTGATCATTATTATGCGCCTATTAATTTTCTTTTATCTGTTTTATTTATTTTTTGTCGTTTTCATTTTTTCAGATGTTTTAATTATCTTGTCTAATATACGTGTATAATGTTTATTATAATATAATTATTATATTGTTCATGTATATGTATAATTTCAGTGAAGAATGGTGCTCTGCTACTACAAATAACAGTGATATCTAGCAATATTAATATAAGCATTACGACTGGGGGCAGCCGTAGGCTTGTGGTTAAGGAACCAGCATTTAAAAAAAATCTTGTCTTGTGATTGGATGGTCCCTGGTTCGATACCTGCACCGTCAAGACTTGACTGAAGTGCCCTTGAACTGCTTCCTGGGTGCCATGGTTGGTGTTCACTACCCCTAATGTGTATGTTTCACAAATGTGTGTTTCACTGTATGGATGGCACAAATTCCTCTGTGTGCAAACACAGTGGTCAATGAGTCACTTCAGTTTACTTATATAAGACAGAACTTACTGACTGAGACAGGGTGATGCCATCAATGGTGACTGCAGGCACTTGTTGCATTGGGTTGACTGTTTTGTACTGATCTGTGAGCTGAAGCACATTGGAGGTCTTGTATTTATGAGTTATATAGGCTACAAAATTACAAACAACAACAACAACAACAACACAGAGACACAAAATAAACCTTTATGTTTACCTGTTGGCCTCCATCCTTGACCAGG
>JAOVVF010000002.1:12248670-12261887 GCA_028565595.1 Duopalatinus emarginatus | reverse complement strand
ATTGGTTAAGATCTATGTACATAACTTGTCCTTTCAATCTCTTCTACCTATCTGTAAATAAATCTTATTTATTTATTCTGATTTCTGGTGTTAGGTGACCAGCCAGGTGCTGACATTGGACCCCTGATCACTCCTCAGGCCAGGGACCGTGTGAACAGACTCATCCAGAGTGGAGTTGATGAAGGAGCTACACTGCTGCTTGATGGCAGGAATGTGAACGTTAAGGGCTATGAGAATGGCAACTTTGTGGGACCCACCATCATCAGCAATGTCGCAGTAGGTCATTTAGAGATGACTATGAAAATCTGAGCTGCTACTAAACTACTGACATGGTTTTCAATCACTTGCCATTTCCCCCCTCTTTTTGACCTCCAGCCTGAAATGCAGTGCTATACAGAAGAGATCTTTGGCCCTGTCCTGGTAGTCTTAGAAGTCAACACCTTGGATGAAGCCATCAGTCTCATTAATAAGAACCCGTATGGAAACGGAACTGCCATTTTTACCACCAATGGTGCTGTAGCTCGCAAATACACCCATGAGGTGGACGTTGGCCAGGTGAGGACTTATAGCAGACTTTACAGCTTCTTTAGA
This sequence comes from Duopalatinus emarginatus, assembly GCA_028565595.1. Taxonomy (NCBI): domain Eukaryota; kingdom Metazoa; phylum Chordata; class Actinopteri; order Siluriformes; family Pimelodidae; genus Duopalatinus; species Duopalatinus emarginatus. The sequence continues at coordinate 12,261,296 of JAOVVF010000002.1, read as the reverse complement.
ATTTTAATTCAATCTGTAACTTGTGGGATACATGCTCAATCACAAAAAGTGTATATGTATTGTGATCTGTAATGTTATTTAAAGTAATCACATCTCCTGAGAAAGGCATTCTGGGTGAAGTGCTTCAGGCACTCTCTGAGAGTCAATATTAGAACATGATGTAAATGTAATGTGTAAGAAGCCCTTTGGCGCCTCTTCTGTCCTCAACTGCAATATCTGACAAACACAAGTTCTTAAAAAAATACACAAATTTCCAAAGCAGTGATCACCTTGTTTGCCTTGACTAAAACCTGAAGGGGAAAAACCCTTACTGCTACCTCACAACATACAGGCTCCAAATAGCTCACAGCAAATATGTGCTGTTTAATCAAAACACTGGCAGACTCAGGCATATTATGCAGGTGGACATTTTGGAACTGCACCCAGAAGGGATTCCGTGCAACCTGTTGATCTGGTGGCCATGTAAAAATGGCACACCTTCCCCCTGTTTGTTTGTGGCTTGCAGGCGTGTCATGTGTTTGCGATTCACATGGTGAACACAGCCATGTGATGATTGGCTTTTAAAACCTCAATGCACAAGACATGCCTACTGTACTCTCCTTTTTTTTTTTCTTCCTGCCCTCACTATGTCTCAATTCCTCCCCCACCTTGACTGCTCCCACTGCCTTTTTTGACATTTCAAGAGGTCGTGCCAATTCAGTTTTCATCCGCCCCAACAAAATATTTTGTTTAGTTGCCCTCTGCATACGTTGCTTTTTTCAGCGGGTACACACAAAAAAAAACAATTGTGGCTTTCGGCTTTGTATTGTCGTGTCCCTGAATGAGCAGGTTGTTCAGCACTTTCCATACACATCAGTCAAGGCTCAGCAGCAATATATAGTTTTTACACCCTGATGGTTGAAACAAAGTTTCCACTTTAAGTAAATTGAGGTTTAGCTCTAAGTACTGACTACCCCCATTTTCTAGCAAACAAGTGGGAAAAGGAAAAACAACTGACAATGTTGTTGTACATCTGGGTGCTGTTGCTATTTTATTGCCTTTGACAGATGCTCTGATCTGAAGGTAGGCTGGTTGTGTGAACATGCTGATTGTGTGGCTGTTCCAGTACTAACCTTTGGTTTAGCAGCCCATGCCTTTCTCATGCCGCAAGCCTTAGGGGACTGGCACAATTCTGTCTAACATACAGCTGTGGGAGAGGGAGACATGTTTGCATTTGCGTTGTTCTCTTAACTGGCATTGGGGTGTGAGTGTCTGGGCTGAAGGAGACAGCGCAGTAACAGGGGCAGCCCCGGGGCACTTCAGTATGATGTCTGATTCTGTGCCCTTTTTTTAAATGCATATTCTCCTTTTCCAGATTGGCGTGAATGTACCGATTCCTGTTCCATTACCAATGTTTTCCTTCACTGGTTCAAGGGCTTCTTTCAGGGGTGATACCAACTTCTATGGAAAACAAGTAAGTCCATCTCAGCTGCTGATGCCAGTTAATAATTAAGCGCCATGAAAATTTGTGTAAATTTAACACTATGAACTCTGACAGGATTTTTCAGCCTAGAAATGAAATGGCAGGAAAGCCCATTTATCCTTGCGGAATGGCTTCATAAATAAATGTGTGAGTAAGAGTTGCTTTAACTGTGATTTCTGATCATTATGTTTGTATTGCCATTGCAGGGCATCCAGTTCTACACCCAGATCAAAACTGTCACTTCACAGTGGAAAGAAGAGGATGCTACAGTAAAATCACCAGCAGTTACCATGCCAACCATGGGACGCTAAACCGCAATAGACGGCCCAAATCATGACTTACCCCCAGAGCCCCTTGAGTGTAGAACACACTGTACAAATGGGTATTATATAACTTGGGTTTTTGCTATTATAGAAATATAAAACAGTAATCAGTGACCAATGTTCCACTAGACTATTTAACTTTCTGACCCCACTACAGCATGTCCAAAATGGCTACATTTCTTTCCATGGTTTTCTTTTCCACACGTTAATGCCAACAGTTATTAACAGTATTTGTCCACTGTAATTTCATCTGAAATCGTTTTTGCACTAAAGCCTACAGAGATTTAAAGAAAACTACAGCCTAACAAAACAAGGCTAGACAAAGCATTAATCCTTTTCAATTTTATCGTATCAATCCACCCACACAAACTTATCTCATAATGTAGCACAGCTATTCTGTTACTTACAATAAATGTACAGTGACTATGTTCTCTTCAAACTTTTCTGAAGACGTCTGTTTCAAATGTGAGCTTTAAAGGCTATTATATTAGTCAGTAAAGACAAATGGGCAAGTTCTTTTTACTATCCAGGACTACTTTAATATGGTGTATGGAAAAGTAAGGGTAAAATTCTTATACATCAACCAAACCACTAGCTAGACACTTCATTTATATGGTTTAGAAATACTGTCTCTTTCTATAGCAGATATACTTCTTCATAAATGGACAAGCTTATACATGTGTAGGAGGGTTGATTTGTATTTTGGTCACATGAGTATGTGGTATAATGTGATCCAGGTTCAGGTGCTTGTTATAGCGGGGTGCTAGAGTTGGACACGGAAGCCTGTGTTATAAAGGTCATGGGTGATTCTTCTTCTCTGGCTCTGTGTGAAAAATAATATTTAAAAAAAAAATGATTTGAGAAAAATGAGGAAACACTCTTGTAAGCATTATTCAGGGTTGCATAAAAATTTTTAAACACAAAGTTTAATATTTATAAAGATAATGGATTGAAACTTAACGATACTATAAACGAGGACAGTGTGCACATTTAGCGCAAGAGTTGAATTTGAGTAGATTGCTAGAACTAATGAACCTCATTAACAGCTTTCTAAGTTCTAGCTGAATATTTAGTTTAAAAATTTGATTTTACATTACATAAGTGCCTTTCTTAGCTACATTCACTTTTTACACATTTGAAGTACTGGTGGAAGCCTTTTAATTTCAAGAAGCATAATCACTGCAAACAAGTTGTGTGTATTCTGACAAACTCCTGTCTGGTGGTCTCAGAAGGACCAAATAACTTTAAAGACTTTAACATTCTGCAAAAACAAGTAAGAGAAAGCCTGTGTATACTCAGGTTTGCTGTTGTTCTGGTCCCTCTCAGACAAGGGTGACAAGGCTGGAAGCTGCACTGCTCTCCTGCAGGAGGACACATTTGGATGTGTAGAAAAAAGCATTAAGGGGGGATGAAGACAGCTTTAGGTTACTCTACACAAGTCAAACCACTGAGCCTCTGTAGGAACATCAACAACACTAAATGAACACATCCTCTAACCTTGAGCCACGGCTGCCCCCCAAAAAAATAACATGCCAATCCTAATTCCATCCATCCACCAATAAATTCATTCATTCATTTAACCATCCATTAGGTACACCAATATGCCCACTTCTGCCTATGTATTATATATTCTCTTCTTTAAAAAGATGTTTCCAGCTGTCTCCCAAAAACCACATGTGCTTCAAATGTGCTAAACAAGCTACTTGGTGTGCATGAAAAGCTCTGGATCCAGATGGTGTATACCAAAGACATGCTTCTGTGGCCACTACACCCTTATTTTTACCCCACAGCTCTCATTCTTCCTCTCTCTATGGCACAAGTAAGCACTATATTGTTCAGTCTTTAGTGTGAAACTGAAATAACAGGCTTGATGACACTGTTTTTGTTTTGGGGGGTATTTTAACAGTAATTCTAGATCAGTGGTTATGGGTCATAAATTGAAATGAGAAAAGTGGAAATGAGGAAATTGGACACACATGGATACATTTAAAGGCATAATTTTCTGCAGACATTCTGAATGGAAACCTCACTGTGCACTGGGATTTTCTGCTATAGAGAAGGACAGTTGTGAGTAGCTGCATGATGACAAGATGGGTTGTGGTTAATTACTGCTGGTTTAATGGATCTACTTACACTAAAAACATAGAACTCTATTTACTGTTTGTGTTTTTAACAGTACAAATTGGATGACTAATTGCATTACTTTGGAAAAGGGGTCCTATGAAGCCTAAATGTCTGTACTTACAATAACAATTGTATATGAATTATAAAAAACAATGTTATTCCCAAACATTTACATTCAATTTCTATCTGACTTGAATGTGCTTGAATTGAATAGTACAATAATTGATGACAATATGTAACATATATTCTGATTATAACATAATTTTTACCTTGTTTTTAGACCATTCATTTTAGCAAATAACAGCCGCAGCACTCGTTCCTTCTGCTCCCAGGTCAGATCAGAAATGTCCACGTTTGACCTCTGCAGGTTGTTCCTGAAAAAACTTGTTAGTACTGCTTGTGAACACTAAGGAGCAAATATATTACATACGCTTCACACCGTAGCATAGATTTGTTCATTCCAAAACGTGTATGTTACATGGCCAAAAGTTTGTGTGCACCTGATAATGTGTCTAGAATGGCCGTGCGCTGTCACATTACAATTTTCCTTCACTATAACTAAGATACCCAAACATGTTCCAGCAAGAAAATCCCCCTGAGCACCATGTTGGGTGCCAAGCCTGACTGCCTGGCTGCCTGACTGAACACCTTTAGGAGGAACTGGGATGTTGTACACAGAGTGGAGTTGACTATTACTCCTAACAGCAAAGGTGAATTGAACCTGGAATGTAATATAAGTACATATCTGTGATGGTCAGCTGTCCACAAACATTTGCTGAATAGTATATGTCACATAATGTTCTTTGAGCAGATTGTCTTTTCTAACATCAGTTAGCATTAGGTTGATTCTGATCTTAAAGACTCTGCATGAGTTAATTGCTCATGCCAGCTCATAGCAATTTAGGTATTTCCTAAAAGGCTGTCATTCTGGGTTTTTTTTTTACATGCAAACATTTAAAGGTTTACCGGGACTTGTGTGATTGCCTCAACAACCAGGGTTGGCTGATCCTGATGGAATAAATGTGCAAGCAATCATACAGGCCACAACCATATATATATATAACATCCGAAGAAAACTAGCATGCGCTAATGCATAAGCATGCCCAATTTGGCTTAACATTCTAACATTGAAATGATAGCACTATTCACCTTCAAAGCACCCTAAATACGTTTGTGCCGACCAATAACGAGGTTCTACAAATTTATATTAATAAGGTTTTGACATATAGGATTAATGCACCATACTGTGCTATTGCGATTCTTGGCTAGTGATCTGTTCCAACTCACCACCTTTCAGCCTCTTCCAGGTCAGTGTGAACATTGTTGGTGCTGTGGGGAGCTTTGTTAAAGGTGCGTATGTGGGGGTACTCCTTCCTCCCTAACCGTGCTTCACTCATCCGCTTCCGATAAGCCACCATTGCTTCCTGTCTTTATACATAAGCTTAATAAGCACATACCAAAATTCCTGAACACAGATTTGTATACCTGATTCCATTTAGGTTTAAGCATTGACTTATAATCTAAATTTGAGTTGTAATTAGTTTTAATAGCAGTAGCATTATTTTCTGATCAGTTTGCATTTAAAAAGTATTAATAATTACCTAAAATATTAAATATTACTAAATATTATCTTTTTTAACCAAAGCGTAACATTTTGTGATTTGTTTACAACAAGCATGCATTCCGTGCATGTAATTAATTTATGATGTCTGGATGTGTTGTGTGTACCTGTATTGCATCTGGCTGGCTAAGATCTCCTGCTTAACTTGAGCCAGAGCCTCATGGAAGAAGAGCTCAAGCTCAGTGCGCTGTTCAACAATGCTACGTGCAAGCCGCTTTACTCTGCTCATCTCACGTTCACGCATGGTAAGCAGTTTCTGCAGCTTCTCCAGCTCCACCCTGCTAGCCTGAGCACCAACTACAGCTTGATCTTGCATGGCCAGCTTTTGCTGCTCAGACTCGGTTGCCATGAGGGCCAGCTTCTGCTCCAAAGTGGCTACTTTAGCCCTCAGCTCAGAGATCTTGCTCCGCTGGGCTGCAAGCTGAGCCACATTGTCTGTTATTGTTATATTGCTGGTCTCCTGTGAGGACAGAGGGTCAAATCATTTTGTGAGTTTTCCAAAAGCATGTTACTGAGCAAACCTTACAGAAAAGAGACTGAGCAAAACTACAGAAAAGGTTTTTTTTGGTTTGATGAGACCAAAACTGAACTTTTTGGAATTAGCACAAAGTGCTATGTTTGGTGGAAACTTAACACTGCTCATTACCATAAGCATGATGGTGGTGCCATCATATTGTTGGGATGATTTTCACCAGTAGGAACTTAGTGGTCAGGGTTGAGACAAAGATGAAAACAGCCCAACATAGAGCAATCCTAGAAAAAAAGTCTGTTCCAAAATACAAGAAACTTGAGACTAGGGTGGCATTTAACCTAACAACAGGCCAACTTTGCATTCATGGATTCATGCTGTTGGCACCTGACCCTACCATTTGTTTGCCTCAGCAAAAATCCAGATTTATCAGACCAGGCTACATATTTCTAGTCTTCAACTCTCCAGTTTTGGTGAGCTCTACCCACTGGAGCTTTAGCTTTCTGTTCTTGGTTATAAGAGGACAGTGGAAACTGACATAGTCTTATACTGCTGTTGTAGCCTATGTGCCTCAATGTTTGACATATTGTACAACCAGTCTGGCCTTTCTCCATTGGCCATTCTAATCAACAAGCTGTTTCTATCCAAAGAACTTTCGCTCACTGAATGTCTTTTCTTTATTGCACCATAGTAAACTCTAGAGACTGTTGTGTGTGAACATTCCAGGTCAGCAGTTATAGAAATACTTAAACCAGCCCGTCTGGCACCAACAGTCATGCCACGTTCATAATCACTGAGATCACATTTTCCCCCATTCTGATGGTGGATGTGAACTTTACGTAAAGCTGCTGGCCCCTATTTGCATTATTTTCTGCATTGCACTACTGCCACAGGATTGGCTGGTTTAAATAACTGCATAAAGAAGAGGGTGTAGAGGCAATCTTTATAAAGTGGTGCATGGGCGTATAATATATAAAAGTATAATATGTATGCATGTGTATGTTAGACGCATTTGTTAATTGCAGGACAGAGGGAATGCTGCGAGTGCTTGTGTGTGTGTGTGTGTGTGTGTGTGTGTGTGTGTGTGTGTGTGTGTGGACTGGGGTCATGGAAAGTGTGCTGAGTGCCAGGCCACAGCGAGACAGGAGACTGGCTCCTCGAGTGGAGGTGAGGAGAAAGAGCCACCGCAAGCAAAGTCAAACATACAGTCCAGTGCAAATAAACGGAGGGGGGAAATACTATGTGCAGGCATAGCCACCAGAGATCAGGAACTACCACAATAAGAATAAGACTAAAATTTGGCTACTCATTATTTTTGAAAATAGCTCTGCTTTTATGGAAGTCATTTTGGCTTGCGAAAGCCTTTTGCAGTGTCCTCTTTAAGTTCTTATAAGCACGCCTTACTGAACAAGTGACTTCAGTGACTTGCTATATATAGCTATTACCTTAATTACATTTTGAGGGCATAAATGTCTCTATGATGACACTGGAAAGGTCTCCAGTCCTCACAAGCTGTCAAATAACCCCATTATCTAAAATAAGAAGATGGTGGTCTGGCATCACAACTTGCACACAGAGCTGTCATTCAGAGGTTGGGCTGGGGATCCCCCACATAGGAAACTGCATGTCCTTCTGTGCAATGTGTGCTTTTTCTAGATTTATTATTGGGAGGTTGAAGGGCTAAATATTTATTGGAGTTCAATATTGTATGTTTTATTAAGACAGCAGGAAACAAAATGGTGGTTTGTTTGGTGATGTAGTGCCAGAGGTAGACCTCTGTAATAGTTGTACCTTATCCAGGATGAGAGAAGCATTATCCTCTGTCAAAGTTTTATTGCTCTTTTTCAGCTCTTCCACTTCTTTCAAGTGATATCCAAGTGCCTCATTCAAACGCACATTCTCCTTGAACACTGAGCGGGACACATTATCCAATTGTCTGTTGGAATTGATCAGAAATAAAACAGAGCTCAGGATTACCTCAGGATTAATGAAAATGCTTTGTCAGCTTGCACATAGTACAAACCTATTGTAAAATTAGGTCTGGGGACACCTGACCAACAAACCCATATGCATTTTTGAATATCACATTCAAGATTTTCAAGACTCTTCAGTTTTAAAATGATTGTCTTTCTTCTGAGAAGGCTTTCCACTATTATTTTGTTGCATGGCATTGGAGGCATGCCCATTCACCCACATTCAGCACCCACATTGGCACTGATACTGGGCAAAAATTCTTTAAGGACCTCACTTTATGACCAGAGGCTTTGCCATGCTGGAACATGTTTGGGCCCCTTACTTCTAGTGAAGGGAAATTGTAATGTTACAGCATACGAAGCCATTCCATATAATTGTATGTTTCTAACTTTGCGGCAAGCATTTGGGGAAGGCCCACATTTGTGTGTGATGGTCGTGTCCACAAACCTTTGGCCGTATAGTTTATGTTTCGAACTGCCCTGTCTCAAACAGTCCCAAATACTACTCTCTTCTGTATAACACCATTATACAGTACACTGATCCAAAAAGGTGTCAAAAAAGTTACCAGATGATGAACAGTATGGCTGAACCACTAAGACTTTGGGCTTATTCACTTTCAAGCTGTGACTCATCTAATTTAATTTGGTTGACCTCAAATGTCTAGTGGAGTGAATCAGGTGCAGGATTGTCCTTTGGTCTGAAAATGGCCTAAAGAGGAAACTCCTTGGAAGAGCGACCCATGGCCACAATGCCACATCTAGAAGCAAGATATAAGAATTTTTGCGGCCATGACTTTGGTAAACTAATCAAGCAAAACTAACAAATGGCTTTTGCTGTGGCCATAAAATAAAATTGCACTTGTACATACACACACATGTTCTGACATGAAACCATTCATACACACTGTTTGCAGAACAGAGGATATAATCACTGGCTTAGGTGATGTAAATCTCCAGGAGGAAAAGTATGGCGTGGCCACGATAATAACCTTGTTTTCTACAAAAGTTACTTATTTTTCTCTCTCTGTATGATGGTGCTGTTTGAAGAGCAAACTATCCTGTAATTGGAGGGGGGGATGCACAGAGAATACACTTACAAAATTGCCTCATTGTGGGCTTTCTCTGCTAGCTGGGCAATTCTCTGCTCCGCTTCCTTTTCTAAACAGGCCTAGATGGAAGAGGATAAACAAATGAGTGTTCCAATTCTTTGTTCTGTATTTAAATGCTTAGATCTTCTGCTTTGAGACTCCTTTTCTAAATTACTCCAAAAAGGCAATAAGATCTCTCGGCTCTCAGATGCATACCTTTTCAATGAAAAATTTATGCTCCATTCTTGCAAGACTCTCCTTGTGTTCACGGTCAGCAACATGCATGCTTTCTTTTATCTAGAAAATGTAATAGAAAACATTACTGATATGTTAATTCATTAAGTTATCCTTACAACTATTATCCTTTCAATGCTAATGATTTTCTCAAACGTTTTTTAAAACAGAAAGGTTTTCAACTGCAGTCCAAAGTGGGAAAACAGACAGAAGAATATTTAAGGATGTTTTTCTTCACAAAACCACTTAAAGGAAAAACCCATACTGAATGAACATTAATCTTTATATTTAACATCTGATCTTTAATAACATCCAAGATTTATTTTCTAATTAAATTCTTAGTTGAACCATTTGGTTTAACCTTCTTTCATCTACATGTTGGTCTATTTTCTCTTTGGTTCACAATGCCAAATATCAACTATCCTTTAAAATGTCATGAGTGTAATCTAATTATTGTTTCGTGTTTACCTGCTGCAGCAGTTATTTATTTCTTTAGTCTGGCCAGATGCATCTCCTCCTGAACATCTGTAACTCTGCTTAAACAGGTAAGCCTATGACGCTGCAACTTAATTCAATCTAGTTATTTCAAGTTTCTGCTATAGAGTTGTGTGTCTTTATGGTTATTTATTTGTTATTAATTATTGAAATTAACATGGCATTGAATTAAAATGTTGAGTCAGAAAAGAAGTGCTTTTCTTTTTAGGGAGCTATACACAAACCCTATTCATTATATTTTAATATTTTTAATCTGTTTAATGTCATTGTCACTGCACTACTTCCTGTGATATTAGCATTGAATGCAGGAAAAGTGAACAAACATAATCAACCAACAAATTAGCACCAGTATCTAACTAAGCATGTTACAAATATACTCTATTTCAGTACATTAAACAAAACACTGAAGAGCAAAGGTTTCTAGTAAAAGCCACTCTTGTACAAAACTGTACGTATGTAATTCCTATGTATTGTGTTACAGCGATCAACTCTTGTTCCATTTGAGCTTTCTTTTTGTGAAACTCCTTGATGGTCTTGAGTTCCCCTTGAATCATGGAAAAGTCTCTGGATCTTTTCTTAAACCTTTCTTCGAGCTCATTAATCTTCAGTGTATACTCCGCAACCTGCAACAGCCAATCAAAAGAATGAGTGGTTACTAACCCAGCAATCTTGATCACAGGGATGGCCTTGTCTTTTTTTAAAAAAAAATGGCAGTTGCAGATCTAGGAATAGAGGGATGGTCGGTTTTCTGAGAAATGCTTGTATGTACAGCATCACTGTGGGAGGGCAGGCCTACAACTGATGGAATAAGAATTAGAACGTTTGGATAAGCTATGGCCATTCCCTATAGACCAGAGAAGAACATTCTAAGCTGCCCACCGAAAAACCGGCAACAAGTGGAACTATTCAGGGATCTGCATCCAGACAGAGCCGACAGCTTCAAATCAGCACTCTGACCTTTTGCCTCTTGTCTTGGATGGACCGCATACTGGTTACAAATGGCTGTGATTTCACTATTGCTCAATAAAGACTCTGCCAGGCATGTGTAGTAAAGCATTTATAACTTTCCACAGGGACGACAATGACAGTGTGGGAAAACTAAAATGGACAGGTGTTATGAAACAGCAATGTGACCTTTACAAAACCTAGACTCTGCCATAAGTGCACATTACAGCACAAAGCCCATGAACAATATTATTCACTGAGTAGTTTGACTTCAAATTAAAAATGCACTTTTGTTCTTGACATACATATTTACAATTATTTAGTCCTCATAAGTAGTATCTAGTCTACATTAGCACTTATGACTTGTGAACACAAAAATCCTGTATACTGGTCTATACAAAAAATCGATTCAGTATTAGCTTGTATCATCTTACTAATGAATGATAAAAGATAGTTACATTTCATGTCTGCCTTGGTGATGTTATTTGCTCAATGAGCCAAACAGGAAAGGTGTGGCTAACTACTTATATACTAATTCAGCATTATGTTAAAACATTAATGAGAGTCATTAATGAATACAATAACTGATAGCTTTTATAGTTACCTAATTTTATATAACTCCAGGATCTCTAGTTTAATCCTGAGCTGTTAGTATTCTCTGGTTTCCTCCCACCTCTTCAAGCCATTCCAGTAGGTTGATTGGCTATATTAAATTGCCCTTATGCAGGCAGGAGTATGTGAATGTGTATGAACATGGTGTCATTTGATGGACTTGCATCCCATTTAGCGTGTATTCCCACTTCATACCCACTGTTCCTGGGATACACGCCAGACTCACAATGGGTCCAGAATAAAGCAGTTACAAAAGATGATGAATAACCAAAAAAAACTCTTTGCTTGTAGTGAGTTATATTTCATACTCATACTCTCTTCCTTGTTTAAGCATCCCCCTTACTTGCTGTTAAAAGTAGTAGGGGCACACGGCTAAAGTTGGAAAAGCATTAATGAAACAAACTCTGGTTTACTGCTTTTCTTTATGAGCTCAGTGAACTGCTAGCCCACTGCTGAGAAAAAAAAGCAGTAACAAAAGCAAATGCCCAAATTTTTTACTCTCTGTTACTCATTTAGAGAGTTTCCATTAGCTAAGTCCATTTTCAACATGAAGTGTTTTATCATATTGCAGAGCTCCAGTTGTTTGGCATCGAAATCACATCTAACTCTACCACAACAATGTGTTTTCCAGAACAATGCTACACAGGCAAATTTGACATTACCATAAGTGTTTAAAAAGGAGCATGTTTTAAGTTTGTCCAGACCAAGCTTTTTTTCCCTTGGCTAACACTTATTGGGACCCATTTTTACACGCATGAAGTAAAAGATGGTAAATGGAAAACAGCTGCTGACTGAAGCAGTACATTTCTAACTCTAAATTAAAACATTTCAGAGAGCAAGCGGTTAGCTACTACTTGAAATTGAATAAAAGAAATCCTTGAAATGTATTCACATTCTGAGACTGGGCTTATAAAAAAGCTTTCATGAACATAATAATAATGTTGAAATTGACATTTGTAATTTGCTACCAACAAATCATAAGACATATGAGGGATGAATAGCTTGGCATATACTGAACTGGCTGACGCATTCCAGTGCACGTTTTAATTACAGGCTTCATGATGCCATAGAACTGGGATTACATGACTGCAAATGTTGCGCCTCTGTTATAAAGTTTTATGCTAGCTATGTTTTTCTCTACAAATGGACCAAGTAAGCCTGAGTATAATTAGAAATGAAAAATATTTATTTGGAGCAACACATTTTCTCACATTTTGCAGAACCTTTTCGGCTGAAAAAAATGTATTGGTCTGTAGTTGATGTGTGTTTACAAGTGTATA
>JAOVVF010000002.1:12213907-12239308 GCA_028565595.1 Duopalatinus emarginatus | reverse complement strand
AAAATTTTCATTAATATGCAATGCATCTACCTGCATCAAAAATTACTGAATAGCAGTGGGGGGGGGGGTTGGTTGGTAGTGATGTGGTGAAGTAATTCCTGCAATCTGTAATTTGTGTGGATAATAAAACATCAAGGTCATGATTTACTAACTACAATCACTCCAGTTAGCATGTCTAATTTCAGTGACACTGAAACATGACAAATGCTTTTTGAAGCCAGTGACTTTATTACAGGTTTTGCACATTGGTTTGATTTTTTTTTTGGCCCAGCAAACTCTTACTTTTCCTTCTGATTGGAGTCTTATTTCTTTCAATAGTCAAAGTAATGTCATATTATTTTTTTTACTGTGGTGTAGATCACAGAATGCTTCTGGTGAAGTAACAATTAAAAAAAATTCTGACTCTTTATGGCAAATTTTTTGTCAGTCTGTAATGTCTAAATGAGTGTTTAAACTTGTCAAGATTTGTCTCTATCATTCCATCTCATTTTTCATCACATCAGCTAAATAGTATGTAGAAATTTCCTTGCTTCACCCTGTAAATACAATTTGAGAAATGAGAATCCATAAAATGCTATGTCAGTAATTGTCTGCAGTTATGTGTACACATAATGACAAGTATGCTGTATTACAACTAAGCCTGTGTCAGAAAACAAGGTGAGCATACAGTCTAGTATCACATTGTAAATTTTAATGCTTACATAATTCTCATACTCTTGAGAACTGCATGGGATTCTTTACAGCTCAGGAAGTATAGAGGAGATATAATGGATTTGTTCAAGAGTCTGTGAGTACATTTTCATGACACTCAAGTGTTACTCAGCCACTTATTAAATTAGCTCATAAGACACAATGTTGCTACTATGGCACAAGCAGGAGTGTCCTCCTAAACTGTCAGAAGTCAATGAGAGGTCCAGCACATGCATGCTTGGCAAAGGAGAAAAGACCATAATGGGGTACCACAAAATGTTAAAAAAGTAGTGAAAGAGGAAAGAAAATGTTGTATTTTTAGTTCCAAATTACAACGTTGGAACAGTTGCCCTGCTCGAGCCGAGTGGATCAGGACAGAAATGGCATGATGGGAGTGCAAACAGTGCCAAACTCCACCTTTACTCCCCCCTCCTTTTCTCCCTTTTCTGCCCTTTTCATGGCACTCCTCCCGCCTCAAAATGTTAAAACACCAGTCTGGAATCCTCCGGAGTCCATTTCAGTTCTTCCCTCGCTTCAGTAAGGGCTCACATCACAGCAGTGATGAGAACCGATCTGAAGCCGCACTGTGTGGTGAACCACGTTCATTTGTTGCAAGGAGGAAAAGAGGAAACTTGCGGTGACCCAGCTTCTTCAGAGCTGATTTATGTACAAACTCCACAATACAATTCCTTTAGCAGTGAATGCGGTTCTTGCCTGGGCAGTGAAATTTCATGTTAACAGGGTGGAGAACCCCACGGTTCAGATGAGGTCTTTATCCGTAGCCGCTTCTGCCTTAAACATCAGAATTCGCATGCAAACGTCTCACATCTGCACATGCTCAGTGCAAATGAAGAAAAATCTTTTGAGAGCTGCAAGGTTTTTTTCCAGCCGTGACACCCACCTAAAGAGAGTCTAACCACTCATAGTTCTCATACTTCTTTTTAAGCAAGGCTGTAGATATTTTCTGCTTTTTCTGAAAATCCTGTGGTTGTTGAAGCGGGAGTTAAATGAGTGGGAGTTAAATGGTTTTTCACATGCTTTTTACTGCTAGGTTATGCTAAGTTCATACACTAATTCTAATTTAATCAAGTCACATTAAGCATGTGAGAATTTAAGAATTATAAATAATTATGAAAAATACCTTTTATTTTACTTCTGAATGGCACTTAACAGAATCTTCTTACATTTCATTTTAGTGAAGACAACAAACATGCAAAATATCAAGTTATGATAAATGAGAAAACAATAAAAATAATCTGTTTCCCCACAAATACTCACAACCATGCATGCATCTGCCCAAGCTGTCTTGTTTTAATTATTACAGTGCAATTTTATATCCTCATTTTAATGTACCACAATGAATTAGATAATGTCTACAATTCTTTGTTCTTTCATTATAAACAACCAAAGACAGAGAATCGCCACATTAAGAATTTATGAGGTGAAAAATGCAATGCAATGTCTTAAATAGCTGTCATTTTGTGCAAAGTCATTAAAGATTCTTTCCTAGCAGTTTTATGACATGCCTTCTAAGGGAAAAAACACCTAAAGTAATTTGAAGTTTGAAAGTGTAGGGTTAAAATAGTTGTGAACAGAGATAGTAGTAACAAGTAACAAGACAGACTGCAAGTAGTAAGTAAGACCATCGGTCTTAAATTACATCCATCCATAAAAGTGTATTTTAAGACCACTGCTCCTAGTCTTAATAGTCTAACCTGTTTTGAAGTTCTAATATATACTTCTTTTAGTTTTATAGGAATCTTTCTAGCTGCATTTAAGCCGCTTCAGATGATGACGACGACATGGAGAAAGAGATTGTGCTGTGTAGCAGGTATTCCACAAGATGTTTTTTTTAGGGAGGAGAAGAGGATGGTGGGGGATGGCTCATGGAGGACTTGAGATGGCAAGCCTCAGGATTGGTGGATGGTTTTGCTTGGCATGGCCCCCTGCCAAGCCCTTATGTCTTTATATACTGTTAACAGAAGACCATCCAGTCCCGAGTGTGTCTCTGTCCTCATCCCCTTTTTCTCTCTGTCTCTGCTACTGCTCTTCTCCTCTCTTGCTCACCTCATCTGCTGCTCATCTCATCTGCATTTGCATGCTCCTCAGCTTCCTTCTCCACAACAGCAAGTCACATCTTCAAAAGCTTTCCCAGCTTAGAACAAATTTTGAAGAAACACATCTCCAGTTGTTTTAAACGCTGCTGTACAAGAGAGAAACCATGCCACAGCAGATGTTTCTTCTGTCGGTGGTGTCCATGTGGCTTTTGGCTGGGTACTTCCTAGCTGAAGCAACATACTACAACCACCCCTTGTACAACCGCCATTTGTACAATTACCGCCACCGCATATTCAACCACCCTGCCAGCATGGACAATCTACTGCCTCCAGAGGTACCGGCAGATGCAGAGGTACCAAAGCCTCGCACCTTTTATGGGATCATGTTCGACGCTGGCAGCACAGGCACCCGCATCCATGTCTACAAGTTCATTCAGAAGGACCCAGGTGAGCTCTTACTCTCTCTATTCCCTTTCACCTCTGCTATCCATACAGACATCTGAACCTAGCCTCAGACCTTTGTAAGTCTTCTAGCTGTCAATGTTCTCTTCTGAAGTGGCTTCATCCCTCCAGTCCATAGTCACCTCAATATTCAGGGCAACATTGCAGCATGAACTCCAGATGATCTTGTTTAGTCCTGCCTTGTAAACTCAGTTGACTCCTTTCTCTCTCTCTCACTTTCTCTCTGCCTCTGTCTGTGTCTCTCTTACTTTCTCTCTACTGTGCTAGCAGACCTACTGCTGTCTCTCTGCAGTGTCTGGGTTTCCTGCAGGATTATTCACTGTGAGGTGCTAAGGCAAATAGAAACATTCGGGTGGGAAGCGAAAGGGAGTTTTGCAGGCGGAGAAAGTGTGTGTGTGTGTGTGTGTGTGTGTGTGTGTGTGTGTGTGTGTGAGTGAGAGAGAGAGAGAGAGAGAGAGGGAATGTGTAAGAGTTTGCAGTTTTGACACTGAAGCGGTTTCAATCATTTAATTTGGGAAGTCAAAGTTCAAAATAAGTGGTAATAGTTATTTTTAAAAATGTTCCTCATGTTTAGACATAGCATCACCCGCAATGATGTAAACTTTAAAGTCCGAAGGAACTGTCTGTCTGGAAAAAACATTGTGGTCACCATTTTATGGTTACAATAGCCATTACAAAGTACACAATGGTCTTCTAAACCAATTGTATCATCTGTCATCTGTCTCTGTGTGTCTCTAACAGCTGGGCTTCCGGTGCTTGACAATGAAATGTATAATGCAGTAAAGCCTGGACTGTCAGCATATGGAGATAATCCTGAAGAGGTAAGTCCATATCGATTCTCAATACATTATTATAGAAAAAATTACTGTTATATTTAAATAGACGTCACTTTCCACACCAAAGTTTTAACTCAAATTCCACATGACATTGACGGCTCATTTGATGATAAAATGCTCAGTAGTCGAATTTGAATTTCAGACTGTCCACCAAACTATCACTTTATTCTATAACAGGACAGTTATTTTCAAAGTGATATATGTACTTTTACAATCTGGTGTTAACCACAGGATGGAACACGCTGATCTGCTTATGCCAGTAATTATTCTGCCCTCTATCTTTAACTAGATATAGGCCTTGTTTAAAAGTACTCCCATTTCTATATTGTTCTTCCAGTTGTATCCTGCAGATAAATTTTATTAAAATAGCTCTTTTGTTGTTAGAATTTTGCTATATGTTTCATGGTCAGTGGATTCATCTTGGTCAAATGGTCTGTTTCAGGGTGGAGAGACCATTAGACAGCTGCTGAAGGTGGCTAAAAAGACCATCCCCAAGGAGGAATGGTGGCAGACCCCTGTATTACTGAAAGCCACCGCTGGCCTGCGGCTGATGCCCGAGGAGAAAGCCAAAGCTCTGTTGGATGAGGTGAAGCATGCTCTCTTTTTTCACTGCCTTGATTTTTCCCCCTCAATGCTCCTCTGCTTAGACAGTTTGGTGGAGAAACCAACTATTCCGCCAAAGACAGGGAGATGTTAACCACATTGTGTGTGCGATGGAGAGAACGGCAAGAAAAAAAGGGTTAGAGGTTGCTATTGCATAAAAACAGCTGTTCTGAGGCTGTCTGGAACATTGGGCTAAACTGGCGTTTGAATTATTTTACCAACACAGCAACCACAGACATGGTTTCAAATTCCCTCAGTTACAGAGCATTTCGATTGATGCAGTGCATTTCCTGCAGATAAAAAGATTTTGCATGAGGTTTACAGGTTTTTAAGATTCTCATTCATTTTTTAAAAAGTTTTTAGAGCAATTGTACTGTGTGTCAAAGACTGATTTTTTTAAAACTCTCATTAAATTATGTTCACAGGTGAAACAAGTACTTGATGAATCTCCTTTCTATGTGCCAAGCAGCAGCGTCACACTCATGAATGGCAAAAATGAAGGTATTAAGACTTTGTTTTTCTCTTTTTACAATTTAGGCACTATACACAGTGCATTGTTACAGATATGCCATGATGCAATTTTAAATATGAAACCCACATCATGGCTGTATCCTTTACTGTTGAAGCCTTTTTCTTTCATCCTCCCACATACATTTTTTATTTAGCTTTACACATTTGTGTTATTGCAAGCTCAGATGTATAAGTCATTACCTGCTTTTATGAGTTATGAGTAATATCACATCTCAGACATGTCTGATTACCTGGGCTGAACCCTGATGGCCAAGAAATCAAGACACCCTTTATGAAATAAGATTTGACCCTAATGAAGAAACATGCAGTACATGTACTTAAAATTTGTCTGAGCTATTTGGCAGAGCTTAAAACCACTAATAGCAGGTGGCAAAGTTATGGCAATGACTCAGTGGTGGCCCCATATCCCAAAGTAGGGCGTAGGCTGCCAAAATAAAGAAGTCATACCTTGGTAACTTTAAACTTAAGTAATAAAACGTTACTGCTTTCTCAAAATTTGTACTTAAGAGGATTATTAAAAGCAGTTAATTCTAGATGTTAATTCTCTAGCATCTAATTCTTTAGGTTAAAAGGGACTGATACTTAGTTCAGTGTAATAAATGTGGTCAATCTGCTCAGATTATTAACTCTATAAAACAATTGTATAAATTGTGATCTCATGGCTTGTCTTTCTTGCTCTACAGGAGTGCTGGCTTGGGTTACAGTGAATTTCCTGACAGGTTAAGTATTGCTCATGTTTTGTTAAGGTGGTGTCAGTAGTGGATGGTGGCTGGTGGTCTGTGGTCAGTGTCGAGTTTCACTGAATTTATAGAGCGATAAAATAATGGAGTCTCCTCTCTGCTGTACTGCCCATGACTCAGCTCCTACCATCTGCTTCTGACATCCACACACTAGGGAAACTCCCATAGAATATTAGTGATTCAGCTATAAATACTCTAAAAAAAGACAGAAACCCACAAATTGTTACTTAACATCTCCTAACT
Source organism: Duopalatinus emarginatus (assembly GCA_028565595.1). NCBI lineage: Eukaryota > Metazoa > Chordata > Actinopteri > Siluriformes > Pimelodidae > Duopalatinus > Duopalatinus emarginatus. The sequence goes on along the minus strand of JAOVVF010000002.1, from coordinate 12,233,146 downwards.
ATTTTTAATATGCATTTAATATGGCCAGTCCTAAAGGTTAGAATAAACCTATAATACCTATAATGTTGTAATCTTTAAATTGCATCATTTGTATAACTTTGCCATACTTGTGTGTTATAGGTCACTTGTATGCCAATACTAGAAAAACTGTAGGAATCTTGGATCTAGGTGGAGGTTCAACTCAGATCACATTTCTCCCAAAATCAAAGGTATATCTAGGATCAACAAATTATGACGGAGAAAAGAAATTCATATTCCCATATTCACAATCATATTGCCATAAGCTAATAATTATCTCTTTGTCCATGTAGAAAACAGTGCAGAATGCTCCTCAAGATTACATTGCACGCATGGACATGTTCAACACCACTTATGAGCTTTACACCCACAGGTATAATCCTGGAGAAAAACTTATTCCATGTTTTTTACGCATACTATTATAGTGCAAAGTTTATCTATATACTGACCTTCTTTCATTATGTAGTTACCTTGGAAATGGACTTGTTGCAGCCCGCCTGGCCACTCTTGGTGCACTTGGAGCAGATGGTAATAGTTCCTGAAGTTCTTTTAGATAATCTGCACATTTAAATTCTCATAGTGATCTTTCCAGGATCCACTGATCTGTAAAATACATGTACCAACATCTGTATACTGCAGGTCTTGACTACAAGGTTTTCACAAGTTCTTGCCTACCTAAAAAGTTCAGAGAGGATTGGACCTTTGGTGGGATCACCTACAAAGTTAGCGGAATCCCAGATGGTAAGAGTGTTTTCTCCTTTTTTCCCAATATCCATTTTCATTTCCAATGTCAGTGCCAGGTGTGAGGGGAGATAATGATTCTAGGAGTAATAATTCCGTTCCAAAAATGTCCTTGCTGTGAGTAACCCGTTACACAAGGCTGAGCAAAATTGAGTTTAAGACATTAATTTGACAGCACTTTAGTGAGGGTGTAATTGTGTAATTGTGGAGAGAAACAGCATATTCAGGGTTTTGCCAGTTCCATGTAATTGTCCACCTCTCAGCCGTTTGAACAATAATAATACTTCAAACATTGTATTTAAGTGAAGAGAAAATTGTTAGTTGAGGCCTCAAATGATATAACACTCCCTTACCGCAGTCATGTAGCCAAGAGATACTGGTTAGGTCACATGCTTGGTATTTTCCGTTTCACATAGCTTGCAGCTTTATCATGACCACTCCCAATTTTGTAATATGAAATCGCTAACAAACTTGGCTTCTGCTTGAAGTGTAGACTCTGTCAGCATATGGTTTCCGCTCGACAAGCCTATACTTCTAGCTTCATTAGGTATGTAGCAAGCATATTTTTAGCATCTGAATTAGGATCTCTTAAATCTAAGGTCATAGTGTATATAGTGCACCCACTGTATTATCTGCAAACCATCTATTGAGAAATTGATTATTTAAAAAGTGCATCACTTCTCTTTGGATCTCACTTGCACAGGTTATGCGGGATATAAACTGTGCTACCATGAAGTACTGCGTGTGGTAAAAGGGATCATACATCAGCCCTATGAAGTCAAGGGAAACAGTGTCTTCTATGCCTTCTCCTATTACTATGACAGAGCTGTGGAGTCTGGCCTTATTGGTAATACTAGATTGCTTTGTTCATTTTGGCCTCAGTAAAAGTGTTTAGAATTTTAGGACAATTTTTCATAGCTAATTGGTTTATTTTCTGTCTCTGTCTTAGATGGCTCAAGAGGTGGTGTTGTGGAGGTCAGAGATTTCAAGAAGAGAGCCAAAGAAGGTATGGTGCCAGCCTTTGGAAGTTTTCCTTGCCTCCCAGGCACATTCAGGTCAAAGCCTTACTGGACACACTGTACAAATATGAAGTCTCAGTGCTTATTTGCATTTGAGACTCCCGACAATCGCACAACCTTCACAAAATGACAGCTTTGCTACCACATAAACACACCCTGTCCCTCTCCCACACAAATACCTGACTCTGTGTGTTCTACTACGTCTGTATCTGCCCAGTCCACTACCTTGGCAAGTTTTATTCCCCTCTGTGTAATGGCCTAGCTATTGTAATGCACATGCTACGGCAAACACTGGCATGTTGACTATTACATAAAGGTCAGTCCTCCAAAAAAGTGCCTGACGCCAGACATTAATGTATTAGCCAGATTCTGTCACATGATAAATCACTGTGCTAAGTTTATCTTTTCATGTAAGGCTTTTGTTTGTGTAGTGAGAACATTGTTGAGTGGTCTTGATGAGCTACTTTTGGCACGTGGTGAACCTCCTCCTTTGCCTCCTTCTCCTCTTTGACTGTCTTGCACTAGTTGCCAGATGTCTAACAAGAGAAGCTGTGACTTAATGACATTCCCCATACAAGAACACTTGGCAAGCTGTCCCAGCATGCCCCTTGTGGCTTGCCACCTCTTTATAACATGCGCAACGTAAGCCATGAAACAATCTATCTTACACCTCAGCTTGAGAAAAATGGTCAACATTGTATGTGCCTCTATTTCACGGTATTGTGGCAGACAGACAAACATGACTTACATTCATATTTTGGTGTGCTGCGTAATTCTTTGCAATTACTTAAGCTAACTGGAGGGTGTGTAATTGCCTAAATGTAATTATTTTTATTTTCTTTGATTAATCCATTGATCAATATGTATCTAATAGAGATTATAAAATTAAACCTACCTTTCCCCCTTTTGTTAAGTTTGCAACAAGATGACTAAATACCGTCCTATCAGCCCTTTCTTGTGCATGGACATGACCTACATCACTGTCCTTCTGAAAGAGGGATTCGGCTTCAAGGACAACACTGTTCTTCAGGTGGGCATTTTACGTGTTGCGTGTTTATGATGACATAGCAACTTTGTTTCTGTATACAGACAACAGTAAAACAACAGTAAAATATGGCAGTTTGGCTGTTAATTTAATGATAATTTGTGTCTTCTGTCTGGTTCTCCTGCAGCTTGCTAAAAAGGTGAACAATGTTGAAACCAGCTGGGCCTTAGGGGCCACTTTCGATTACTTTCACAACCTGAACATTCACTAAAGCCTGCAGACTTTTTGGTGCCACTGGGTGGGTAAACACATGGTCAGAGTGAGGAACTTCGCCTACGCCTCACACTCCTCATTGAGTCTCAAGCAGCCCTGCACTGTAGCCATGCTCTTTTCCCTCCCTACCATTCAAACACCTGGATTGCTTTCTGCAACCAAATGACCTGTATTTCTGTAAAAATGGCCAGGCCAACCTCATATTCCTACTGTATGCTTAACCCAGGAATAGTTTATTTTTGTAACTTGGGCGTTTACATTTTTTTTCCTGCTTTCGTCTCACCTGAGGCGCTGCCTGTCTATTTTGGCAGTCTTTGAGTTTGTGATGGGTAGTGAGATGTAATAAAACCATTCACAGCTTTTTAAGGACCTTGCCTTGTGCTGTGTGCAGAAACATTTATGCAGTGGGATGGGAGGAAATAGTAATTAATGGAAATGAATTGGAACTCCCAGTAATGTTCAGATTATGTGCAGTAACTATCTGCTGGTAATTGGCAGTCATGTATTTACAGATTAAAAGTAAATTGATCCAATTTATGAAGCATTTTTAATCATAGTGTAGTACAATTTCCAAAAGTACTAAACCCTCTCACAACAGAATTTAGTTGTAGCAGTTTATTTAGGGATGTTTATGCTTGAAAGCAGGTTGAGATGGATACAGGAGTAAATCGTCTCATAACTGAATTTGGTCAAGTGCATGAATGCTGTTCTATGAATTTATGTACGTGTGTATTTATGTATGTCTGTTTGTATGTTGAGAAGCTTTACGTTTAATGTTGGACTGGAACGTCAGTGATACAGCAGAAACGGTGCAGATGTTTTAGCATTTAAGTACAAACTTGAGATAGCCAAATTGTGAAAGCAATCCTGATTTGTCTACTCATATGAACTCAGGTTTTTACCTAAATTACCCAGTCTAGTCATGTTAAAACACTGTTTGCATTAACCACATTACAGGTACCCAGGCATCAAACTTAAACACCTTTGTGGGAACATGTAACAAAAACAAAACAAAAGGCTTTTGGCTTAATGCACTTAATATGCAAAGTATCATTTGTGAATTATTGTATAAATATTTATTAACTATAGATATTGTTACCTAAATGCACAACAGTGTATATTCAGCATTGTTACTTTATTTGTATGTATTCTATTCATGACCATTCATACCTTTAACCTGCCTATATGTATATAAACATTACCCATGACTGTATATATAGGCTAATAATTAATATTAAGTATTATTCATTATACGTTTTTATGGCAGAAATAACTGATGTGATTATGTGTACAAGTTCTATGAAAAATGTTAATGATTAGCCTTATACTCACTGACAAACACAGCAGATGCTATAAATATGCTTTAACCTGTTTCAGTCATTGTTTATTATGTACCATGTGAATAAAATAAATAAATGCTTATTCTACATAACTGAGTGGCATGGTATATTTGTAGATTCTTCTTTAAAAAAACATGTTATATTTGTCTTGAGCATCATCTGGTAGCTCTGGAAGTGTGGTCTATAAGGAGTGCCTCAAGGCTGGATTCTTTGTCCACTTTAAATTGTGCAGGAAATCTGCAAATGTTTTCTTTCAAAAACACAGCAGGCTTAAGAAGCTTTGTCTATAAATTATGGGGTGTTTTGAGCCACACAGACAAACAATTTACAACCATGCAAACACCAACAGCACCTCAAACAAATTTCTGTTTATATGTACAATATACATACATACATACATACTTTGTAATTTAGATGAAATCACAGGGTTTTGAGTTTATTTATAAGTAAGAAAATAACAGACTTCAGAGATTTGTAAATGCTCACAGGGCTGGTATGTTTAATCCATAAACCTGTCAAATAAACATTTCTAAATAAAATAAATAGCTAAAAAAATGGATTCTTTATTTCTACAAACTGTATAAATAGTATGCAGCCAATTTAGCAATTTTCTGCATGACTGAGCTTCAATAAGATATATAAGATTAAAATGTACAATTTAAATGTTTTAGACAGCATTTAAGACAGATTACAAGAAAGTGTATCTCATTCTTAATTATAATGAAACTTGTAAAGGTGGAAGAATGTGAATATGAGAGACCGAGAGAGAGAGGAAGGGCATGATACAGAACATATAACCAGTATAGAGGTGACTACAATAATAAAGGTAAGAGTTGAACAGTTTTAAGCCTTACAGTTGAGTATAATCTTTCAATATCCAAGAGATTTTAGACAAATCTTTATGTACTTAAAGGTTGATTCAAAGATTATTTGACAGGTCAGAGACTTTGAGGAGTGGAAGAAATACCAAGCTCTGAGGGATACCATCATGTACAAACCAATATATACTGAATGTTAGTAGTGAAATTTTCTTTTTAAATAACATTGTTTGCATTAATGAATGTTATACAAAATATATACAAAAATATTTATTATTTAAGATTTGTATTTTTTTTTTTCCCCAAATAGTTTTTCAAAATTATGTTATGAATTTTGTGATTACTTCTCTATTATTTATACATACAAACATATATACACATCTACAATCACAGGGAAAACTGCTGATTTCACAGTTGTCCAGAAGACGATCATTAACATCATCCAAAAAAGGGGTAACACTAAAGGATGGCTGTTTAAACATATTAATAGAAAGTTGACTGGTAGGGGTAAAATGACAGGAAAAAGCACACAATCAACAGTGATGACCATAGCCTTGAGAGAACTTTCCAGAAAAGTTTTCATGTGTTTCCAAGGAGATGCTGATTATTTCACTGGACCTGCCAATGCAGACGAGCTTAAGACATGATCAAAGCAACCTAGCCTTCAATATGACTGATGCAGTAATTAAATGGTAAAGGAGCTCCAACCATGTACTGAAAATATAAACATACTTGTCAGAAAATGGGCATTACTGTATTGTGCATCCTTTTCTATTCGATATTAGGTTAGATATTTTAGGGGCTAAAAGGCATACTGTTCAAAAGTAAAACAAAATGGGGCTTGAAATACATCAGCTTACATGTAATGAATATAAAATATATGACAGTTTACCCTTTTGAATCAAATAATGACAAAACTAGAAGACTCTGCATTATTTTTGAGTGACAATATTTACAGCCACACCAAAGTTCCCTGTAGCACTGCGGGTTAACCCACTCTTGAACCCACTAAGTTCAAGATGTTTTCAGATGCAGAGCTAATAATAAATTTTTTTTTTTTTACTTTTTTTCCTAAAACCCATGTCTGGTAGCGTTTATGTAGGATACTGTAATTAAGCTGTATTGTGGGATGGAGCGGCACTAAGTCATATACACACAGCAGGAACTCAAATTAATATAACACAGAGGAAGAGCAAGGCGTCATGCTCTTCCTGCAGTAAGTTTAGTTTAGTCATGAAGCTACTGCATGAAGTTGGACTCAAACAGCAGCCATTACATCCCACACTGCTGTCTACAAAATTCCGTAAAATGTACACTGTATATCCAGTCATATGTCAGAATGTTTTGTAACGTTAAGGACGTGGAGAGAATAGATAAGGTGAGTAGTCTGGTAGGAAGCAAGTCTGGTTCCTACTTCTGATGGTATGTTTTTAAAATAAAGGCAATATATTATTTCTTTTTGGTTTCATAAACAGTTATTAAAGACAATTCAGTATTGCACACCAAGTGTTGCTCAGGTTTGCTTTAGGTGTTGTCAAAATATATTTCATAATCTTCATGAAACCGGTCCTGTTAGGATTTTAGATTGGGATTTATATTTTATTGCTTCATTTTACCTAGCATGGGTGTCATTTGAGTTTATGGGAAGGACATACTTTAATACCATTTTTGTTCTTGTTCAGTTCCTTGTAGTTTTGTCAAATAGAAATTGAGTGTATGCAGTGAAAGTTAGTTTATTGTAAACATGGCAGACGTACAGAATATTTAGCCAACTGTCAGATAGTTTGTGACTTTACAGTGAACACTGATTTCAGACCAAACTGTACATCTGTAGTTACACAAGGTTTGCTATTGTGGTTATATGATAGTATCACCTGTTTGTAAAAATGTGTAAGGGTCAAATATGAATGCCCAGAAACGAACAAGTCCGCCACACTTCTGGCAAAAGTAAACATCTGATACAAAGATGATATGACTTAAAATAGAATTTATTAATTAATACTTTTACATACATTTTGTAGACAATATTTTTTGGCATCTTGACCAGCCTTTGAGTGCAAACAATCATTCACTTGCTGGCATATGCAATAATCTGCTCCTGTGGACATAAGAGAAAAAAAATACATAATTAAAAATATAATGATTATAGAATAACATTTGTAAATCATGCTGCACAGGAACTTTACAAATGTGTGTTTCCTGTTGAAGTTGAAGAAGGAAAATTATAGGTAGAACCAAAAAAACCTTAAGTATCTGCTGTGTAAAAGATAGCCTCAAAGACTCCCAGGACAAGCCTTTACAACAAGATATGGTCTTGTTGGTAAATTCTGCTTAGTAAAGGAATTGGGCTGTTTCATATAAGCAGCCTGTAATAAAAGGAGTGTGAAAACACAAGCCAATACCGCTTGTGCAAAGGCTTGCAACCCCACCCACACTTTCAGTAACAGTAAATTTGATGCTAAACTTAGCCGTAGTAGTAGCTCCTGACCATGTAAATTACAGACACAGTTCAGTGTATAAAAGCATGTAATCAGAGGACAAGATGGGGATAGGGTTGGAGAGAGGGAGAAGAGGCAAAATAGGGAGTGCAATTTAAGAGATATGAAGTAGAATGGTAGTTGCAGTAAGATGAGAGTCACAGATGACAGACGAGGGCAAAGAGAAATGTTAAGTAAAATGTTAACTTCAAAATAAAGACAACTATAAGCACCACCTTTCATAGGAGAATCGTGTTGAGACAATGGGTTAGTAGTAGAGAACACAAAAAACTGTATTTACTTTGAGCGGTGGCAGTGCGTTAGTGGCCTGAAGGCCAAAGGTTCTCAGCAACACAAGCGGGGCAGCATTAGTGGAGTAAAGTCTCTTCATGATGTCAACGGCTGCCATCATTGGCAGATTATGCCGCTGACGCTCAGTTTCATACTCCAGCAAGTGCTGCATGTCGCCTGAAGGCAAAAGCACAAAATACTTATGATGTACTCCTTCTTTTAACGTATACATTATTATAATATTAATATCTGTTTTTCAATCTCCACTAATACCAAAGCATTTTAATTGATAAGCAACGGCAAGATATTAAAACAATCCTTGACTTCATTTTGTTGCTCTTTATTTTTAATGATTTCCATTTCAATTCTTGGCAGGAATGGGAAATAAAAACATAAATTAAATGGTCTGACATGTAATAAAAGAGTAACAGACAAGTTTTTCCTTGTTTGAGAAATGGAAAAGAGCTTAGGAAACCATGAATTAAGGATTATGCTTAGAGACGTGCTGATCTCCAGTCTGAGGTCTAAGGTATGAAGTTTAATATCAAGCCCATTCAGTAAGATAGCGGCAGAATTTCCGACCACAATCCCTCAAATGTCTTAGAACTTTCCTACCAAGTTAAATGATTATTCCTTATGTAATGTGGATGTGAGATCTGGAACATCCTTGGATTTTGTCTCATACTCAGTCAATTCACAAAGCATATTTTCAGCTTGTGAAATGGTGGTATTTGTTTATGCTTATTGAATAAAAACACTATATTTGAATCCATGCATATGTGCCATATAAAAAAGACAAACTGACATCTATTCTAGCTGTTTGTACTGGAACACTTACCAAGGTCTTTGCCATTGAATGCTGCTTGGCTTAACACCTGTGTTAAACACATCACATCCCCAAATCCTAGATTGGCACCTTGGCCTGCCAGAGGGTGTACTCTGTGTGCAGCATCTCTAAAGAAAGAGAAATAAATAAACCATTATGTAAAACACAGGGTCAATAGCTGGAACCTACTAACATATTTAAATTGAACAGAACAAACTCATAAATCAGAAATTCATTTTGACACTGGATGCATCTCTAAATGGCTACAATGCAAAAAAGAAACCTCCATGTGGTTTGTGCCACAAAAAAACAACCACTAAATAGTTTTCACAAAGGTCTCAGATGCACATACCCAATTAGGGCTACTCGGTGGCGGATATACTCGGAGGCATGGCCCATTCCTAGAGGGAACATAACCCGACTCTTGGGGCCAATTGCCGCCACGCTGGGTGGAAGCTGACGGGTGGAGACACCATTGGGCATGAGGATGGACAGGGCATGGCGGAACAAAGAGCCGGCAGCTTCCACCAGATCAGACTGGTTCTCATTACTCCACTGTGAAAATGAAATGAGAAACACTGCTTAGATGACCCTACACAGTTGAATAGTGAGTAATACAATCGTCTTCTTGATGCACCTAAAGACTGATAAGTTAAGCAAAGGCAGCAACAGAAAGGACATGACATTAAGACTGACAAGACTGACAACTGACATTAAGAAGGGTGGCATGTTTAATCTTAAATCTCAGCAGCTCTTTACCAAAGAATAACCTAGAATTATGCTAAAAACACACAGATAGTACTATTATCAATGCATATTGTTTCTCAGACCTTTTGTGGGACGTAATTAAAGGAAGATGCTGAGAAGACCACAAATTTTTATGCATTTGGTCTAAAGAAACACAATAATGAACAACACTGGCAAGCTACAGGTTTAATTACCAAACCAGACCTAAGGGCAGGCATGACTCAAGCTCATAGGCCTGTGACCAGCAGGCTCAGCAAAAATAGCCAGCTTGGGAACAGGGATGCGTTTCTGAACTTGAACTATGAGGTGTGTATGTGCATGAGGGCCAGGTTGATGTTAGGTCCAGATGAACAGTCAGGCCATGACTACTCTTTAACGAGGCACAGACCAAAGCCGGTAGACATGAAACGCAAAGAAATCTTAAAAACAAGACAACAATACAGACAAAAAAACAACAACAACAATTCGGTATGATATGTAAGAAACATCTTTAGCAAAAGGATGCCCAGTATTCTCAGATTAATCTAGGGATGAGTTTGGACTTACAAATGCATTGTTAATGGAATCGACAAAACTCTCTTCATCCATCTGAAGGAGCTCCTCTGCATGATGATGACTGGTGGACCAAACCAGAGAGCTCTGTGTGTCTGATAACTACACACCAAACACACAAAAAAAAGAAAGAATTTCATTAATCATACATGATTTTCTATTCAACAGCTATATAATGCAGCTAGAACTGTAATCCAGTTCCGACCGCAAATATCAACCCACCTCGATAACAGTCAGTAGCAACTTACCGGCAACATTGCAATTGGCCCGGTTGGGAGAAACCTCTGCCATGCCACATTGTTTTCAGCAGGCTGCACATACGAGAAAACACAAAATGACAGAGTCAACTTAGGCGAACTGAAATACTTTTAAACAAACCAAAGCACCCTGATTACAAATGTAGAACCATGCACACACAACAGAGTTTACATTCCGGCTCTTCACATACCTCAGATAAATGTAAAACAGCCACTACAGCAGACTGGTCGTAATTCCACTTTACTGTGGGAATCCCTGCCTCTCTCCGTACCATGGAGTTGGGACCATCTGCCCCAATCTGTCAGAGTAAACAGCAAAGTAAAGCACCATCTTCACAATAACTTTCTTATAAAACTGACACTGAGCAGATCACAGGATCATGGCTTTCTTCTCACCAGCAGCTTGGTCTGTAATGTGCGTCCATTGGCTAATGTCACCTGCACCCAAGGGATGGACTCAGCCACCTGTAAAGGCCTGGGCCAAGTGTACCTCACCACTTTTGTTCTGTACTGCACTTCGACTTGATCTAGGCAAGAAATAAGTCAAGAATAAAGAATTAGTTCACCATTTCAGACATTGCTGGTCTCAATATTGATTTACTACTAAAACTACTGTATACAATTTGTAATAAAGCGGGAACACAACACAATTCCAAAACATAATTAAGCATCATGCAAACACCAAAACATTAAGGTAAACCCAAAAAACAAGTAGTAGAAAGTACTATAACACAAAAAAGCTAACGCCCATTTGCATTTGGAGACCGTCCTCTGCGTTAAACTGAACACTAGTGAAATATTGGCTGCTTCTGCTGATTACAGAGAAAAGTCATCCAAAGACAGTTGAGGCCAATAGAGGCAGGTTAAAAGTAGAAACAAATAGCTTGAACACAGAAAAAGAAAGGTCAACTTGCACATGAACAGACACGTGTTGCCACATCTACCGGGTGCAAAACATATATTTTCAAAGGTATGTTAGGTGAAGATATTATTTGCAGAGGCTGAGAGAACCTTGGCTAACTGTGACAATTTGTTGCAACTGAATATGGTCAGCACCCAGCTTGTTAGATGCTCCAGTGTGAAATGTGGTTTTCAAATGGGTCAGTAGACCACTGCACGTGTCTGCATGTCTCGTGGAAACTCTATTTCTCATGGAAACTGTAACTCTAATCATGTGCTACATGATTGAAATAGCAGAGAAAACATGAGCCCATCAAAGAGCCTAGATCCTTAAAAAAAAGGATCCAAAAGGAAAAAGTACAAATAAACAAAAGCACCAGGCAGGAAGGAACAGTTTGTGGCGACACCATGTGCCAGGGCAGCCGTAGAACTAACTGGGTAAACTCCAGGCCTCTGGTTCACAGGCCCTGTTAAGCACCATGGGAAGCTCCCAAGAGCAGAAGAAAAACAGCAATAAATGGCAAGCACCATCATGCAGTCAGTGGAAAACTGAAGGCTGCAGAGTTGCAGCAGCCACAAATCGAAAATCAAGTTGTAGAAAAACAATATTTACAACATTAGTTAGTAACTAACATTGACAGGACACCAATTTTAATCCAAAGTGTTAGTTGCCTAATAAAATCCATAGGTAAACTGCAAATAAAAGTCAATTTACATTAGATTTGCTCATTTGGTTGACATTTTATCCAAAGCATTTTGTTCAGCTGAGACAGGATACAACACCGCAGCTGAGTGTTTAGGGTCTTTGCTCAAGGACCCAGTAACGGCAGGATAGCAGTGGCAGGAACTCTCAACAGTAGACACTGACTAGTAAACCCAACACTTCCCCAGCTTCTTAAAACCAAACAGCAATTAATCAATTAAAACAAATTGGTTACCAGAAAGTGTCTGAAGTTGCTTTGTAAGACCGGCCACGATGACGTCATTCTCTACAATGTATGCCATCTCGTCCTGCAGATTCTCTTTATCGAACGTGATCAGGGCATCAGAACAAGCATCCCAAACCTAAAGCAAAAAGCCAAATGACTGTTATCCTGAATGTCACTCAGAATCTATTTCTGGAAAAGCACAGGCTACACTGAGCTAAAACACATCAAAGCTATTCAACTACAGCCTAAAATCCTGCCAAAAACACTAAGCAAACGGGAGTCAGAGTTGGGCAAAAACCATTAACACCCCCCCAAGTTGCTTGGTTAAACTGGCAATCATATTAAGGCAAAGAAATATCAAACAATTCTTCATGTGGGTTTACACTTGTATTTATAGTTATACAAAGAGTAAATACTGAACATGAGAACATTACTCTTAAGCTGACTCTGTTTGCTGCAGTTTTTTAAAGATGGCTTGCTTTTGAGGCTGTAAAATATTATTTTTGCTTTTACACACATACATGATTTAGGTGTTGAAACAGTTGCTCTTTTTAAAACCATAACCAACTTGTTACTAAGGTGGCAGGCACAGAATTTAACAGATTATATCTGTTTAGTCATAAAGCACTCGGGATAAGCCCATACTAAAACCACTAACAGTGTTGGGTTTGCACTTTTTCAAACAAGGTTGGGTGGATGAATTAAAACGTGACCAAGCCCAGAATTACAAGGATTTTACACGTAGGAAAACACTTCTGTTGATAACTCACATGCTGCTGTGTGTTGCTATGTACATTTACTCTCTGCCATCATTCCCAATGAGCATTTTCACACAGTTAGTTTTGCTTCAGAGATACTAGAAAAGGTACAGGCCACTGATAACCCTGTAGGGAACCTCCAAACCTTTAAAGTACACTTTCTGGTAGCTGGCATTTCCCAAAGCCATTTTGGTCTTTATCCTCTAACCACTTTGTCTTAATTGGAGGGTGAAAGGGAATCTTGTTAGGTTGACCTCAGTCCATTGCAATTCTTTCCCTTGTTTGAACATAAACATATACACAAGACAGAAAAGAGAGAGGTCACGGGGTACAGAAAAGGCACAAAGAGTGAGGGATACCATATAGTGGCCTCTCATGACATCCTTTCATGGGCCCAGAAACCACAGGATTTCTTTTTGCCTGGAGGATGGCCACATCTTATGAGGTGGACCCACATTTCTAGAGGAGTGTAGAAACCAAGGGTGCTTTGCTGCTGACCTCTGGGCTGTCCGCAGCTATTCCCCCCTTTCTAGCCCTCGTTTTCCCAGCAAAGTCTCCTAATTAGTAGACAGGGAACTAGCCACTAGTTTGATCTGTCATGATTTAAGGTGACAGCACATTAAATGAGGTATAAGACCTGATGGAAAAAAAGGCTATGCAAATTTTCCGAATTATTTTATAATTATATTACAGCATGCTTTACAAGATGTTTAACTTAATGCCCTCACAACACACTTCTTGTGCCATAATGTCATGTGAAGAGCACAAATGTGAAATAATTATGTTTATTTCAGTTTCTCTCATTATTCTAATTACATCTCCTGAAATGTCATGCCCTTTCAATTATAACTCTTATTGTTATAAGTACAGTAAGAGTATATTTATGTTGGGTCACAATACCATGTTGGGTCACTACTTGTCAAGTGGCTCATTTTTAAATTAGAGCAGGAAAAAACTCCACCCAAAGTAAGAATAGTTATTATTTAATAATTTCATTTTTAACATTTTGAAACCCTCACATTATTTCAGATCATATACCAACCTGCATTTTTTGATAGGGTTTGCATCTCAGATTGACTATATGATCCCAAGCTCCAAGACCTGTTACATAAAAAGACATAAGGAGAGTCACTGCATGAGTAAATATGGATTAGTAAAACAATCAGATTTTACCAAATGCTGACTCGATCACACCTACACATGTGACTTAATCTGTTAAATGACTTCTTTGTGCATTGTAGTTAAGCCACTGCTATAAAATGAGTTTGGGCAAGTCAGAAGGATTAAACAACACAATGAGTGTGTTGTTTTTAGGTCAAAACGTAAAGAAGAAAAACACTGTATGACTAATTATGGAGTGTCATTATGTCTTTCAACAAGTGTAATCTGTATTTATTTGCATTTCCTAAATCAGTAATACTTTCGAAAAAGCCCTGTAATATGCTGTATTCCTGGTTTTATAATGCCTTCTACTAAAGCACACAAAAAACAATATTGTCCACATATACCGCACATTCGTTCAAATTGCCACTTTAAATATGGTAATGGAACAAAATGAATAGGCGCAATGGACCTACATCCAAATTTCCAAATAAGTCATGTGCATAGCTCCTTTATCCTCTGACCTACTTCCTGTTGAATCTTCTATCCACAAGCATCGCTGCAAATAGGCTTAATGACAGCGTCCTCTCTATGAGCTTTGCTATGATTGGAGCAGATGTACTTTCTTCCTGCTGGGAGCCCTTTCACTGCATACTGCCCCTCAATTAACCAGAGCGCTGCCTCTAAATGAACCCTTTACATGGCTCATCATGCGCTAAGAAAGACACAAGGCTAGTTATGGTGCGGTGCAGGATGACTTAATTTGAAGGTTACTGCCACGGCAAAAAATATACCTAATGTCACGATATGTAAAGATTATATAGTTAGTTTTGCTGAGGTTTGTTAACAAGCTGCAAGCAACACAATGCAACAAAAAACAGCTGTGCCACATTCTGAAACATCTACGGAAAAACTGAGTTCATTTTCTGTTTACAAAAAAAATTAACAAGGATTACATCATTCAGGCTAAGGGCTCATCTAAAGTTGTGCTTTCTAATGCTGTGTGGCAAATTCAACAATAGTATAAAATTATTTAAATTGCTTAAGCATTTGTTTGACGTTTTGTATAAATCTGCGTTATTTTGTCTTAGTCTCTTATGTCACACAGGCAGGCAACCCATGATATGTACAGTTACAGCTTTGAAACAGCAGTGGGTAAAGACACACGTACCTTACTTGACAAATTACCTTTACTACTTTATTTAGTACTCAGCCATTCTAAGAATATTTTAACTAAATGATATGAAGCTCCTGGCTACATAATATTAAACTGGCTGACAGTCTTGGCTACTACCAATTTTAGCTCCTCTAACACAGTGTAGGTCAGTACCAGTAAATTAATATTGTTCCTCTGTATCTGGAACCATGGTTTAGTTGGAGGGCCCTATTATCACTCTCCTCTAGCATCTATTGTCTCTTATCTATTGTCCCTATTACATTTACATGTACATTTTGCATAACATTTTTAATAATAGAGAAGGATTATGCTCATCAGTACACAGCAGCCCTGCTTTGTGAGTGTGTATGGTCTAATGTTGCATTGCTAAAATGTTGTTGCTTTTAGATGCTTCCGTTTCTCAATAACAGCACTCACAGATGACTGGGGCAGATCTGAAAAATCAGGGGCATCCGAGGACAGTGCCATGTTTAAAGTCATAAGTGCTTCAGTATCTCCTGCCAGTGCTTGTGTATAGAGATACACACATGGCTTTGTGCTTGATTTTATGATTTAAAAATGGATGTGGCAGAACCAACTCTATAACTAGAAGGGGTGTCCACATCTAGTTTTTGGCCATATAGTGTATATTAAGAAAAATGTTTAATCAGCACTGTAGACACATATACACACACCTTACTTAGCACATCTCTTAATAGATAAACAATAAGCAATTCAAACTCCTTAAACCATAATATTAGACATCACAAGACTCTGACAGATTTGTGCCTGGGCTTCAGTCTGTTGTTTGTCTCCCACTTTCTTTTTCTCCCCGTCACACACACACACATACACACAGAGTGAGATCTATTCAGAGAAATCTGATCCACACTCGACATACTGAGAGTTCCAGCACACTGCCAGGAACAGAACAAATTCTGTCTATGACACTGTGACCTTGCCATCATCCTGAACAAAACCTGGACTGGTAAAGATTGGAAAAAGGCCAGGTGCCATTTTTCCAGTCTTCAGTAATGCAGATTGTGTGAACCTCTGCTAAATGTAGCCCCATGTTCTTGTTCTTGGCTGACCAAAGTGGAACCTGATATGGTCTTCATCTGGTGTAGATGATCTGTCACCAGGTATGATGTGTTATGCATGCTGAGATGCTTTTTTGCTCAGCACGGGTGTAAAGACCAGTTATTTTAGGTATTATTATATCCACCTGCTAACACAAACCAGTCTAGGTTATTTCTCTTTTGACCTATCTCTCATCAACAAGGCATTTCTGCCAGCAGAACTGCTGCTCGCTTGAGGTGTTTTTTTTTTTTCTTTTTTGCTGGCAGATGGGCAATTTCTAAAATACTCAAATCAGCCTGTCGGACACCGATGAGTCATTAACATTCTTGTGTGTGATGTGAACATTACCTGAAGACCCGATAACTGCATGAATGTGCAGTGTACAAGTGTTCCTAATACACTGTATAAAACTAAAGAGATGTCTGCTAGGAAATGAGACAGTGGTCTCCCTAGTACAGCCTAAGCAGAGAATTTAATGCCAAGGTTTGAAACCAGGTGTGCTGATGTGTAATATACCACTGAGGAGTGTTGCTGAACCCGGGCTGATTGAGCTGACCCGTGTGCTGTAGATCTCCGGCACTTTGTCCATCTCTTTCTTGGGGCCAGCTTCCAGTAACAGAATTTTTCTGCCTTGCAAATTTGGCTCACAGCCTAAAGAAACAAGAAAAGAATCACCACAGTCAGAAATAGACCATAACTCAACCACATGTAAAACTGAGTAATTACCATGCCAGAAGTGGCTCAGATGTGTTTTGGGACATATGAACATTGTTACTACATGGGCCACTTTCGGCTCACATGCAGATACCGACATGTGAGGCAGCTGTGCCGTATTGTTGCCAGAATTGACCCACATCCGTAAGCTATCTGAGTTGCAACATGAGCTACGAGGGGAAAAAAAGGAAGTGTATCACTATTTTGGACACCTCTTATCTCCAAGTGGTTTTAAAGAACTTTCATTAAGGATGCAAACAGAGTGATTTCACAGTATGGAGGAGATTCTGTATCTGTTTTAACTCCTTAAAGGCTGTTATTATGACCTGAAAGACCTGAAACTGGTCACATTGTGAATCTCTGAATAGCAATAACTAAAAAAAAAAAACCTTAACAGGTAAATCTCTGCACATTTTACTTTTATGGTAGTTGGAGGAGGACTGATTCTTATGAAATGGTGCATACAGAGGGGTGACATTGATGCAGGAAGACACTTGGCTTTTCTTTTGGCCCCTTGACTTTTCTTTTTGCACCAGAGGACCCCAGTGTGTGTGTTTTCACAGAAAACCGCAATTACACCTTTAAAACGTGAGAGCACACATTCACTCTGCCTAAAGTAAAAACTTCCATTCAGCCAAATGAGCACTTCTGGTTGAGAAAGACTGGGGTCAGAGGAAAGTGAAGAGGGGGTAAATTAACGTTATGACTGGACTTTCTGGCCACACTGTACTTAAACCAGTCGCAGGATACTTTCCACACTGAGACAAGCAGAGCTGCTTGGATACAACTCACCTAGCGAGCATGCCATAGCAGTCCCCACCATTCCTCCACCCGATATGATGATATCGTACACGTCGTTGCCCTCCTCTTCATGTTCAGAGGACGTGTGTCCTGTGCTAAACGCCCTCAGTCTGTTCACACCCAAACACTGGCGTCCTACTCCAGCTGCAGCCTGTTTCACTTTTGCCAAAACAAACATTTCACGGCGTGTTAAACACACAGCCTGGTTACTTTAAAAACACAACGCCAGTCTCCTTCAAGCCGCCTTGTTATTGACAATAACGCAGTAACTTTCTCACGGAGCCATGGAGATACGAGCGCTCGCGCAACACTCCACCACTTCCTGTTTCACGAGCCAATCATTTTAAAGAGCCAAATAATTTTTATAAAGTAAGTTCAAGCGGACACGTAAAATGTTATAACCAGATATTATGTGAATAATCAATTACACTGCGCTAATATTACAGGATTGCGCTAAACTACAGGAAACTTACTCCGTATGTAATGATTGTACTATTAATGGTAATTAGCGCCATCATGCGGTCTGGAGGACAACCGCAATGCAGGACGGTCATGGAGATTGAGAAGAGCATTGCCGGTGATTACTGCGTTTGAAACACAGCCAGGAGAAGAAATGTTGGAGGATTTAGGAGTAACCATGTGGTTAGTGTGTGCTCGGTGACCGTATCATACCGACCGCCGCTTCAACTCAAATTTCACCGGTGAGAAGACTGAAATAAACCGTACTGACAATAGAGTCTGTAGAATATCTATATAAATTAATATTCATTATATTATATTTATGCCAGGTTGTGTAAGGATGCGTGAATGAATACCGTATTTATGTGGACATCATTGTTTGTGCACGATTTCCGCAGAAATAATAGTGTAGTGTAGTGTGTGTTTGGCGTCGCGGTTGCCACAGTAACGGAGCCTCCGTCCATGTGCAATCTTCTGATCCTCCTGCAAACTGCTAACTCACTGGGCATTTGTTATGAACTAGATATTAACTAACACATGTCCATCTGTTAAAAGTCTGCACGCCATATTTCTATCTTTCTATAGAATGATAGAAATATGACATCCAACAGTGTTGTAGGTTATAACACATTAGATCCAACAGTGGTGCAGGTTATAACACATTAAATCCAACAGTAGTGTAGGTTATAACACATTAGATCCAACAGTGGTGCAGGTTATAACACATTAAATCCAACAGTGGTGCACGTTATAACACATTAGATTCAACAGTGGTGCAGGTTATAACACATTAAATCCAACAGTGGTCAGGTTATAACACATTAAATCCAACAGTGGTGCACGTTATAACACATTAGATCCAACAGTGGTGCAGGTTATAACACATTAAATCCAACAGTGGTCAGGTTATAACACGGTAGATCCAACAGTGGTGCAGGTTATAACACATTAAATCCAACAGTGGTGCAGGTTATAACACATTAAATCCAACAGTGGT
>JAOVVF010000002.1:12198241-12210903 GCA_028565595.1 Duopalatinus emarginatus | reverse complement strand
AACTGCTCCCCAGGCACTGTGGTTTAGTGCTGCCTCCTGCTCAAGGCAAGTGTGTTTACTGCCCCTACTGCGTGTGTTTCTTTGCATGGATGGGTTAATTGCAGGGATCACATTCCTCTGGCAAATAGTTTACTTCATTTCACAAGAAAAACAGCCCTAAAGCATAATGCTGCCACTACCATGCTTCATGGTAATGGTAATGTCACTGTTGTGTCATATTTTATCCACTTGTCTTCCCTGTGTTCCATGGTATATCTAAAGCCTTGGAAATCTTTTTGTACCCTTCTCCTGGCTGATACTTTTCAACAATGAAATGCCTTTGATGCTCTGTAAGATCAGAGTCAGTGATTAGTATTTGGCATGAGTTTGTGATTGGTTAATTCTGAACACAGACATATCCTCACTTATAAGAATCAGAATACATATACTAAACCACATTATTTTAGGTTTTTTTCTCTCTTTCATTTTTCTAAATGATTTCACTTTGTTTTCCAACTGAATTGCACAGATTATTGGTCATGTTGAATGTGGAAATGTACCTGAAATGGTTTATCTGACTTTTTTAAGCCACAAAAAACTGGTATTTTAACAGGGGTGTGTAGATTTTTACATAAGTCAGTTTTCAGCCTTATTGCTTAATGTATTTATAAACTTCCAGGTGTTCATTTCATTCATTCAATGTCACTTTAGAAAAGGAGCTACAGAGGAAGATCCGCATTCAGGCCAGGGCTCAGGAGACTCTCAGGATGTCCTCTGCCCCTATCCTAAACCTGAGTACCAGAGTCGAGCACAAGGCCCGCAGCTCGCAAAAAACCAAGACCAACGTGCTGGGATTCTTAGAACAGCGTCCATCCTTCCAACCAAAGACAAATGCTAAGGTGCCAGATTTTGATAAGTTGCACCAGGCCTTCCAGAAAGAGGCAATGGAGAGAACAGAAAGAAGAGAGGTCACCCTCTGCCAGCCATTTCAGCTACGAACATCAGCTCTTCAACCACGTCCCAACAGAAGCAGCACAGACAAATCGGTTGGTTTAGTCTTTTTTTTTCTACTTAGCATTCAGTTTTTAATTAGATGTTTTAATTTTTAATTAATGATTGAATGGTTAACACTTTTAATGGATGGTGAATATACAGGTAGCCATTTAGATTGTTAACACATTTTTTTAAATCTGAAAATGTCACAGTACTTCCCATGCACAAAATTATTTCGGAAGCCTTACTGTAAAGTACTCATCAGGCAGGTTGGTGGATGTAATTGCAGGTTTATTTATACAAAATAAATACAGGATACAAGAACCCAAGGCAGCGAAACTAAACAAAAACACTTGGCATAAAACTACAATCCGAAGTCGCTCTCTGATGTTCCACAAACTTTGCGGATTTGCATTATACTATATTCAGACAGGCCTGGCTAAAGTTAAATAAAACTCGAATGAAATGACAGTTCAAATCAAGACTCCATGTAAGAAATTCTTCACTCATCTACTAGTAATAAATGAGAGCTAGTTTACAGTTAGTTAACTAACTTGGTAGAGATGTTACTAGGCCAGTTGTTGTTTCTTTTATATTAAAAAAATACACAACATTACAGGTATTTATATTAATCTACATACATTCTTTTAATTGTGTAAAGTAATATGTTCAGAGATTCTTTATGTGATTCAGATGTGAGTGTGTGAATCAGTGTTGTTTTTCATTCGTCATTAGAAATATAGTAATATGAACATACTGAAGAGGAGCAGTTCATTTAGTGGCTTGACATCATTATCCAGAGATACTCTTCCAACTTATATAACTGATGCTGCCAGGAAAAGGTCTATGGCTATAAGGTAAGCAGACTATAGCTGTGGTTATAAAGTTATAAACTAACATCACAGCAATTTTTATAGTAATGTATAAATGTATGTATGTGTAGCCTATTGTTTTTTTTCAGTTTGAACTATTTCTGATATCTTTCTCTTCTGAAATTTTTGGCCTTTTTTCCACACAATGCAGAAAGGATCTGGAGCTGAGAGACAGTAAGGAGCAGCAAAATTCAGACTGGATGAGACAGCACAAAATAAACTCTCAAGCCATGAGTAGCAGAGTTGTAGCACGGGCCAAAGCCATGGACCCCCACAAGAGTCTGAAAGAGGTCTTTCAGGAGAAACTCAAGCAGCACAGGCATGTGTCTTCTTTATAATTTTTTTGACTGAATGGCTCATATAGCAAAAGACAGGGTATGTCAGTATGGCCAAAACCTTAATTCCTAATTTAAGCCAGAGTCTATATGTCCACATCATTGACTAGTAAAAGAGTTCAAGAGTTTCTGTAGCTGTATATTAGTTCTTATTTAAGTCATCCTTAATGTAAACAGAACCAGTGTGATCACCACAGGGTTCTCTGTCAGTAATTAGATTGCCACAGCTTTTCTAGTTTTCAGACAGTGTGCATAGAGCTAATTCTGAGTTAGTGCAGTCAGGCTGTGATGGAATTATAGTGAACTGTGACCTTTGAAGGCTGGCAAATACCCGAATAGTAAGAAATCTGGGGGGAAAAACACAGAGAAAATGACAACCCCCGATGTGAAGCGACGGCCTTCATCACTTATTCATGCATAAACCATTTAAACCAAACAACTTACAGAATTAATAACAGTTATGAGAAATTGAAAATAATAAATTGAACAAGACGAGACAGCTTAGCAGCAATCTCAGTGCAGTGTAGATATGTGGGTTTTAGTCTGAGTATTACATCCTGATGAGTTCAAGCATAAATCAAATACAGCTGTTTGATGTCTGTTTTAAATGATAATTAATAAATGACAGCACATTATGTATTTTGCCTTTGTTCTACAGACAGGCTGAGCGGGAAAGGGTGAAAGATTATAAAAAAGAACTGAGGGAGATGAAAGCTCGGGTCTCAGCACGCCCTTACCTCTTTGAACAGGTGTCACAGGTACCTTAAAAGCCACAAGTAAATAATACATATTTAATCCTTGTACATACAGCCAACCAAAAGCCTGCATCTATCTATGCTGTGATATTTCATTTCCAGTGTGATTAAAAAAAAATGTTTCTCATAGAGAAATGCTAAGAGTGATGCCGAACGCAGATACAGGAGTACTCTAGAGCAGGAAGGCCTGGATGAAAATTTTGTAAGATCCACGGGAGAAAATTATGAAAGTCTGACATCAGAAAAGAAGGACGCTGATGGCAACAGTAATGCTGGTGATCACAACTTTGAAACTGATTCTCAGGACAGGTACACAGTCCAAATATTACATATATGTAACATGCTATATGTGCAGTGCATGGAGTGTAATACAGCTTAAAATAAATACACATCAAATCTGTCTTCTGAAGTGTAGCAATCCATGTACTACACTTCAGTGTAGTATACACGCATCAGTTATGATATAATACTGTACTGATGATATAATGATATAATGATATAAACTGCTACTGCTGCAGGGTAGGAAGCGAGGACGACAGTGTCCGGAGTGAGGATGGAACAGAAGACGAGAGCGTGAAACCCAAAGGGAAAAGAGTCAGCAGAGAGTGAGAGAGCAGTTGGTATTTGGCTAACACAGCATGTCATGTTCAGATACAAGAACACTGGCACTTTGCTAAAATCAAGTTGTGTTGAAAATAAGTGTTTTTTTTACATAGTCTCTGTTTAAACATTTACATGTTATGTTTGTAAGTGACTTCTATAGGATGATTATGATTCTGCTTCAACAAGATGAGTTCTAGCTGTGCAGCATGCTCATTAAGATGAACATGTCAAAGGCAGTGTGGGACTTGAGTATGTAAATGTTTTGGGGGCTACAGAGAGACACTTGCAAGCGGAAAAATCTTCAGAAAAATTGAAATAAATATTAAAGATTTGTTTGTCTTTTGCTTGTTAAGCATTAAATAATATATCAGAGTGACACTGATGACATTACATGTTTTAAAACCAGTGGTAATGTGTCTGGACATTTTTTGTTTTTTTTACAGTGGACTATTAAAAACAAGTAAACATGAGAAAGTTTACCCAGGGATTCAGTAAACACATTTTCATTCGTCCATTCTGACAGCTGCAAAGTAAAGGTGATGATGATAGACAACTGTACCACTGTACTATAATTATTACCTATAACTGTCACAGAGGAAAGCTTTCTTCTCTGAGCTCAATTTAAATAAATACAGGAATAGCACAATATGACAAAGTTGCCTTTAGGACAAGGCACATCTGAAATTCACATTGCTGAGACATAACTCTTGGGGATGAGGTCTGGCTATTTTGATAACCACATCACCACTAAAGTCAATGTTGGCTATTTATCTATCACAGTAAAAGAAACCCTCATGTCACTATGTTGCCCCAGCTGCATGCCACATCAAGCGCTTCTACTCTGTCCAGATTTACAGTGAACACTCCCTCCAACCTATTTCTGACTGCCTCTGTGATATACCTTTCATAAATTAAAAGCATACAAGTTCCGGCACATTGCAATGCATTTCATAAATCTTTTCTAGTTGTTTAAGTGAGTTTCTTTGCAATCTGAAAAATAACTTCCATCTAGCAACATAAAGACTTCTTTATTTAGCTTCTTGGGTATTCATAAAGTTTCTCTCTAGGCTGTTAATATAGAGCATTTCCCTTTCACCGAAGGGCTCCAAGTAGAAGCCAATTTGAAAACTAAGTATCTTAATGAATCTAATGAACCGTTGAGGAAGCATTTTATTAAAGATTTTTAAGTTTTTGAAAGTGTAAGAAGTTCAAATATAACCAATTTCAATTGGAAAAGTGCTACAAACTAAATAAATGTTTGGAAAATTCATGATTATATATTATACATTGGGTATGTTCTATAATACATGTAAAATTAAATCGATTAACCCTAAAGGTTCTTCAGCTTGTGCTTATGGGGAGCCTTAAACAACAGAATGTAGGGTGACACGGTGGCACCGCAGTTAGTGTGTGTGTCACACAGCTCCAGGGATCTCTGGTCTCATCTCTGATCTCTGTCTTTGAGTTTGGTGTGTTCTTCCTTGTGTCTGTGTGAGTTTCGTCCAGGTTCCCACCTAAAAAACACACATAATTGGGACATGCTAAATTGCCCCTAGGTGTGAGTGTGTGAGTGAATTGGTGTGTGTTTGTATCTAGTACCCTGCGATGGATTGGCGCCCTGTCCAGGGGTATTCCTGCCTTGCACCCAGTGATTCCTGGTGGGCACTGGACAAACCGCGACCCTGATAGACTGACAACAGATGGTTTAGTTCATAAAAGTTCAAAAAAGCTAGAAGAAACACTGCAGCACTAATTCAATTCTAACACTTTCAGTTAAAACGGAATGTTGCATATTTTAACTGACTGAGTGGAACCTGTCTAGAACATCAGGCATGACTCCATAAGCACCAGATTCAGGGTGTCTCTGCTCATGCCGTCTGTCAAGGTGCTGTGCAGCTCAGGATATGAGAGACATGTTTGGCCTGAGCATTTAGCATCACATGATGGAAAGTTCAAGGGCTCCTGCAAGGTCGTCATGGCAACTGTGCTCTCTCCTGCTACCCTGTCATTTCCAAGCACACTCAGTTTCCCGACAGATTGTCCCTCACGATGACAGCACTTCACTCAACCTAGAGCTTGCAGTTGATTTGTCTTTTGAACTTGCTGAACAGGAATCCTAGTTATTAGATGGATAATGCTGTAACACACAGCGTTCTGAAAAAAAAAACCAAACAAATGATAATTCAAGTAAGCATGATGAGATCTGATGGTTTGAGCTTTATTTTTTACTTGTCTTTTTATTAACTTATACACACACACACACACACACACACACACACACACACACACACACACACACTCCTATTTATTAAGTGTGTTAAGTTATTAAGTTAACTTAACACATTTAATAAGTATGAACTTAATAAAGTTATTTCAGTTGTACAGGTTTCTGTTCAGTTTCAAATCCTTATAATAATATATAACACATATATTAAGACTATATATTGTATAGTGGGTACATATAATGGGTACATTGTTAACATCCTTCACATGACCTTCATATGCATTTTCATAAACTAGACATGAGGAAAGTGCTTTTTTAAATACATTATTGCAGTATACATTATATACGTTTCATCTGATGTTATCTACACCTGATATTTGTGTGTATTTAAAATATGAAAATAAATTTCTCTTTCAGTTAATGGCCATGGTCTCACCTGCAGGAGGAGCTGTGCCTCATAATATCTTCATCTTACTAATGCTAGGAGCGTTATGAGCCACTGATTCTCACTGTCTGTCTGCTGCCCACTGTATAAGAAGACAAGAACATGCATGTGCAAAAAAAAAAAAAAAAAAAAAAAAGAGAGAGAGACTTTGATACAGAAGGGCTAATGGGAGCTATCGAATTCAGTACATTGCCATCTCAGTTTGACTGCACATCAAACTAGGCTGTCTGAGGATGCAAGCTTCAGTAAGGGGAGAGGGAACAGAGAGTGTGTGAGTGAGTAAAGGAGAGAGAGAGAGAGAGAGAGAGAGAGAGAGAGAGAGAGAGAGAGAGAGAGAGAGAGAGAGAACACAAGGCTTTAAATGCACATATTCACACAGAACACCCTGAATTCCCAAAGCCCGAGAGCGAGCCACAGAGAAAGGCAGGTCACTCTAGAGCAGAAAAATCAGAGGTATGTCACCTGAGCACACATTATGCACTGCTAGGATGCTAAGACAATTGAATTCAGATACTATTTGAGACAATTTCTTATTTCATAAAGATTTTTTTCTCTCACACTTGTAGTCTTTTTCTCACACAAGACTTATTCCCTTGATTTCCAGGTTGACCTTTCTTGTTGTTGGATTAAGGAAATGGGAACTGTGGATCAGGAAGTCCTGATTTGATTCAGACAACACCAAATTTGATGCAATAATCTTGTGCAAGTTAAGGCAGAGCAACACCTTCACTTGGTGAAAACATGGAGAAACTCTCAGGCAAAGACAAGGAGCTGATCCGGGGCAGCTGGGAGAGCCTTGGCAAGAACAAAGTCCCACACGGCATCATCATGTTTACCAGGTATTGTATCCATGCTTAACATCTACATTACTGCATGCTCAGGGACAGACGCGAGATTATCAGGGATCTGAGAGGTTTTCTAATTTTTTTAGAAGCTGGGAATAAAGACATCTTAAGAAATGCTATTCTGAGACCTAGTTGTAAATTTCTTATTGATCTAGCATCATTGTTATTGATGAAAAGCAGAAAATATTCTATTACTTTTTTTATTATTAACTGTGAGGTTAATTCAATGACAGCTCATAAATCTGGCAGTTCAAATAAACAATACAAGACATTTGATTACAGAAATAGTAAAGAATGTTATGTCTTGAAACACCTGATCCATCCAAAGTAAACAAACACATCAAACATCCAGTCTGATCTTGCAGCTGCCTGCCGCTTCTGTCGCACTTCAGTCAGAGGCTTGACTTGTTGCTTGGCGACAGGCAAAAGAGAGATCTCTATTTGAGTTCAAATCGATTGGCTTAGAGCCGCAGAGTACCACCAGTGTCAATAATACTGGCCGATATATAGCCAATATAAAGTGCCAATGTGTCTTATAGGTTGTTTGAACTGGATCCAACGCTGCTGTCCCTCTTTGACTATAAAACCAAGTGTGGAGTGGTGCCCGAGTGTCTGTCTAGCCCTGAGTTCCTGGAGCATGTCACAAAGGTGACTAAATCTCACAAAAACTATTTGAGTCCAAAAAGCTGACTAGTTGATTCTGAAAAAAAAAGTCAAATCCCTGATCATTTGTGTCTAGGTGATGGTGGTAATTGATGCAGCTGTCAATCATCTTGATGATCTGAATTCTTTGGAGGACTTTTTATTGAATCTGGGCAGGAAGCACCAAGCTGTCGGCGTCAAAACCCAGTCCTTCGCTGTAAGTATTGGAATGCTCCAAACATGATTGTGTAAGTCAATGTGGTCCTGATCTTTAAAAGAGATAACAGCAGTAGCTGTAGTAAATCTAAAGAACAGATTCAGTCAGTCCTCATATCTCTGTTGGTCAGGTGGTTGGAGAGGCCCTCCTGTACATGCTGCAGTGCAGTCTTGGAACAGGCTACACAGCTGCACTGCGCCAAGCTTGGCTCAACATGTACACTATCGTGGTGGCTGCCATGACCAGAGGCTGGGCAAAGAACGGAGAACACAAGTCCAACTAAAGTGTGGTAGAACATAGAGAAAGGTGTACCCTAAAGTTGGGTCAGGGACAAAATTGTAGTCGTTAGGCCGAGTCGTCTGCTCAGAGGCCAAGTATCTCTAACATATGACGTGATTTAGGTAAAGTGGTTAGAGATGATGAGTACCATCGGTGCAATAATTTGTAGGTTCGAAATACACAACAGCTGAGGCTTTACAACTGGAAATTGCCTTGTATATAATGGCTTGATGTGTCTCCTATCTCTCATGGCTGTTGTGCTGTTTTTGATGTTTCTTACATAAATGTCATGAAACAGAGATTTGACTATGCACCATCAGCCTGTTCAACATGGAGCAACAATGGCTCGACTGTTTTGTCTCTTAAAAACTAAAACCCAATCTACAAAACCTTCGCACAGTAACTACTATAAACCTTTTACCTGATTCATAAACCTTCATTACTTTTTCCTATGTGTGAAAGTATAATGTTCTCTGTAACAATATTGTAAGAAGAAGTAAGCAATCAGTAAAGGTTTTCAGGAAAGAGAGGTCATCTTCAATATCAGTATTATTACAGATATGAAGCCAATACTAAAAATCATTATAAATAATATGATTTTTAAGACTGTTAGTTTCTGTGCCACATTATTACCTTATGTTTCATTACTCATTTTATAGACTAACAAAACCTGAGAACAGACTGTTACTTAACATGAAGAGACTGTTATATAAACTGATCCAGTTACATTTATGATATTTGGCAGATGCTTTTATCCAGAGCGACATACATTTATCTCATTAATACAACTGAGCAGTTGAGGGCCTTATTCAAGGGCCCGACATTGGCAGCTTGGTGGTGCGGGGATTCGAAATCATGACCTGATCAGAAACTCAACATCTTAACCACTGAGCCACCACTGCCCTATCATGTGTAACTGATCACCTCACTGATGATACGTTAACCAGGACAATATGAATGGTTTTTAATTTATTTTAGCTAACACTGCTCTTGAAGGTTATTTATTGTTGACTGACTGTTTGAAACTGCTTGCACATTGTATAAGTCATGAACAGCAATGTGGACGGGATACATGGACACCTTTAAACGTAAGCCCTAAGATGTTAAAAGCGATGATTTCCTGTTTGCTGCTATACATATTTTAAAAATATATTCTCTTCATAGTACTATAGAAATATGGTTCTCTTTATATAAGAATTATGATTACATTTAACAGTAATGCCAAGCATCATAACAGGTGCCAGGTTACAATAACGTTATGTAAACCATTACGTGTTATTCTGCACAAGATTCAAGGTACTGTCATGTTGTGTAATTCCTCTTTCTTGGTGGTATACTAACTACTGTATTTACAGCCTATTTTTGTATTTTGCTGTGTATGTGAATAGATATTGCTATAGTGTTATTACTTGGTGGTGCTGTATAACATTTTGTGTAAAATACCTTTCTTTCTCTCTGTCCTGGGCTTCTTTTATTCAAAGGATGTACATGAAAGGCATATTCATAATGTCCAAAATGTCAAATCAAGTGTACTTTTTTAGTTCTTCATTTTCATGCTAATTATTCAGTAACTACAGTGAAATTATTGGTATTATATGTAATGTAAAGGAATGTAAATCTGGGCCTGTGAATGGTTCCTGAGAGTTTCTGGGGTTAAAAGTGTGAATATTCTCATATCACTATAAACAAGCTTGTTCTTGACTTTATCTATTTATACATGAACTGTTGTGTGTATTGCTATATTTGATTCAGTAATGTTCTTTATTCTCTGGATATTCTGTAAATGAAGTGGATGTCTACCTCACTCATGTAGCTGCTGAGAACAGCGATGATATGACCTGACTCCTCAACCAAAAAACACTCACGCTTGATAAGCACTGTACATCTTGTGTTTCTTCAAACATCCTGTAACAAACATAATTGTGAGCTCTGTCAAGCTTTTTCTGTCCGGATAGAGCTCATGCGTTCAAATGACATGAATAAAAAATACTCAATGTGTCATCTTGCTTCTAGTTCCAGCATCTCATTTTAATGATGAAGCCATTGCTTGGTGCTGTTTTCCTCTCGGTTTCTATACAATTATATAACTTAGTCACCCTTTAGGGAAGGACAGAAAGTCGGATTTAGAATGTGCTTCGATTGCTCTTGGTGTCTCTCTACTAAGCCAAAACCATTTGACAGTTACAGTGTTAAATATTTATGATGCGTTGAGGTCATGTATTCAACACTGTTCACTATCACAGTAGATCTGTTGGGGTGCACCTATATTCAATTTTACTGTGTTATTGTAAATGTCACTCACAGGGCTGACTGTCAGGTCTAGAAACACAAGCCCAGATCTGCCTGCCACGCATTTCATTTCAGTTTCTGTTCTTGCTGCTAGCATAAAGAGATTTACAATACCCCAGGTTCTATACCTTTATATTACTTATTTTTTAGCTCTCTTCTGTGGCCTAAACATTTACACATGCAGCTTGCACACACAATGTTTACAAAGATAACCCCCCCGCCCCACACACACACACACGATAATGTCCACATAAATTTACACCATGCTACTAAATACTGATGCTTAATTAAACTCAGGTCTCTAGGGGGAAATCTTGGACCCAAACATTTATCTCATTGATGTTTGCCTATTCAGCACCAGTAATATACTACATATAAGTTTTTATATAATATACTTGAATTAGTACTAATTAGTATATGATATGAGCTAAAAGGATGTGTTGTCTCGATTTAAATAATAGTAATATTTTCTGCTAACTAGTAATATACTCCTCATTTTACCTGATCAATTATTTAGGAATAAATATAGCATGAGCATGTCTGGACTACAACAACAACAACAACAACAACAATAATAATAATAATAATAATAATAATAATAATAATAATAATAATTATTATTATTATTATTATTATTATTATTATTATTACTACAACAACAGTTATTATTACTATTGTTGTTCTATAATTGTTGTTGTTGTTATTATTATTATTATTATTATTATTATTATTATTATTATTATTATTATTATAGTCCAGACATGCTCATGCTATATTTATTCCTAAATAATTGATCAGGTAAAAGGAGGAGACAGTAATAAAAAAAAATCAGACAAGGGATAATTATTTTTAGAAAGTCTGCAGCATGTTTTGGAAGCAGGGCACTGGCAATTACCATAGCAACGCCTTCAATGCAGAGCACAAGAGAGTCTGAAGTGGGGTTTTTGTATCTCTGTAGACTGACACTCTCTATTAGAGTCTGAAGGGCGCCAGTAAAAGTCATGCTGGGATTGGAGGGCTGGCATAGCTGAAGTGTGTTCTGACTTATCTGATCTGTGATACTAAATAATGCCACTCAGGTTAAAGGCAGCTTTGTTATTACAAGTTTTTACGAGGGATCTCTCAGCAGTGCAGCCCTCAGCTGAAGTGTCTGCTTAAATAGTGACTCCTATGTATACTTTACCAATTATGGTAACTAACAGGAGAGAATGAGCAACAGAGGAAGTGACATGACTTAGGAGCACCTCGCAAATGTGTTAATGCACATAATATGTATGCAAACTTTTAAAATGATATATCAGAGCTCTGCAATTCAACAAGGCATGCTATAGGTTCGTGAACTATATAACACTAGCAACACCTTCCACAGTAAAGTGGAGCTGCTGACACCTTATGGTCCATGCTGTTAATGTTCTCTTTTTCTAATGAAAATGTCCGTCTGTGGCACAGCCACTGCCAAGGCCCCAGCTTATCTCGTCTATATCTTTCTACTTATTTCATCCACAATTTATCCACTGCTTCATTTCATCAGAGGATTTCTTTACACACGACACTAAGACTCTACCCTACAAATTTCATAGTCAAGTGCCATAAATATCGAAATTTAGTGCAATATATTAGATATTTAATATTATTCTCACATTTCAGTCAACTTATAGTACCAACTCCAAGTATCTGCTTTTTGCTCAGGATCCTCAGGTGGTAGATATAATGTATGAGGGATTTCTAGGTGTAGCACATGGGGGAAGCTGCACAGTGTGATTCACTAGGGCTTTACATTTTATAGGCTGCCTGTTTAGAAAGGTTGCATAGCAGACTGAGAGAAATGTCAAGCAGATTTCTTTTCTACCTTCTATGTTGACATATTAAGCATCCTTGTGCGCACATGTGTTTGAGGAATTATATATATAGATGGTGCATTGAAATTGATGGTAATGCTTGACATTGAGGTTTTGCATTAACTAACCATAAGCATTAAGTCAGCAGTAGCAGAAGCATAGGTAATGTTAAAAAGATTTCAGATTTAGCAAAGGTTTATGTTTATATTAATGCTTATTCCAGTCATAATTCCACTAATGTCTACATAAATGTACATCATGTTACATCCCAATAATAATAATAATAATAATAATAATAATAATAATAATAATAATAATAATTATTATTATTATTATTATTATTATT
>JAOVVF010000002.1:12170537-12189721 GCA_028565595.1 Duopalatinus emarginatus | reverse complement strand
AGGATGGGTTCCCTTATGAGTCTGGTTCCTCTCAAGGTTTCTTCCTTTTGTCATCTCAGGGAGTTTTTCCTTGCCCATGCCGCCACTGGCTTGCTCAATAGGGATAAAATTTCTAAAATGTCTATAAATGTATATTTGACCCTTTTTATTATTTCTGTAAAGCTGCTTTGGGACAATGTCCAGTGTTAAAAGTGCTATATAAATAAAATTAAATTGAATTGAAAGTGAAAAAGCATCAAAAAAAGTTGGAGAAAAGAGATGTAGGACAGAAATGTGTTTGTGGAACAGAAAGCAGATAAAAAAATTAAACTGGATAAGGCAGGAAAACCAATTCTGAGGATGGTAATTGGAGGGTGTAAAGGGAAAATTAGTCAATCTAGACTGCAAACTTACCAAATGGAACGATGATGGGGCAGGTAATGCTATAGGTCATACTGACAGAGAATATGCACATAGTCCAGGCATACTCTAACCCAAACTGGAACTCATAGGCCTGACTCTGCAAGATAAGATGAGATTTAATGTTAAAGTAATTAGGCATAATACGCAAGAATATCGCCAGAATCTACATCAATAAACATACTGTGGCCTACAAGCATGGCTACCATGAACTATATTCCACAGCATGACACTTTGCTGGTGTGTTCGCTTTCACCGGAATACTACTCATGCATGCTCGCCTTCATTCACTTCCACAGCCTATAGAAAGAGACTCAATGTATAGGGTAAGACTCAATGTGGAGTAATACTCAGTGTCATTTTATGCCGATCTTGCTAGAGTTGTGTTATTCTCGTGTCATCGCGATCGTTCAATGTAAGGTGGTCAGGATCGCAGTTTTAAGTCAGTCTTTTTCTCGTCCTGGCATTACGATAAAATCAGTTGTGTTTAATATTATTGTAAGTCGTATGTCTTGGTCCACGCTAACAGTGACGTAAACATTGCCAACAACAAATAAGAGAGCTCTTTTCAGCACCAAAGGGGAATCTGCAAGGCAAGTACAGGAACATCTGGCTGAGAAATGAGACATGGAGGAGAGGCTGAGAACTATAGATACACCATTATTATTATTATTATTATACAGCATTATTAACTACCCAATAATTAATAGATTTTTTTAACTTGCTATAATTCATTTTGGCAGATGTTGCTGGTTTGTCTCTGGCTACTGTGTTTGGCTTGTAAATGCTGGCGTTGTTGCTAGGGTTACATGTGTATGTGGCGGAGTGATATTTGGAGAGCTTAGGTTCCAGTGCCATTATCGTGTAATATCGGCACTCATGGAATGTCTCTCAGCCAATCAGATGGAGGGTCAGAATTAACTGTGTTATAATGGGAAATAATCTGGAAACTAGTTGCAGTCTTGTAAATAGTGGCCCTGCAAGATCCCCAGTCTTTGCAAAATCATAGCCTGTGAGTAGTTTGTGACTAAAAAGTCTGTGACTTGTTCTTTAGATGTGATACAGTTTCAGACTTTAGTCTAGTAAAAGTATTTTCAGAGTCTTTTCTATGTCTTCTACTGTTCACAAAGCGTTTGTATGGAAGGCATTATTCGACCTAAAAAGCCTTGCTGCTGTGTTGTTTTTTGGCATTTGATCTTTTCTTGTTCTTAATTCCTTTGCCCTGGTAACACTGCCAAACCCTTAAATATGTTGTCAAACATTTTGAATTCATTTGTCTGTGCCTTTTATAATAAAGCAAACCTGCACTTGCATCCATCACTAACTCCTCGGAGTTTCATGACAATCAGGATTGCAGCAGTGAAAATGTAACTAAATGCTCTAAATCAAACATCTAAAACAAGCTTTACTAAATGTAGGAATGCTGACTACATGTGTTCCGTATGGGGCACATATTGCTTATAAAGTCCAACCTTGGTTACCCTTAGAGCTTAAAAAAGCTAAGGACTAATGTCGAGGAAATAAAATAATAATAATTAGTAAGTTAATAAGTTAATAAGTCAAACCAAGTGAACATTATGGAGAATGTTAATATCATGTTGAATTGTTTTAGGGAAAAAATGTAAGCCTAATTATAACAGTATGCAATTAAATGAATTACATTTTTTTTTGTGGTAGATTGCATCTTCTGTATCATTAAAATTTTTTAATATTTTTGAAACATAAAAGACTACCTGTATATATTCTATTCAATTCAGAAGCAGTACTGTGGGAAGAACATAAACTTGACAACACAATAACAAAAAAAAACCAACAAAACCATAATTGACACCTATGGCACCTTGGCAGGCCTAGATGAGAGTTTCACACATAACGCCTAAGGATTTTTTCACTGAGAATGTGACCTTAAAAAAAACCTGAAAACAAGTTCAAACAGCTTAATATACATCATAATATATATCAGGCCTTTAGAGTCCACTTAGCACAGGTTTCCACTGGCGTTATTTTACAAAAAAGAGTTCAAAATCCTGACAGACAGCAACATTATTATTTAAAAATGTTTATAATATGAAGCTGACAAATAATAAATAATAAAGCAGTCACCCTCACTCACGCGTTTAACATGGATGCGTTCAGCTTTGGATTTTGCAAAGCAAAGACGCAATGAGTAAACCAGTAGTGAGGGAATCCTCAGCAGCTCCATCGCTGTGCCGATCAGACTCGAAGTGATGACATAGTTCACAAAGAAGGCACCATTATCAGGCAAGAACACACATCTAAGAAATTATTCAAAATAAAAAACTGTTACACTTTTTTATCATTAAACCGTTGAATCAGTGTTTAATTGCAAGCAGCTTTAACTTACTGGAACTTTACATCTTTCTGATCCAGGAAGTGAGTGTCAAAGAGCCACCGAAAGAAAAAATCCAAACTAGAGAAGAGAGAACATGGGTTATACTAACAGAATTGTAGATAACGATGCATTTTGAGATATACAGTGTGGTATCGCTACCTGGACAGACCAAGCGAAGGCAGAATGATAACCATGAATACCAGCAATAGAAAGCACTTATGCATGGTGATCTGATTCTCACTGGACCTGGAAAATAACAGCATTATTATTATTATTATTATAATTATTATTATTATTATTATGTGCTTTGATCTGTGTCTTGGGTTTGATACTTTAACTATTCACAGGACCTGTAGATGTAGTTCAGCTTCTATTGAAAATAACCTGTACTGAATGTATTGACTACATAGATTTCACTCTATATATAGCTGCAGACTCAGGTGGGCTATTTCCTGGAGGTGGATTATGTTTGAGCTGTGTAAACTGTGCTGTTCTCCTTAATTACAGGAAACCATTTTAACAAATTTTGTATTGCTTCCCAACCTGAGTAAAATGCTGAAATCTGCTTTATAGTACAACCATTGCAAACAGGTTTAAAGTCAGTTTGGGTGTAAAAATGCATGTTAAAAAGACTCTTCTGCTCTTCATTTCATCTTCCAGTGCTTATGCATCATACTGACAGAAGAGTATGACAGGATCCAGATCCAGAGAGGCCACCACTGCGCATTCATTATTCCCTTATTGGCATCACTATGACAACAAGACCGAAGAGGTTAGCTAAGAGTGCGACTGATTGACACACACTGAGCTTGAGAGGAGAATGTGTGTGTATGATGGGTTGGGAGGTTGGGTGGGGGTTGCTCAACTGTTATGCAATATGTTTGTGCACCACATTGAATATGTCACTGCAGTATAAAACACAGTGTACAGATATCCACTGGCACACAATAGCAGCTGCTCATTAAGATCTAGTGCGTTAATGTTACAAAAACAGCTTCGGGTAATCCTAAAACGGTGAAGTAGTACACATATAGCAACAGTCAGCAGTGGCTTCGGCTTTGTGGTTTTGTTGCCGTTTGATGGTGCTACACTGTGCTGCATGCTTTTAGTCATCCTGAGTCAGTTGTAATTATTGTGTCTTGGAGCTAAGACTGAACACTTGTTAGTAGTCTTTTCAAGGCTAGTGAATGTTAACTGTGGTGCGGAGAAGCTTTTAAAATTCCAGCCATGTTTACTCCAGACCTGGTCCAGTGATACTCGAAGAAGGCGGAGTAATACACGATGAAGGGGAGCAGAACGGAGAAAGCCCACAGAAGCAAAGTGGGGAAGAATTGGGTGATAACTGGATTCTGTAAAAAAAAGGGGCAGAGTTTTAGTTTTAAATCCCTTACAAAAAGATGCAAAAGAACTGTTTTCTTTTTATTTTACAGTAAGCAATTATACAGTTAAAAGCACAGGAGAAAAGGGGATGTGTAAGGCTCTGACCCGGAGACTTTCCACAGGCCGAGTGACATTAAACTTGTCCATAGTGTTGACAATAATGGCAGGAGTAGTGAGGAAGAATAGCAGGAGGAAGAGCAGGATATTAAGCAAGACACATCGAAGCCACCAGCGAGAGCCACTCACTGACAGGTTCTCCCTGTAGAAACACAAACACACACTGCAAAGTTAAGTGTACTTAAGATTACTAGGGCACTGAGCTAATTCCCAACAGTATATGCAAAACATATAAAGCGATGGATTCTGTCTAATTATTTTTTTATTATAGTTTTTGCATCTAGTAAGCATCAGCAAACTTATAGCTGAGAAAAGACTAGAAAAAGCTTCCAGGACAGTCCAACACTTTAAAAACAGTAACGACATTTTTACATTTATTCATTTGTTCATTGTTTTTGTTTTTTTTACATTTCTCAACCTAGAGGTTTACCCTGATGATGCAGGAATTTCAATTAGCACACATCAGGAATTAGCAAGACATCCACAATTTGAGGAATCTCTTTAATAACAAGCTCAGACACTCCCACACACACATACACAAAACTCAGTATTTGCAGACTTATTATATAAGAGAGATAGGAGCTGCCACAGAGGCCATCCAGACAAACAGGCAAATCTGCAGAAGGGGAGATGAAATTAATTTAAATCACTCTCCCTAATCAAAGCAACTGGACTGGAATACAGTATGTTTGGAAGAAATGTATGATATTAAATGAGGACAGAGTCCTGTTACAGCAGATCTCTCATCTGTTTATATACAGATAGAAGAAACTGCTACCATCATTTTATATAACATAGCCTTCTTCATGTTGGAATCCTTCTAGGAGTTCAACATATGTATGATCATATTTGTAATCCTGCTTTGCTGTTTATTAAGTGTACTGTAATAGCTGAACATATCATATTTGTTATAATACCATCTTTTGTGGTGAAGTTTTTGTCTACTACTGAATATTTCAAGAATATATCTACTCAGGTATGGTAAAAAAAAAAAAACCACACACACATCTGGCTTCTTCCAACAAATTTGCTGGCTACACCTTAAATGAAAATGAAAAGAATCAACATGGCCAATTTACTCTCTGTATACATACCAGATGATGTCGTTGGGGGCAGGGGCATATCTGACACCCCACTGGTGCGAGTGCACGACTGTAGTGATGCTGGACTGTTGGGGTTTCCGACGACAACGTG
Source organism: Duopalatinus emarginatus (assembly GCA_028565595.1). Taxonomy (NCBI): domain Eukaryota; kingdom Metazoa; phylum Chordata; class Actinopteri; order Siluriformes; family Pimelodidae; genus Duopalatinus; species Duopalatinus emarginatus. Next base: position 12,184,278 of record JAOVVF010000002.1, on the reverse strand, counting down.
TCCTCCTGTAGTCCTTTACAATTCTACACAAATTCAACAGGTAGGCTAACCTTTAACCTCCTATGAGATCTTTTTTTCTAAAAGTCATGTCTGTTAGAATCAAACAACTCTCATGTCTTATTAAATAGTACAAGCAACTTCAAATTGCTATATTATAACGAATGAGTAAAGAAAGTACATGTAGTGCTTACACTGCAGTCATCCTCTCATCTCTGAAAGTGACAAAGGCAATGCCCAGTCTCTTCATGGTAATGCGATTCTTTTCTGCATTAAACTCATCTGTAAGCTTTTCTTCCAGTTCACTATAATACTGCTCTGCATCGATCTAGAGAAGAGAAGAGAAGAGAAGAGAAGAGAAGAGAAGAGAAGAGAAGAGAAGAGAAGAGAAGAGATGTTAGTGTGCAGTGGTCTCCAGTGGACAAGTTGAGGAGGTACAACAGAACCTTAGCACTGTAAATGAAACAAACTGTGTATTATTTACCACCACCACTATTGTATAGTTTACTGTCATAAACACAACATATGTCCCAATCACTTTATTACATTGTACCTGTTCAAATCCACATAAATCACAGCAGAAGATCTGAGCACATGGATGTGTCTTTATCATGATCCTTCCTTCCTTCTGTGATTTGGTAGTGAAATACATCCTCCCTTTCATTGCTTTTCGCCTGCAAGAGAACCAGACAACAGAGGATTTGAAGAGGAGAATAGTTTGCACCGCCATATAAAATCATTTTGAACCCTGCAATCCAAAGGTCAACAGTGTTCAAGTGGACCTCAAACAACTTTCTTGAGTGCCTAACCCATTAATCACAATATGCTGACTAAAACAAGGGAATGGTAGATGGTTTGCTGTGGGTGGAAATAGGACATTAATTACCTCTCAGAATCCAGCTTCATTAACTTTTGTACATTGAAACAGAAGCAGATGTCCGTGACTGTACAGCTCGGGTAAGCTTCGCTGTTGGGTTATAGAAAAGAAATCCAATATACTTAACATACATTATGGCATTATTTTTGACCAGTAACTTTAACCATGCAAATAATAAATGCAAATGCAGAATAACAGAATGGCTCTCCTCATTACTCACTGGAGGTGTTTGGTAATCAGGCCGGGGTCGGAAATCTCTCTGGGAATGTTGGTGATCATTAAAGTTCTGGCCACCTGTAAGGAAAACACATGGTAAAATAAAACCCCCCATATACTCATCAACCACTTCATTACTATACCAGTACACTTGTTCATTCAATTATCAATCAGCTAATGATGTAGCACAAAAGCATAAAAAAGTCAGAAAATGCCCATATCGGGTTGAATTGACAGAAATGCTACAATAAGGCAAATAACCAGAAAACATGATGCAAAGAAATGCATGTCATAAGACAGAACACATTATGGCTTAACTTTGAGGTGGATGGGCTACAACCACAGAAGACCTCATACAGACTGTGGACCATACTAACCTTCTCATCCTCTTTGTATTCCAACTTTGAGGAGTGATGGACCATACAGAGTACTGTAATTACAAAGTACAGTAGTGCAAAGATGCTGTGAATCCACAGAAAACTGTTCCTGTGGTAGAGATGGAGGACTGATTATAGCCAGCAGCATGTAGCTTTGGTTAATTTGCCACATTATATAGCATACATTTATATACAACCAAATGATAACTTACTGTGCTGCTAGGTTAGCCACAGTTGTCCGCCCAAAATCCTTAGGACTGTCCTCTGAAAGAACCAAAAAAAAAAGCTAATCATTTAAAAAGATAACACAATAATAATATAATAATCTACAATATAATATTTTACAATATAATACAATATTATAATCTAACATCTAATGTCTTAGCATGCACTATTTTATTCTCAATAAAGAGCACCATATACTGGATACTGACACCAACATGCCCACGCAGTGTACTATTTTAGATGACATAGAAGTAATCTGTCAGTCCCAGAGAATTTTCTTACCCAAAAGTCTGAAAAAAGCTTGCCTGTACATACATTTACATTTATTTTACTTGGCAGAGATTTTAACGCAAAGCAGAGGAAGCAATCCAAGCAATTCAGGGTTGAGGGTTGACTTCCTGGCCATCCTGGGATTTGAGCTCTCAATCACTAGTTCAGAATCTTAACCGCTGAGCCACCACAAGCCAGACGTATTGTATATGACTACATTTTGAAATCTCAATACAAAGCCAGTTGGGGTGCCAAGGAAAGGTTAGCATTTTCCCCACATTTCTCTGTGCTGATGATAATGCACACCAACATTCAGAAGCTATTTTTTTATTTTTACTTTTTCAACTCTGACTGTAGTGGCTCTAAAACTGTCCAATCTCTGATAAAAAAACAAACAAAAAAACGAGCTAAAACTGACCTCATATTGTAGTTTTACATCTTTTTTTTTTTTACCTTAAATTAATCAGCCCATTCTGTTTGGAGGAAAGTTCGGGCTGTGTGTATGTTCGGGAGGCTGCTTTTCATAATGCTTTTCTTGGGGTGAAGACAGTCAGGGCCTTTCCCATGACATCCCGTGTTTTGCTTGGCTTCACTAACCCCCAGTTGCCACTCAAACCATCTGCAAACACTATGGGGTGGTCCAAACAAGCCCTTTGGGCTCATCCACTAATGTCTGGGTACAACTGAAACCTCCTAAGGTTTCCAGATTATTTCCAAACCATTTCTAGCAAGTTATTCATCATAGTACAACCCTGGGAGGGACTATTCAAAGAAACATAATAGTAAGTTTATGTAAGATTATGTAAGTCTTGTCCTTATATTTATGTCACTGTCATGTAGGTTTATTTAAAAGAAAAGGAATTGTATGTTCATGGCATGCAGCCTGTTTTTCCAGTAAGCATTTTATGATAGTATTGACAAATAATTTATAGAAAGAAACCTCTTTTTATCGGTACAGTGTCTTGACAAAATTATTGTGGGCAGTAAAAATATTATGTCTGTTGTCATGGGGTCTTCTTGCTGCTGGGGCTCTATAGAAAAACAGAGAGAGAATCTAGTTGAGCTGAGATTACCCAGGAGGCTCCCAGAGAGGTTGACAGGCAGGATGACACTCAGCGAGAGCAGACACACTACAGCCATAAGAAGGATGATGTGGCGCTGAAATGCCAGGTATGTAACTGCATCAATGCCACACTTACTACGGATCTCTTCATCCCTGCAGACAACAGAGAGAAGCCAGCACCATCTGAGTAATATCACAGCATGAATAGGAGAAACACTCAGTAAACATGTCTGAAACATGTATGACCTACAGTAGAGCTTGTGTGTGTGTGTGTGTGTGTGTGTGCGTGTGTGTGTGTGAGGGCTTTTCTTTAAATTGTATAGACCAAACACGATTACTATAAGATAATAAACAGACGTAAAGACATGCATGCAAACACGAGCACACACCCTGATCCTCGCCCCACACACAGTATGGCCTCCCAGTCTCCTGCTGACAGGACCACCCTCTAGATGGTTCTAATGTACTCGGCTAAATATGGCACTAGTGCGCCAACCTGACCGCGTAAATGACATCCTGGAAACCATGGGAACAGAGGAAGTGGCTGCTTTTAAGGAGCATGCCAAGCTGTGAGACTGAGTGGCACACCGTAGGCCTGTGTTTGTTTTCCCTGCTTAATAAGATATAACGCAAGCGAGGCGAATACTGAGTGATGTCATTACGACCAGCCAGTGCACACTTACTTCATGTGGTAGAGAGATGTGAGCCAGGAGCAGAAGCCCTATAAAGACAAGGAAGAGAAGACAACGAGTGCATAAAAAGGTCTAGGACAAATAAAAGTGAGAAAAGAGCATGTCTGGCTAGCTAAGCATCTGTCAGAACCATTTGTGCTGTAATAGAACACAAAAGAAAAAAAAAACTATATAAAAACACATAATGTTCAACACAGTCTGAGTGAACCATAATGCATTAAGTAATCTGGGGGGCATGTTCTCCGATATGGAAAAGGTGAGTCAGAGTCATAACGTGACAGACGTGTAAAGCGCATAATATAAAAAAAGTGGACTTTTTTAAATAGAGGACGCCATGTGATGGCTCCTCGGTTCATATGCCTAGTTTTATTTAGTTTACAAAAAATAAACTTTTTAAACTTTTCTAGTGTTTACTTAAGTGTGTGTGCGTGTGTGTGTGTGTGTGTGTTGGGGGGGGTTGCCTCTCACCATATCTTTGGTCTCAGAGTCTGAAGGACTGGTCTCAGAAGGAGACTTCTCTTTCTCACTTTGCTCTCCATAGAAAAGTGATGTTAGGCTAAGAGAAACACAAAGGAACTGTTTCAACAAATGTAGTGTTTCTGTTAAAATTGTACTTCTCCCGTCTTTTTAAAGTGAGTGCAGTATCATCTACAAATCTCTAACCCCAAACAGTATCATGAATGAACAGAGCATATAAGTTTTTTTTTTTACTGTTAAACAAAGGGCTGTGGGGAGACATTACAATCATTTTACTGAGGACATGGATGATGACTAACACAGCAGAGTGACCAAACAGAACTGCAATCTCAGTGTATGATACCTGCACATACACGGGCTATATAAGCCTCATATTGTTTATTCATGTATCCATTGATTTGTTTAGTTATCCTAAACTCACATACTTTATGAATATATAAACAATGGTTAACTATGACCATTAACAACTAAGGTGATTCAATATGATTTACCATATTGTAATACAGTGGGCTTCAATGCATTTTTATTCAACAGTGCGAGTCAGCAAGTGCAAAGAAAAGTGAACATAAACCACTTATTAACCATTGTGTTTGTACACAGAGAAATTTGACCTCTGCATTTAACTCATCTGTGCGCACATTAGTACACACACACACACTACAGGGCAGCGAGGGCACATGCTCTGGACAGTGGGCAATCCTATTCATTGTGCCTGTGGAGCCCTTGGAGGTTTTGGAGGCCTTGCCCAAAGGCACTTCAGTCATGTCTTGTTGTTTGCAGGGTCTAAACCAATGTCCTTCCAGACACAAGACTTGTTCCTTAACCACAAGCCCACAGCTGCCGCAGTCATGATGCCATCAAGCCCACAGCCACCCCAGAATATGACGCTATGCAGTTTAATAGGGTACATGAACATGACTCCTCATGCAAGACTTGGCGAACATTTTATGCTGAACTATTTATGAACTTTTATGCTGAATCCTACCATCGTTAATGCATAGTAACATCACAAAAATGACCAGAAGTCACTAATTGTATATTATTCTATAGTCAAAGCACAGTTGCGCTTATTCTACAGTCAAATGATCTATAATAAATCTAAAAATGTATCTATATATACATTTCACAATATTCAAAGCTTTCTTTACATTTTTAACTCAGAGCTTAGAATCTGTTACAACCTTTACATATTTAAAGTGGCATATAGGAAATAAATTCCCATACTATGCCTGGAATATAAGAAAATTAAAACTATAACTATATACATTTGTTATGGTACTAAAATACAGCCTAAATATAATACCATAATGCATTAAAATACATAATACTAAAATACCTTACAAAATGCTTGCCATTAGTTGCGTCATGCATATTGTCCACAAGATGGTGCCAGTATCTGTCATACCCATATTCACCAACAGTAACAGAGCACTGAGAGGACCACAGATGCTCACATATTACTGCCCGCTGTATCAGTTTTCTTTAAACTGGGGAACATCTGACTAATCTTTGCAATTATCATATGATAATGTGATATGTGAAATTTGCAGTTGGGGATGAGGGAGTTTGGGAATATGCCTTTTAAATGCTATAAATATCAGTCTTGTATATATTTATGTACTGTTTTTTTTTTTTTTTTTTGGACAGCTCATATACGCAATGCAACAGAGAGGCTAGACATTTGATGAGTACATGTGCTTTCCATACTATATGTTTATCATTCAGCATATGTGTATGAATTTGCGTGTGTCCATCTGCCTGTTTAGACAGGCATAAATAGGTAAGACAGCTGCCCAGAATATGGCACTCTCTACAGAGCTTATCATAATCAATCTACTCTACCTCTTTTGTAGAGGACGTAACATAGTGTTCTCTGAAAGAGTGGAGGTTTTTGTACCTGTCATTCTCCATCAGCAGAGCCAGACGTCCATAATCCCATGCAGCCTTCCTCACGCAGGAGAAAACCAGCAACAGGAACTACAGCAAACAGCATGAAACAATCAAACACATCCAGTTTATACTGTTATCATGTGTACGTGACAAAACATTATTTCATTACCCCATTTTTCATAGTGACAATTTATGTTGACATAATTTCAATAATGTTGTAGCTCATTTTAAAATAATACATTCTTTCTTTTTGATTTAACAGGAAATTACACACTAATCAACAACATATATGATGTGAAAGTCTCAGATTTAGCAAAACGGGTCATTTTTATCTGCTGTCTGGCTGATGTACAAGAACAAAAAGTGTAAAAACAAATTTACACCAAACACACTAAAAAAACAATTTACATGAGCAGTGAAAACATGTTATATAATTCCAGCAACCAACTGTACATTTTTAGAATAAACCTATGATTTTTAATAAATTTCATATATGTGATGCAGATTAAAGAACTTCCAGCCTTAGTTGACATGTTTGCTATTTAATATATAGATTTTTCCCATCATTGCCATAACTATAAAATCATAACTAAAACTAATATTACATGTAGGAATTTCTTTACATTTACATATTTAGGTAAAATGTTACACAGATACAATTAATTTCACTTTGTATGTGAAGACTATGACATTTGTTTAGATCCTTTTTTTAGTAGAAGTATACTCATATAGGTTAATTGCCACATTGTTTGTACCTAACTGATGACAATGTTTTAAGAAGAAGGAATAAAGTGTTTCTTAGATAAAGGCCTCCGGTGCTCTAGGCCCGTATGCAGTAGTAATAATTAGCCATTTCTTTACAAAGAGAGAGAGGAGGTGAGTGGTTGTCTTGGAAACTGACAGGGATTAAGGTCAGTATGCACACTGTTCACGTAATGACTCCAACAGGAATGCACTCAATGACTAGACAATGAGAAGACAGCTACATATTTTGCTCTTTAGTAACCAAAACCTGTGATTTGAAACTGCATAAAATATTTCCACTGACACTAACCAAATATGTTATGCCTTTATTTGGTTAATCAACCTGCTTTGTTATATGAAACAAACTCAGTGCCATACCCGGAAAAAGTAGGACATAGTAGTACACTACTTTAGAAATTGGGTAAGATTTCATACCCACTATATTATTGCATAAGTAAAAAATCTCCAGATTTCCAAATTTTATGTTTATGTAAATTTAGATTGAAATGTATGTTAGGTTCAGATTTTACAGTGATTTTTGCAGTGTTCAGAAAGGTAACACTTCATTTTGATAATCCGCCCACACAGAGTTTACACAGAAAGATTTTAACAGCAATTTATGCTTTGTTTAACCATGTATATACAATATACAACAAACTGTTAGTTAATTTTTTAAGTAATTTTTGTTGAACATCCAAAACTTAACCCAAATCCCAATTGTAACCCTAATCCTAACCCTAACCCTTATCCAAACCATGACCCTGTTGTATCCAGTAGAAAATATGTAAAATATGATGTCCTTTCATAAATGCTGTCAAAGGATCTGTCTTGGTCAGGTTCTAGATTTAAACCTTTTCTATGAAAGCTAAAGCAAAACAAACAAACGAACAAAAAAAAGATTGACCTTTTGTAGGTCTCTGAAACCTATATGAGGCCTTGTGTATAAACAGCAGCTGAGTGAGAAATACTGTACCAGCCAGAGGACGAGGTTGATAGCGAGGACAGTGGGTACTCCACCAAAGGGCAGCCCCTGAAGCACACTGCTACGAGAGTGTGAGAGGTAACATCTCTCTGCAGTGCTATTCTTCTCAGTCACAGAGCCCAGCAGGTGCAGATCATCTTGATCCACTGATACTGTGGACCACGGATCAAACGCAGGACTCGCCGTTCCCAAGGAATTGGAATACACAGCCATAACAATGGCCTGGGTCTCAGTAAGCCTGTAGACTGTCAAAGCATCGCTATGGAAGGAAATCAATACCAGACAGGAGTCAGTGGTGTGATGTGGATGTTGTTCTGCACTGCTTGTGTACAACAAATCTCAAAATTGAAAATCTGAGAGATAAATATTTCATTAATAGTTTTGTTTAATATATAAAATGAAATGTCAATATGAAGATGAAATGACTTAAATGAAACAACCCCAAACAACACACATATTCCTTATGAATTGCCATGTCTGGGACAGAAAAATATAAACAGAAGCTTAAAAAAATAAACAAGCCACGACTCACCATTTTATGTCTTTGAATTTATATGATATGAATATTTTATTACATAAATCTATGGTTATTATACTGTATGTCTAGAAACATTACAAACAGAAACAAACTACACTTTTAACTAATACTCCCTAAAAATGTATATTCCACCCTTCTAGGAAGGCTTTATACAGCATTTTCTGTGGGAATTTGTGCCCATTCATCCAGAAGAGCATGTGTGAGGTCAGGCACTGATTTTGGATGAGTGGGCCTGGCTTGCAATCACTGTTCCAGTTCATTCCAAAGGTGTTTGATGTGGTTGAGGTCAGGGCTCTGTGTAGGCGAGTCTAATAATTTCACGTTAAACTTAACCAATCATGCCTTCATGGACCTTGCTTTGTGCACTAGGACATAGTTATGCTGGAACCTTACTCAAACTGTTCCCACAAAGTGGAGGTGTACAATTGTCCAAAATGCATTAGTATTGTCAAACTATTGAGATTTTTGTACAGTTACTGAGTCAGCTAGACGTTGGTGTCTTTTACACACTATGAGCCTAAGCACTCAGCAACCCGCTACATAACTACGTTGCCTGACACTTTGCGGCCGAGTTGCTGTGGTTCCTAAATGCTTCTACTTTTCAATAAAACCACTCACAATTGTTGTGGATTATCCAGGAAGGATGAAACTTCACAAACTAACTAATGTTGCAACTGTGACTGAACGATTACAGTTCCTTGTACAGACTGAATCAAACACCTAAATGCAATGAATGACACCCACTAACTTTTTTCATACAGTGTAGGCCTATATATTGTGGATAATTTTTTATCTTCGATTTTCAGGGTGTCTTTGAATCAACCCTCTAGTTCCCCATGCAGATCTGATGTGTTTTCAAAGTGTTTCTTTGCATATTAATCTATATAGAACAATCTATATAGAAAGCACAAAGACCTAATCACATTGTGTTTTTGCTGTCTAGAGGCAATCTTTTTATATTTTTTTTTAGAATGATTTCTGAGATTTCTACCACCTTAAACCAGGACTCTGTAGGAGCGTTCATTCAGACATGCTTATGGTGAACTTTTGTACAATTCTCAGAGAAAGAAAAACATGTGGGAGAGACAGAAAGCAGAGAGATTAAGAGAGAGAGAGAAAGAGAGAGAGAGACAGAGAAGGCGAGGGTGTGTATGGCATGTTGGGATCACATGCATGTTCACAATATAACCACACAGGGTGTTTTTTAGTCACTGCAATGATGCTGTCATTTGTGTTGTTGTTCAGAATGTCAGATGGCTCTTATGGGACATTTGTGATAACGCAAATCAAGCAGCGTTTATAAACACATTCATCAGCTCACTCATGTAACAGAATGAGATAAAATGAGGTGGGATGAGATAATTATAGACAGCTCACAGATTCAGGGAAACGCTAGTAGCTCTGTTATGCTGTGTGAGGCATTTTTACTGGCATGTTTTTGGTTCACTTGTCCTGTTAGACTGAAGCATCACTGCAAATCAACTGAAAGCTCTTCTGACTGATCACCCTTGTCTGCTGATGAGAGATTTCTCTCGTGAGTGCTCTCATTCTTGAGGACAATTCCCTCATTCTCAGGGCACGAGGGCTCACTGGATAGTTCATAATATGAAAATTATGTAAATCATATCCACATGACCACCAGAGTCATTAGATCTCATGCTGTACAGCTATGGAAGATTTTGGACCGAAGTGTTAGGCAACGCTCTCTAACACCAATTAAAATAATATAATTTGGAAGAATAGTGTTTATTCCTCCAGCAATGTAATGAGCATCTACATTAAGGAGCACTGATGCTATATAATTTATAATATATTTACAACTATTGTTATTGTTTGGCCCTTTAATTTGTTATGTATTCGTGTATGTTGTGCTGTAAATTAGATGGGTGTGTAAAAGATGAAAAAATAGAATTATCTTAGAATTAAAAAGTTACAAATATGAACTTGATAGTTATAGTTCACAGTCAGATTTGTACTCTGTTAGACGATACAAGATATAACAGCACCACAAGTCTGCCACCATGAGTCAGCAATTCTGTAAAGTAGAGCCTACCACACTGCAACACACACACACACACACACACACACACACACACATGCATGCACACACTTGTTTATTCAAAACCTTCATGCCTTTTTTTCTTGGAGCGCTTATTAGTTCATAATTAATGAACAGTTTGCAACAGTCCTGGAATCTGATTTACTAGACTTTGTTTGGTCAGAAGGTTGACTAATTGCCTAAATGAGCTCCTCTTACAATAGTTTTTGGCTAGAAGGCAATTCTATATAATTTTACTTGTTATATCATATTAGATTACAAACAATGCACTTGATTGAATATTCTTTTATATTAGTGTATTAACAGGTAACATATTAATCTAAGATTCATAATCAACTGAACAACAATGTATTATTTTACAAAAATAACATATGGTGTCTCTTTTTTTTTATTTGTGTGTTTGCTTATTGTAATATATTTATTAATGTTGAGTGTCAGTATTTTGTAAAATTTTTGTACAACTATGTCTTATTGTCTTATTTATTATATTTAACAAATAATAAATTAAGTGTTTATAGCTATAAACTGTTTATAGCTGCTAAATTGCTATAATATAAGTGATAACAGGACGTCGTTTCAGGGACACAAAATTTGCCTAAACATTAAATGTACTTACAGAATCATGTGCACTCAAAGTTTGTATTTGAAATTTTTCACTGGGATAGAAGACATTCGCACAAATCGCTACTAAACTAAAAATCATCTTCATTTAATGGCCTTTATTTAGACTTGGATACAGAACTAATTCTCAGTGAACTGTACACACAGCACAGTGTAATGCTCTAGGGCTGTAATAAACAGCTGAACAGGTTTAGTGCTGTTTGCACCTGGGCATCTGATGAGAAACAAGAACAAAACACAGCAACCAGATTTTAAAACAGATTAAAGAATAATGCAGCACCAACAGCAGCTGAGGCCAAGCCCCAAACAGAGATCCTTTCATAGCTCTTGACTTGTGGAACTGCTGCACTCAAAAACCCAGCAATCACGGCTCCTGAATCCATCAGGCTTTCTCTGAACAATATTTAAACAAGTGATTGCCTGAAAAAGAAATGTCAAAATATTCTAGAGATGACAACTCGAGGAACTGAAAACCATTGACTACTTTAACATCCAGTAAGAAGAAATATATGCATTAAATGTTTGCTCAGCTGCATTACTAAGTTAAATATTGATATATCTGTTAAATCTATATCTTCTGTCTGCTAAATACTCATTGTGAGATTATTCTGAAATAGAACAAGAAAAAAAGCAACTACAAAAGACTACACAGACCTCCAAGGAAGTATGGATTAAAAGTGTTGTTCTCGTCCTTGGAGGTCTGTGTAGTCTTTTGTCCTCAGTGACAGCACAGTAGCAGTTTGAGAAGGTCAGGAAAGGGCTATCTGGTAGCGTTCGCAGTGTTATTTGTGGATTATTGCTGATTCTATCCTGTTCTTCACGTATGTTTTTTTTACACAGCATATCTTTTAATATTATATTCAAGTGCCACATTTTAACAATGTCTTCCATGACAAAGAGTGGAACAATTTTTCAAATTACAAGAAAGACTGTACTGCATATCTACTTTTTAAAAAGAATCATGCAGTCCCCTGACAGTCCATGGGCTCAAGGAGTTATTCTGCTTAAAACAAGAAATGGCCATGCACTGAAGAAAACCTTTCCAGTTTTACAAAATCGACTATAAATATTATGTTATAATATGCTCTCCTGACACTTTGTGATACTAACACTCAAAAACTGGGTTAACAAAAAGAGAGTGTCCTCACATGAAGTGTGATTTCCTCTCCTACATGGCTGACATTTTCCAATTTGGAGCCTCAGGTTTCTGTGCTAACTGAAAATAGAGCACTCCCACAACCCACTGGTAGGTCCAAGAGCACGTTTGGTGGCATGACAAAAGTGCAGATGATGCAACATCCTCTTTGAAATGAAACTCTGATGTGATAACATTAAAGTGGCCTCACTCAGTGTTGTGGCTCCGAACAAAGGAAACCTTCCCTTCAGACAGTCTCTATTGTCACTGAACCTCAAGAAGCCTTGAACGTCTGAGATGATAATAGACTTAGAGGAACCCAATTAAGCCAGACTGGATGTGATGGACTGTAAAAACTGTCTGTCAATAGTGATCAAGGTGATTGCACTACCAAAAGAGACAGGTTCCAACACCACAACAGAGTCACACAGGATGGCTATATGTCTGTACATTCTATAAATCATTAACATTCAACATAAATTTGTGGATTCAATAGGGATTCATTTTACTTTAACAGTTACAGGATTTAGCACATGGCCTTACGCAGAATAACAAAGATATATCCTTTGCAGTCTCCATTAAAACCATAGCCAAATGAGGATCTAAGAATCCTATTAGCAAGCTAAAACTATGTCAGAAAATACCACTACAGAGGGAGAGTTTAGTACAGCTTTAGAGAGATGAGTTCCACCAGATTTAGAGTAGAGTTAGAGCAGTTTTACAAAGGAGATTGAGAGGGAGGTGTTAGTACAGCATTAGAGAGAGAAGGGTTAGTACAGCTATAGAGAGGGTGGAGTTAGTACTGCTTAAGAGAGAGAGAGAGAGAGTGAGTAAAGCTTTAGTGAGAAATGAGTTGGTGCAGCTTTAAAGAGAGGAGCTTCAGAGAGGGATGAGTTATTACAGATTTAGTGAGATGAGTTAATGCAGTTTAGCACAGAGGAGTTAATACAACTTAAGAGAAGGAGAAGTTTGTACAGCTCTAAAGAAAGAGGAGTTAGTACCGCTGTAGAAAGAGAGAGAGAGAGAGAGGAGTTACTGCAGATTTAGATAGAGAGGAGTTAGTACAACTATAGAGAGACAAATTGCTGCAGCTTTAGAAAGAGAGGAGTTAGTACAACTATAGAGAGACAAATTGCTGCAGCTTTAGAAAGAGAGGAGTTAGTACTGCTTAAGAGAGAGAGAGGAGTGAGTAAATCTTTAGGGAGCGAGTTACTGTAGCTTTGGAGGGGGAGGGGTTAGTACAGCTTTAGAGAGAGATGAGTTAGTAGAGCTTTAGAGAGAGAGGAGTTAGTACATCAAAAGAAAGGGAGGACTTAGTACACCTTTAAAGAGAGAGGAGTTATTATAGTTTTTAACAGAGAGGAGTTAGTACAGCTTTAAGAAAGAAGTTAATACAGCTTTAGAAAGAAGAGCTAGTACATTTTAGAGAGGGATGAGTTAGTACAGCTTTAAAGAGAGGGAGGAGTTAGAACAGCTTTAGAAAGAGGAGTTAGTAGAGGTTTGGTTGGTGTGGTACAGTGGTAACATCATTGGCTTCCATGTGAGAGACCTGGGTTCAATTCCTGGTCTGGGCAGCCA
>JAOVVF010000002.1:12142990-12159869 GCA_028565595.1 Duopalatinus emarginatus | reverse complement strand
GAAATGTTAAAGTAACCTTCCCAGTTTAAAAGGGCATTTTTGGGGTTATTTCTAAACTGTAAACCGATCCTTTTTCTAATAGCCATCATATGTATTAAGGACATCAAGGTCTTTCCAGGCTTTGTCATGTGCATGAAAGGACAATTGTCCTGCCCCTCTACAGCTTTTATGCATAATGACTATACATCTTAAGTATCAAGCTGTTTCTTTCTTTGCATGGGTATCCACACATTCTGTGAGAGATTTATTAAGTCATCATTGGCAGACTCTGCAGATGCTATAGACCATTGAGCACTTAAAAATTGCTCAATAAAAAATAATCCTGAAAAAATATTTATACATGATACTTCTGCTATCAACAAGTGCCAGGAGCTTGGAAGTTAACACAACTACATTTTTGGTCTCATTTCCAGGAGGTGATGACTGCATGGATGAATAACTTACCACCTTGAGCATTTGTTAATAACTTATGGCCTTGTTAAAATCCCTTCTGTGTTCTCAGCATTTGTCATTACAGTCTGTTGCAGTGCATACAAGTCAGCATGCAGCCTACATCACTGCTGCTATATCTGGAAGAACACATCAGCCAGGTGAGGGCAGTATTGACAGGCATTTTTGAGCACTGATCACATTAGGAGGATAGTCCTATCCAAACTGTTCATTTTAGCATATTTATTTGAGTTTAGTGTGTAATTATTTGAGCTGATTATAGCTAATTATGGTAAGTGTAATAAATCGGTACATTATATTATGAGTAAATAAAGTATTAATTAAATACAGGTTTTTTTGTCAGTTTATTGATGGAGGTTTTTTATTTTACACTGCATTATTCTTTATTGCATGTTTTATTTTTTCACAATATGGTGTATTTCCATCACTCGTATCTTGGTTTGTTATTAGTTTTTCTTATATATAATATAATGCAGCAAAATTTAGTCAAGATAGATTTGTAATTAAAACATTATAGATAAAAAAAAAAAAGCCTATACTGGTATCTTAAGTGGAAGAAATAAAATCTTTAATGGCAATTATATCTACGACAAAATGTCACATGAGTAACAAGCCTAGTTACTAATAATTTCCTGTCACACTACTGTTATGAAAGAACAGCTGATGGTAAATGGTACATGTGATGCTTGGCCAGCTCTTAGAATGCACAAACTACCAGTCCTATCAGCTCATTTAACTGCTTGAACATCATGTGGGACCTGGATGGAGAAAAACATCAGGCCATTGCATTAACCCAATCTGAATACATACATTACCTGCTACCAAGCATCCTGGACTGTTCCACTAGTGTTAGTACAGATCACAATCTGAAAGGAAAGACACTGAATCCTGTGTGTGTAGGCTGAGGTGATTATAGCCTGGCAGTTATGGCCTGCCATATTCACACCCACACTCAGTGCTGAAGAGACCTCAGGGATAATTTGGATGTTAGAGTCATATGTCCAGTCACCATTCCACAGGTTAACAGCAAGATTCAGCAGCTAGATTAGGACTGCAGACAGAACCTGGACAACTGTTGCAGTAATTGGCGAGTTAGACACATCCAACTCTGAATATGTATTCTCAGCAATGTGTAAAATGTTTCTATTATAGAGGAAATAATTTATGTTTCTACACACAAGTAATTATTATTTCAAATGTGCAGTATATGTTTAGTTCATCCGTAAAAAAAAAAAAAATCAAATAATTAAAACAAAAATGCTTTCTATTACCTTATAAGGTAAATTAATATTATGTAAATTAATACAAATCTATACTTAAAATTTAAACAAAGATTGTAGAACAACCATATGAACATAGCTGCCCAGCAGGCAATATAAAACTACTGCTACACAAGATGAGTAGGTACACAGACGGGTAGACGACTGGGTCAAATCATCTACAAAACAGCAGTCTGGTGAGGCGCTCACAGTATGCAGGCAGTGGTTAGAACCTACCAAAAGTATTCTGATAGAAGGACAAGCAGTGTCCTGTCAGCAGGGTCATGGGCACCCACATTGATTCATCAACAGGCAGGGGCAGAAAAGACTAGCTTGTCTGGTGCAACCCACAGAAGGATATACAGTATGTACTAATATATATGGCATAACAGTTCAAACCCTATATCACTCCTCTTCTATTGTAAATGATAATTTATTTTATAGTACTATAAACTGTTTACATTTTCTTTAATAAAGGAACAACATCTTAGATAATGTATCTCTTTATTAGCAGTGGCACGATAGCAATACATTATCAATATCATATATAAATATGTACAATATACATGAAACTGAAAATAACTTTAAAACTCTTGACCCATGATGTAATAAAAATGAAAACAAAAAAAGCTCTTATGTTCACACTCAGCAACGAAAATGCTGCCAGTTTAAGTCCAATACAATCCTATATCTGGTGATGTGCTAAAAAAATCTGAGAAATGAAAGAATTTACACATACCTAATTTGATAAAAGACTATTAATTACTGTTAAACTAAAAGTGTCACTTTTATATTTAAGGCCAAGTAGTGTTAGCAGCAGGTGGTGTGGTTTTGGTATTTATTATTATTACAATTATCTTTTTTTGGTTGAGTCTTATCATGTTGCAGACCTGAACCCATCCTTTTTTTAAAACCATTTTTACTAGACAAAAATAATGTAATCTCATATCAAACTTCAATTTATGCTGATTTACACTCGTCTCTTGTATTGCAAAATCATACACATTCTTTAACTCATCACCTGGTCCATGAACTGTCATTAATTAAATCATATTTAGGGTACAGCAGGTTTGTTTATTTATTTATTTATTTATTGGAAATGATAAAATATATTGGACTGCTTTCTTGATACCAGTAGAGGTCACTACGTCAACATATGAACTACATAAGACATCGCTTTGAGCTCTAACAGTCCATGTTCATACATCTCTATGTAAACTTATTCAGGCTTAAGAATTTGGTTTGTGGATTAAATGTTTGTAAGAAAATACAAACTGGGATAAGTTAGGCTGGAGCGCTGACAGCTAGAATGCCAAACCGTCAGACAGTCTGCTAGCGATATGAGAGTGGAGGGGTCATGGGGGACAGGGAGGAGACAGGGAGAAAAAAACTCTTCACAGGGACTGGTATGTGTGAACAGGGAATATATCAACAAGAAGGGAGGAGTTTCTTGGTCCTTGTCCCAGCTTTCAATTCTTGCATAACTATAAGCTTTCAGTTATTGCATATTTAATTACATTTACCCAGAGAACTCATTATTGCAAGAAGAAAGAAGCTTATTGCTTATCTTAATAAAGAAAACATCAGAAATGACAATTGTTGGTTTTCTGGTAAAACCATCTGTCTCTCACGATGATTTTTTTTCTATCATAAAATAATCCCAATTACTGTTCAGCAAAACAACCAAACATACTCTCTCTTCTGGTTTGCAAGATGTGATATGTCAGATAGTGTGCATAATAATAATAATAATAATAATAATAATAATAATAATAATAACAACAACAATAATAACAATGAAATTTATAGCCAGTGTCCAGTGGGCTCATGTTTTAGCTCAGACACTAGGTCTGGCCCACCACTGTTATGCTCCTCGAAAGATTTGTTAGATGCATGTCTGAGGGTATCACCTCACAAAAGGCACTTCCTGTATATGAAATGTCCCCGGTGATCTCCCCATCACCATGACAACAGTGCATCTTGGATGTGGTGGTTGAGGTGACGCAGGATGCTGTAAGAGGCTGGCAGTACACTGAAGGGGCAGGCAGTACGGGATGGGCAGAGAGCAGGCAGGGACTGCGTTTACCTTCGAGGAGGCTGGCACCTGTAAGATATGACATTTAAAAAAAAATTTCAGTATGCAGGTCAGCATATGGGAACAGTACATATTTTGAAAAAGCGTTATTATATCTGTTTCCAGTAGAAGAAAATAGTGCTGTACCCATCGCAGTCTTTTACTCGCTGTTTCTCCTTTCTTTTTTTTCCCCTCCCTCTTGGCTTCCACCTACAGTGAAAAAAAGATAAACTTTGATTTTGAACTAAATCATGAAACTGCAGCTGGTATTCCTTAAGACAACATGTTGCAAAAAACATTACCTGTCATGTTTTGGTGTACGCTTTCTTGGTCTTGATCGTCACAACACAAGAACAGAGACATGATTAGTTAGTGTTAGGTCCTTTGTCTTGTATTAAATGAACACAGCACTGCTCAGTGTTATGATTGACAAACACATATAATGTTACATGAATAAAACAGAACAAACCAGAGTAAGAAGTTATTTTGTCCTTACCTACATTCACAGCTTTTATGCTCCACAAAAGACATCTCCACATACTCCTGTCCCTGCTCTATTGGCTTCAGCTTTAATAACTGCATACACATATATAACAGTTACTTACTTTCTTATACTGCAAAACCTCTAAATGACCAACAACCATAGGGCACAAATGTAGTCTACTGCAAAAAAGTGAAAATATCTTGAACATAGTCAATTTAGTCAATTATATTTCCTATAATTTAATTACAATTAAACTCAAGTGTGAAATAGGCTTGTTCTATTAGCAGATAATTTTGCAATTTGTTTACTTTTAATTTTATTTCTAGAAAGAATCTACATTTATATGCCCATATGACGTAATAATTATAAAACCTGAAATAAGTAAAAGCAGGTTTAATAATCTTATATTTAGCTTATTCTCATCTTATTTCAGAAGAGGAAATATTAAATTGAACTGAAATTTAATTGGGTTAATACCCTACCTACTGCACCACTGTACTGCCTTTTTACAAGGATGAGTCAAAAATGATATGCAGTCCAGTTATACTAAAACTCATGAAACAACTCACAGAAGAAACATCCTAGAACGCTGACTGAGAGAAAAGTTTGAAAGTCAGCCATCATCTAGAAAATTTATGCTTAAGGATTTCTGGAACTTTTAAGGGCCAGTATTGGAACATTATCAGGAAAAAAGTTCAACAATCAACAGTGCTTGTTACAGTGAGACAGTCAGTAAAGAGCCTCAAGCCTAAAATTTAAGCAAAGCACAGAGGACTGCTATCCATGGGTGTTGTGTTGCTGCATACACATCACTCTCCAAAAATGTAGTTTTGAGGTGATAACACCATCCTCCCTATATTCCTGATCTTGCCCCACTGAACTATCACCTGTTTGGTCCCCTGAAAGAAGCCCTAAAAGGATGAGGATTCACATCTGATCAAGAGAAGACAGTGGTGCATTTGTGGCTCAGCATAACAGGTTTTTTAATGAAGGAATATGAACGCTTGTTGACAGATGGACAAAGTGTATTGAAAAGAAGGGAGATTATACAAATAATAATGTATTGGTTAAAAAGGTTTCAGAATACATTAAGAGGATTCAATCCAGAATTGAATGGCAGAATAGGCTTATATTCGCTTATCAGATTTCAGCACTATACAAATATCCACTAATTGTATTAAAACTATATCATCTGGGACTAAACTAAGTGTGTCAGAGCAAGCAGAAAAAAAGTCTAGAGCGCTGGTTCCCATGCAATACACTGCATCTGATCCTGAGCAACACCCTGTCTTTGACCCCACATAATAAGCTGCTAAGTGATATAAAACACCTATTTTGAAAGGTGGACATGTATACCTGTCCAAAGAATGATCCACTTTGATCTGGGCTGTGTGGTTTTCAAATGGAGACATTGCAGAATTCTGCCTGAAATTACTGTGTAATTAGCTTGTCAGCAGTTTTTCATTTAATAGACTTTACTTCTTAAGAATACTTTCATTCAACTATGTAGGACTATTTAGAATTTTCTACTACTAGAGTCACCCTACCCTTGAAAGTTGTTTGGATACACTGGCTGGTATTAGACCAATTGTATTATTATATCAAATATACACGCAGAGGTAAATATGCTGAAGAAATAACTGAATTGTTGTCACCGTTAATGAGTTGTAGGGATAGTCCAGATTATGGTTTAGATATATTACGTTTATATACAGATATATTAGTGTTACTGTTACATATATATTAGTACATACTTGCATAGTGACGTTAGAGGTTAGCGTAGGGTGGCACTCAAGGTTCTCATCTCCACAACAACCCGAACAACGAACCAATGGCACGCAGGAAGGGCTGTACATGTGCTCCACCTCCCCAGGATACTCTTGCACTACATCCACCAGTGTCTCGATGGTGCGGCAGAAGCTCCGTCCCCACACCTCCTGAAACAGGATTACTGCAAACAAAGAAGGGGAAAGGCAGGCATTATAGGCATTTGTGTTTTCCCTTTTCTAATACAATATACTTAATCCTTAATCCTGGTAATTAAGCAGTGATGTAAGCAAGTGTATCCCTTTAATCTCTCATCTTATTATTTACATTAAAACAAATTCCATAACTTCCATAACTACTACTTATAGTAAGTAGCAGTAAAGGTAAGTATTCGAGGTAAGATGTTACCTCAAGGTAAGATGTGAGGGATGTCATTTTAAGGACAAAATAGTTTTGACATATTAACGTGACTACTAGCTTGTCTTTTCCAACACAGGTGGTTGTGGATGTTCTGAAACCTGCAGGCAGCCAGGAGCACATGACAGGATTAGCAGATGCTACCGTCACTACACTATGCACAACTGCCCAATAAACGTGTGGTTCGTTAACTTGGTTTCAAATATGTGGTTACAGTTCCTCAATCTGGCCACCTTTCACACTAACAGCAGCAGTTTTCAAACAACCTCAACTAATTTGCCTTCCAATCTGGGGCCTGAAGTAGCCGCACCTTAAGCAAGTTAAGGTCATGAACACTAGCCTATCAGCAAAAAGAAATTCCAGTTAATGTTAAATTTTTTTTAATTATATAATATTGTGTATGACATTTTTGGCTAAACGAACAAGGGCTTGAAAAGACACAAAAGGTTCTGTACAACTGAAAAAAAAAATTGTTAGCTCAGGTTTTATAAAAAGCAAAATACATTAAAAAATAATAAAAGTGTTTACAAAAGACTATGCAACTGATGACCGGTTACATCTGAAAACAAAATATCTGGAAAGGAATAAAAGGAAGGTAATACTGACTCTGGAGGGTAGGTCACCTGTAGCTCTAACTAACTAAATAGCTCCATATCAGTGTCATGTAATCCGAAATTTAAGAAGAAGACAACAATTATTATTAAAGATTACTGAAAACACTGTGTGATACATTACTATGTGACTATTGGAAGATACTGAAATGTGTGAACAGAACAGGAACGTAAGGAGGAATGCTATTGGTTAGAGGGGAGTAACAAAACAGCACTCCTTAGTCTTACATCAAAATAATATTCTTGGTTTAATAATTCTCATTTTTCTATTCATTAACCGTTTACAAGACAGTAAAATCCTTAAAATCTAAAAATGTGCACAGTTACTAATCAGAGAGTTCTTTGTAAGGATGATTGATTTAGTTGGTTATTAAGTTGGTATTCATAGGTCTGAAGGTAGAAATATTTCCCTGCTCCCATGGCCTTACTTCATTTCTGGATCGGCATCTGGTCCTCATTATCATAAGGGTAACATGAGAGCACGAGTGGGAAAGATAAAAGATAAAATTTCAAAGCTGCTAATCAATGTGCCACTCCCTATGCACTCCATCCAGTTATGAAAACAGACAACACAGGGGGCTTCAGTAGCTTTAGGTTGTCCAGCAGTCCACTAAGAAAGAAAAAAAGTCACATATGGAGGAACTACAGGGTTAAACAGTGGGAATCAATCATTCGATGCAAAAACATCACGCACCACGAGATCACTGTGAAGAAAAACAAAAGAGCCAATAAGAAGAAGTGGGAGAAGTGGACTGACCGCCCCAGGGATAGTCCACAGTTTACTACGAGAACGCAGGATACACATGCACGCAAATCAGTGGATGCGGGTCAAAGACTTCTGCAAAAACAAAATCTAGCCAACAGTTGCATCAGTTCCTCGCCAGGACATTTTATTTTTTCTTGACAGACTTGAGCAACGATTTTCAACATGCACTGTACTTAACATTTCTAAAACCTAAATAATCCCCAATAACAGATAACAGTAAACATGCTGGAAATAACCTTTGGAATAAGTTATTGGTGTAACATATTTTCTGTAATAAATGAATGTGCCTCCACTGACATATGTAGGTGTGACATTTCAAATATTCTGGTATTTATGACTGGTATTTCAGTGTAATTTTATTAGATTAGATATTCTTAATCCCCCAGATTGACTTTTATTATTGTTGTTGTTATTATTATTATTATTATTATTATTATTATCATCATCACAGATTTTTGGCATCGCTTCTCCTTTGATGGTTTTCAGGATATCAACCTCAATCCAGTGCTGACAGATCCCAATGCTATGTATTGTGTTTGTACACACAGTTTTGATAGCCTCCTTCATTTATTTTTACTCGCCTTTGTGCTTACAATTAGCAGACACTGGTATGGTATAGGAATCATCCAACAACCTGCTGTTATGTAATTTCCGCATGTTGTGGGAACACGCCACATAGGTCTTCCTAACGTCCTGTCTTCTGCGTTGGGCAGATGTTGGTTGGCTGGAGTTGGTGACCAGGAGAGGGGACAATATATGTGGTGTGTGAAGGAGCAGATGGACAGCAAGCAGGCCGTGCTAGGCTATAAACAAACACTAGAAGGCCATTGTGTAGACTCCAGCACACTACATAACCTACATAACATGATATAGATAGACTGCTACATCTTTGTTTTGATGTCGACATGGCTCTGCAACAGAGAACGACTATCGTTTAGCTTGGCAGACACACCTCATTTCACATCAATGGACATGCAGCTCTGTGTGGTAAGACTTGAAGGTGGCTTGTGTGTTTACATCAACACAGAACTGTATCATCATTAACTGTATTATCAGTCAGCTACAGTAGACCAACACAACATTTTTCATATATACAATGCCACTGAGGATACTTGTATGATGAGTGTTTTAAACAAAGGCTCTGCTAGCTAGCTTTTATAGTGAACAATGTATATGATGTACACTGAAGTGGCAGAATAACTGGTGCACTAGTCTATTACTTAGGTAGGTCCCCCACAGGGCACTGACTCCATGAGCTTGCAAAAATGTGTTCCACATCTGGTTGCACGGCATCCCAGATGTGTTAGGTGGGAGTGGCAAAACCCCAAACTCAGATGAGTGCTCCTCTAACCATAAAATTGATGTCTTTAGAAGTGTGTGGTGGCTCATTGTCTTTTTGGAAGACCAAACCCATCAGAAGGAATGCAGGATATGAACAGGTGTAGCTAATCAGAAAGGAGGCACACATAGTGTTCACATGTCAAAAGATGTTTGTAGACAAACCAGGGTTGGAATGCCAGCTAAACAAACCCCATACCTTTTTGGAGGCACCACCAGCCTATGGATTTTGCATAGGCCTGTTTGTACCAGTTTTTCTATTCTATTGCTTGCTGGCTCTGTAACTAAAATACTCTCTAAAGTGATGTACAGCCTACACACTTAGGAGTTACCTGCTTTTAGTTGCGTTACAGCCATTGGTGCTGTTGGCACAGCATATCATCATGGAACAGTATGATGCTACTCTAGCCTACATGTTGCAGACCAAAGCAATTTGCTTTGTAAATATGAACTAACTTCTCTTTAATTGTCGATTTTATATTCGTTCCATATTGTATTATTCCAAGAATGCAATGTGATTGCACCTTTTATACATTATAATTTAATTCATTGCATAATAATAAATCACAAAAATGTCTCTCTTGTTATGGTTTGTACAGCAAGTTGCATGCTGTTCCAACCTGAAATACAAAAAAAGAACAAATAACAAAGTTGTGCCTCTAAATATTGATGACTATTGATGCAAAAATTCTTCTGTTGTCCCATTTCTGTTTCTGCATACACAAGCTCTAGCTATCTCAAACACAACTAAGATTTGTGGACACCTGACCATCACACTCATATGTGGTCCTTCCCTAAACTGTTGCATTACAATTTCCCAACCGCAACGTTCCAGCATTACAATGCCTCTGTGAACAAAGTGAGGGCCATGAAAACAAGGATGGCCAAGGATGGCGTGAAAGAACTCGATTGGCCTACACAGAGCCCTGACCTCAACCACCCTGAACACTTTGGGGATCAACTGGAATGCTCAGGCCTCCTCACCCAACATCAGATCCCAACTTCAGTAATGCTTTTATGGTTGAATGGACAAATCTCCATAGCCTTGTTCCAAAATCTTGTTGAAAGGCTTCCCAGAAGACTGGAATCTGGAATGTGATGTTCAAAAAGCACATATGGGTGTGATGGTCCAGCGCGTGTACTTTTATTACCGCTGTGTTCTTTGTATATTTTAATGTAATCTGTGTGTTTTATTCTCCAACCTGTCAAACATTTCAGACAGTGTTAGTTAAAATGTAGAGTAATAAATACACACATTGAGGCAAGCAGACAACACACGACACATTGTTGCCTCATATAACTGGGTTTGCAATACAAAGATACAGAGAAACACACAAACACTATGCATTAGCCACTAGCTTGTTATCATGGCTACTCTAGCTGAACAACCATACGACCAAGTAATGAAAATAATTCCACAAAAAGGATGAATTGTCATTGTATCATTCATTAGCTTCTTACCATATTAGAGAACAAATAAAAAAAAACAATTTTAATATTCAGCAAGAAAAAAATCTGAACCTGAATCTATTTTTTTCTTATACAGTATCATACTAACTCTCACTCTGACTTCTGCTTGTTACACTCCCAAGCTATTACCGTTTTATTCCCCTGACAGTCAGGCAGCTCCCGTTTTTCACTCTGTAGTCGCTTGATGGCATTTGGTGGCGTATGAGTACAAATTTCTCACCAATACCCAGGTGTCTATCCTGACACAACACTGGCTGTAAATTACCATGACAGCACTGAGAGACATACTCTCAGAAGTTCAGGGGTATTTTAAGGACAAATTAAAGAAAAGGTCCAGATTTAGCTATCTTATTTTCTGTTATTCTTTCTAAACCTTTGGGTTTATTGGCCTGATGTTGTCATCTTTGGCCTGTTTTATATACAGTTGTGGATTTTATATATATAACTGTTGGGCATTAAAATAAATTTAAAGTTCTCACTTGTATTCTTGTCTCCATGATTGTGTCCTCATTAACATATCACTATAAAACCTTTAAGTGGCTTTATGTTGATAAAGTGATGTCAATACTCAGGTCAAAATATTAATCTATCTGTCAAACTTTTCTGTGGTACTGTTAGATAAATGTCAGTATGCTGCACTTCAGTTTCAGCAGGGAAACAGAGATCTCACTGGTATGAGGTGGTGTACAAGGTAAGCCAGCTTACCATCACTATGCAGCAGTGTTCACTATAATATCAAAAGGTTTTGTATATGTGTGCTTCTGTCATTATCACAAGCATTGTGCCTCTCTTTGGCTTATGCAGGTCATTTAATAATGGCAAAGTATACAATAAAAATTTTATACTGCTTAGTTCACATAGACATAAAACTGTTTATGTTGATCATCTTACCTTTAGCGGTGCTGTTGGTAGTGCCTGAGGGGGAACACTGCAAAAGATCAAAGACCAAATCAGACATCATCTCATTAATGATATTTGTCACATACATGACTATATCTGTTTATACTGATCCTTAAGCATGGTACTCTAACAGAATGCCACCACTGCAACAAGTCAGTTTGTGAAATGTGAGTGGTGTTAGTGAAAAGTGGAAAGTGTTTCGGAACCACAGCAACTCAGTCACAAAGTGTCAGAAAGTTAAAGTTACAGAGTAGTGGGTCCGAGGCACATAGTGTGTAAAAGTTTTGCTGACTTATTAACTACACAGTTCTAGACCTTATCTGGCATTAACATCAGCACAAAAACAGTGCAGTGGAAGCTTTATGGCATGGACATCAATGGCCAAGCAGCTACATGTAAGCCAAGCACAATGCCAAGTGTTGTAAATCAGTCTGATGGAGGATTATTGGTTTGGTGAATGCCAGGTCTCCTGTCTGACTGCATTGTGCTAATTGTAAAGGTTTGTAGAGCAGAGATAATGCTATAGGTGTTTTTCAGGGCATGGTGATTTCCAGCAAAGGAAAATCTTGTACAGTTTTGCACGTACAACTTTTTTTTGTTCCAGCGTGGCTATGACCCAGTCCGTAAAGGCATGGTCGGGTAAGTTTGGTGTGAAAGATCTTGACTGGTCTGACCTCAAACCCCTGTGGGATAACCTAGAACTAAGATTGTGAGCCAGGCCATCTCATCCAACAACACTGTCTGGATGCTCTTCTGGATGAATAGACAAAAATTCCAACAGACACAGTTTTGTAAGTCTTGTTAAAACCTTTCCACAAGAATGGAAGTTGTTATAGCTGCAAAGGTGGATGAGGGGACAACTCCATATTAATGCCTATAAACGTAGAATGGGATGTCATAAAATATTTTGTAGGTGTGATGTGTAGGTGTCCCAATATTTTTGTCCATATAGTGTATGTGTTTGAATTAATTACATTTGGCATAAATATTTATAGGAAATGCCATTTTTTAATAGTAACATGGATGAACAAGCCCTACAGGCATCAACTTCAACTAACAAACCATTTGTCTTAAAATTGAAATTTGTATACATCAGCAAGTAAAAGATAAAATATCTTAGCCCACACTGGTGGTACAATGCTGCCTGCACATTTCAATCCAAAGTCACCCTGAAGTGGCCAAAAGATTCATCATAATCCCATTTGTGTCTGTTTAAGTTCAAAATTCTGCAGTGTGTGATTCATCTATTTATTTTTCTGTGCGACTATCTCTGTTCTGTGGATACTCCTCATTAAACTTTTGTCAAACAACATCACATTTACTCTGGAACCTAACATCTCCACTACCACATTAACTCTTTAGAAGCTTCTGCTACATGACAGATGCTCATTATCTCTAACGTCTCACCCTACTGTTTCCTATAACACCATCAAATAATGTAAACCTTAGTTGAAATACAATAAAATGAACACTACATTACAATGTGTGGTCTGGACTGAGATCTTAAACAGTACTTTCGCCAACTAGAGAAGCAAATCCGTGGACTGATATCATATCATGATTCATTGATCTGTGAAATTCCTCTGCCATGGTTCAGGATAAGGAGGCTTAGTGCTCTGCAAATTAGTGGGTCAGTGACCTACATTGCCTACCTCCACCTTACTCCAGTGTGTGTAGGTCACAAAATGTTTGACATGAAGAGTAAACTTGTGTATAAAAAGAAATTATACTACAGCGCTGCCTAAGGGATTGTGGCAGCTTGAGCTACTTTAAAAAAAAAAGAAAAGGTATGATACCCATCATGTGTTAAGACTGCACCTCACCACAATGGTTCTGTTTGGCAGCGGTCTTGGATGCCTTTCATGGAAAGAATGCTTGAGGTAGCCATGATAGGGGGAGGAGGTGGCTTTGGGGAAACCTGAAATCAGCCAGAATAAGGCTCAGCACTCAGCACCTTTAGGTTCCCAGTGCCAGAGAGTGAGTTGACTTTGTAAAATCTAGCAGATTAGCATGGATATGTGGAGGAACTCACGTAGCAACTGCTCATCCATGTGTACGTGAGCATGTGCGATGGGTGGATTAGCATTTAGGCTTTTAGATTTATGAATGACTCACATGCTAGCCAACTCCTTATGGTTCATATAGATCATTAGAGACTGCAAAAGGGCATCAAAGGTGAGACTTGTAATCCTGATGCACACCTTGTGGAGGGGTTATAAGGGAAAACCTAATAAACCAGAGACACTGGATATACTAGAAAAGTAAAATACACCATTGTCTTTAAACCTATTGTGTTTATTTCAGGTTTACAAGAGGATAAAAAAGGATCATGAGACATACAGTATGTTTTTCTGAAACTCCTTCAGCAGTTCAGAAAGGCCTGGATTTGGCTACTGTCCCGCTTTTGCCCATCAGTAATAATTACAAAGACAAGATCTGTAAAATTCCATTATACAAACCACTAAAGCACTTAGATGAAATTTTTTCTGTATTTGGTATAATATCAGTCGTACTTCCATGAGACTAGTGTGCATTTTCCTGCATCAGTGTGATGCCCCTGATGTGTATGTGATTCACTGAAGGCGAGGCTTGAAATTTATGCAATTCCCTTTCAGATGTTCCACAAGTTAGACAACACATGAGAGAGTTCTGACGTCATGAGGCAGCTGAGGGACATCAGTTTTCTAATCGCACGGTCTGTGGGATACGGGGCAGGAAGTTTTGAGAGAAAAACAAAAGCAAACAAAACGATAACTAAATATTTCTGCAGACATTTGGCTCCTTGTAAAAAAATGTGGATTGTGAGAACGACTGGGGAAAGTTACAACTTTAAAATGGAAAGTAATCCAGATAAATAGGTAGTACTACAGATGGGAAAGTATAATATAACAATCGTAGCATTACAATATGCTGACAATGCACACATTTTCAGAAAAACAGAAGAAACAGTTGCCAATTTCATCCATTGATATATAATAGAAACATTCCTTAAATGGTAAAAACATCTTGAAATGTCCAGAAAGACCACAGAACTGCTTTAAGACACAGCCCCTGGCTCTTGTCAGCTTCAGCTGATGATGGTTGAAAGAGCCCTGACAGGTAGACAATGTTCAGTTGAGCCTATTAATCCTATAATCATCGTTCTTTATATAAATGCATTAGTGCCATTTTACAATAAAACATCCTACAATAGATTCATGATCGTGTCTGTCTTCCACAAGTGTTACTCAGCCTTTTAACGTACTCAGCTGGTGTAGATCTGTCACATTAATGTCTGTTGAAGGAGTGAAATGAACGGCTGTATTTGGAGTAAGTTAATGTGATAAGTGCTTCAATGTCTTCTGTCTTAAAGCCGATGCTTTCCAGCTGCTCAACATGTTAAGGTCAAATTATAGAAAAGGTGAACCAGATTTAGAAGAAACTTGAGGATGCATAAAGTAGTCAGTCTTCTTCTCTGTATCACTCATGCTCAATTTGATCATGTACAAACCAGGATAAGTAAATTCGCCAGAGTTGGATTTGCTTTACCAACAGCAGTGATCAGACCAGGCATCAAACGACAACATATGCAAACTTATTGGCTCAACATATATGAGCTAGTCCAGGGTAATTGTGCTCCCTATTACAGTAACTGCTGCCGTGGGTGTGTAAAAGCGAATAAATTGCCTCCAGATGAGAGATTAAAGGCCACTGAGCAGATGACAGTCCCTTGAGTGCCACCAAAGGAAGGAGAGGTCCATGTTTCCAGATTGTGATTGCACTCTGTCCCCTGGGCCACGAGCAGGCCTGCACAGGAAGAAGCAGACCTCCTGTCACCACTACAACTGTATTTACGAGTGTCTACTTTAACTGTGTGTGAACAAATTGTGGGGATACTGCAGAGACTGCAATGGTGCATGTTTACAGTACAGCATGTTATCCCTAAACCTAAAGCAACACAGTACAAGCTGTTACATATGCAGTAATAGTATTGCTATGTATTTGTATATGCGGGATTAGCTCTCAGTAGTATAACCTGAAAATACAGGTGTTTTCACTGCCAGCCGCCTAGTTAGTGGCTCTTGCATAAACATCACCTTCTTGGACAAACTAAAGTAAAGGAAGCTGATGCACACAAGAACAGATGGCCAGACTCAAGTATTATTTTGCTCAAGTGTTGATAGAGAGGAAACACCTGCAATGAATCACGTCTTCAAATTGCACGCTGAAGCACAGAAGCTACCACAGACCCTATTCTCTGTCCAGCTCCTATTACCTATAATAACACAGTGCAGTTACAAGGCTGTTCCTCACTGCTGAGCCCAGTATTAAGAACACCAACATGGGTCAATGTCATCATCGTTCCAGCTGTTTAAATGTGACAGAAGGAGATGACCTGAACAGGAAACCGACATTAACAGGGCACCAGTTCAATATGTCTCTTTCAGCATTCCGTCTCCTCTATCCTGCAGAGGAAAGGTGAAAGCTAAGAATACATATAACGGAAAGCCGATTGAAACAGAGATGAACGGTATAGAAGACAACACACAGGGTTTAAACAAGGAAGGAAGAGAAGAATGACACTTAAACACAGAATATGTAGCATCTGGGGCCCGGTAGGAAGTGACCGAGATGGGAATTCACATGGACACACAACCAGTTAGAGAGATCAGGAAGAAAATAGCAGACAGGAAAATATATAAATACCTTATGAAAGGATGTAAACCTGCATGTTAAAACAATTACATAGTCAGGTGATTGTGGTATTTCACAGCAGTTTCCTGACAGGTGTCTCCTTTTAGAATAAAACTATGCAGTCTTGTGCAACTAACTAGCACATGAGCCTGTGTCCGAAAACTTATAGCCAAATAACAAATAACCAAAAACTATCAAAAACAAAAACAGTAATGCCTCAAAGCTTTATAATATAAATTAAGAAGTACACTAAATGTACATTAGTAAATTGCCACATACAGAAAAAACAACATTGTTTGGGAAGAGAAGGAGCTCACTAAAGAAATACAGTTAAAAAGTCTTCACACCCCTGTGTTTGAAATGGAAATGAAAAGTGAAACTGAGATAAATCATGTAGGGATTAATCAGCACAATGAATCAGCAGCCAACAGAATTAAAACATAAATACAACAGAAATGCTTTAGGGGGGGAAACATATAATATCCTGGTTGCATAAGCGTGCACACCCATCATAATGGGGCGTCAGTTATTTCTGGAGGATTTTCCTAATGTCATCTCAGTTTCATCTGACTGCCGAAACCATGGTTTGCATAGAGCTTACAAAGCATGTATGGGATCTCACTGTCAAAAGCAACTGGTCAGTACAGACGTATTTGTAAAGCATTAGAT
>JAOVVF010000002.1:12113830-12136941 GCA_028565595.1 Duopalatinus emarginatus | reverse complement strand
ATAAATGATCTTGTTGATATTTGTGCCTTCACTGCTGACATGTGTGGTCAAAAACCACGGAATTCATCTTTTATTCTGAGTCAAACAGCAGGGGTGGACAGCACTAACCAGAATAAGCACAGCCTCAGAATAGGCGTCCTGAGAAACAAACCACACCATTCTCCTTGTAAATTGGATTTTGACATTCCAGCAACAACACATTACAGTGTCTAATTTTTGACGAGAAAACGCTGAGACAACATCACAGCGGTCAATTAACTAATTCATGGGGATGTTCTTTTTCATTTAACGGGGTGTGTTGGGGAGGATCCCTCCTCTTTCCTGTCGCTTTCATTCCTCCAATTCCGCACACAACGTTTGTCCTCTATATATTGCCGTGGTGTTTGCAGAATCACTGGAATGCACGAGTCGGAGATCCTCATTCTTCCTCTTGTGTTGAATGACAGGGCTGTGGTTAACTGTTGTAGAGAGCACACGTAGACAGACAGTGTGAGCAAACAGACAGATTTCCGCTTCTCTACATATTTCTAACATACATTGGACTACAGCAAAGGGAAGGGTCCACAAGGTCACAGGGATTATGTCATTTCTGTTGAATCTTGAAAAGATTTCATTGGGCTTGTATTATAGGTAATCCATAATTCTTTTATTGCTGACAACAAAGTGGGAATTGTAACGTTTTATTTGTCATACTACAGCATTATTTATTAATTCTTATAGAGCACTCATTAAACCATAGGCCTGCTGCAAGGTTTATATTCATGTGTTTGGGCTGATACATCATCCTTTCTAAAGTAAGACATTACATAGTAAAGACTACTCAGGTAACTCCATCCAGGTAACTCCATCCAGGTAACACCATCCAGGTAACTCCATCCAGGTAGCTCCATCCAGGTAACTCCATCCAGGTAGCTCCATCCAGGTAACACCATCCAGGTAACACCACCCAGGACTCCGCCTCAGCATATTTGCTTGATTAGCTAATTGTTGATTGGGTGACATTTCTAATAATGCTACTTATTTTAAAATAATTTTTTGGAAAGTTTTAAGGATGGCAAGCTTTGTGGTGCCTTATTAACATGACAAACTTATTAACATTAATAAAGAGAGAAAAACATTAGGGTAAGGAAATAACTGATATAGCTGCTGTAATGTAACTGACAACAGAAACTGACCTGTTTTGTGGATGTTACAGTTACAAAGTATGATGTGTCCTTTATGAAATAAAAACTGTTTTAGGAATAAAAGGAATTATATTCCAATTATATTCCTATTATATTATTATTAGGAATTATAATCTACTTCTTTTTAATTATATACTTTTTACTTATTATATGGATTTTGGTCACAATGTTTAGACATGAAAGTGAATAAATATTATCAAATAGGATAAAGATTATTAAAGTAATATCTACAAGAATAAGCTGTTACAGTCTTGCTACCTAAGAATAATAATCACATATAATTCTGTGCCCTACTCGGTGTTGTTTTGTAATTGTTTGTTATCAAATACATTTGTAAATGTGAGTCTAAATGCCAAAGTAAAATTTACAACGTTTTTGTCATTTGTTCTATTAATGACAAGCAAAACTGAAAACTTCAAAAAGGGCGCTTACAGGATTTACGCATGCGCAGTGACGTCAGATTTTGCGGCACGTCAAACTCAGGATTTGTTTCCACACGAAACCCAGCAGAGATTTTTCCTCTTTTCTTACCAGAAACTGTCACTTAAAAGTTGGATATATTTTCTCCTACTTTTTTTAAAAAAAAAATCTTGTAATCTAGTTTTACTTGAGCTAAATGTTATAAAATGTTCTCTAAAAGTTCATTCTTTTCAGAGGCATGCCACACACACACACACGCACACACACACACACACACTCACACAGCAGCACTGCACACCTAAAGTAATTAATAACGTAATAAATAAAATATTTGTAAGGTCAGCATTACTAACGAATTTCTAAATGACTGCTGCTACTAGTATGTAAATATTAAAAACCATGGTATGATATGAGCTACATTGTTTAAATGAAATCTACTATAATACTGTGATTAAAATCTAATTGAATGAAGGTGTTCAAAGTAACATTAAATCACATTTCAGTTCCACTTGTCTTTTATAGACTTCTCCCTCAGTAATTATCAGTATCTGTCCTTATTCTATAGACTATTAAAGGACATGAAATGTCTTTAAATATTTTTTTGTGTGGAGTGTTTCTCTTTTAATTCAGGATAAAGAAGTAAACTGAAGAAAAATCAGCTGGCAGATTACAGGTTTGTTCAGACTCGCTCTAAGGAAAAGCTTAAACTAATAGTGGTCATCGCAAACACAACAAGGGTTTAGCTTATGTTTGTTTAGGGCCCAGACATGCTACATGAAGCATATCTATGTGATTTTAGCTTCAGTGCACTGATGTGTGCATGTGGTGCTTCATATGTCCTACTCAGATTGTAGCCTACTCCGTGTTTAAATTTGGTGTTTTACTCATGCAAGCTGATCCACCTACTGGAGTGAATCTTTACACTCAAGCTGAATTTCTTGCAGCTGCAAGGAACTGCACCAGGATGCTTACGTACACATGGTGCATACCACGTTAGCTACAGTTTAAATGTTTTCCTTTGGGTCTTCTCATCCGCTCTCAAACATCACATGTGAGTATATCAATTTGCAGAGAAGGGATCGGTCCTCCTCATGAATGTTCATTGGAGCTTTAACAACGGCTCTTTCTTTCCAAAGAGTTAACTATCCGTATCAGGCACACTCTTTAAGGTGGCCTGAAAAAAATATAGAATATTTTCCACATCACTATTTTCCTATAATTTTATTTTGTGTGTATGTATAATATGTATAAACTAGCATGTATATACAGTATGTAAGCTTTGTCAAGATGCTGACATGACTCTTATCTGATCCTAAACAGCACACAATTTTGATTTCACGCGATCATGTGTTTTAGAAGAGAAGTATCAAGTAAATAGTCAAGTAATCAAGGAAAAAGGATTATTACCTGACCTACATTACCACTATGATCTGAGTTGAACTGAAATAGCTGTAATCTTTCTCTGTCTTAAGCAAATTTAGTTAGGATTAAATGCATCTTTTAGTATATTTTATACACAAACCAGACCTCAAAGTGCTTAACAGTGGAAAGCCTAAACAGTTTGAAATGTTTTATTTTTATTTATTTATTTATTTTCTTGAAGTGTCCATGAATATTTTACAAAGGGGAATGATAGCAATATTGTAGCAACAAAGGCTTTATAAAAAAGAAGACCAGTAACAAATGGATTAAGTAAAATTTTAAATAGATAGAACATTCTTGGTTAATTCTGGAACACTGTTGCTTGGTCCCAGCAGTACCTCATGGATTATTTACCAGTGCAAACTCGGAACACTTCCTTTAAGATTATGGCTGGTGTGGTTTTGTAGAATATGTCGGAATAATCGGAGAAAAACATTATAAGGAAACAGGGTAGACACAGACATTGGTACCTAGTACCAAAACCAGTAAATAGGTGTTAGCTGGCAGTAATAAAAGTCATATGTAACTCGTGTTAACAAAGTAAGGTAGTGGAACGCTGTGGAACACAGAAATCCTACACCTCAGAATACAACAGAATTGTGGACTGTCCTGCAGGAGGTATGGGGTTCACTGCCTACAGTCTATGCTTGTGGAGTCCAAGCCCTGATGGGGACCTACCAAATATTAGACTGGTGTACCAGTTTTTCTGATACTTCAGTGTAAAGCTCGTAAAGTCTGAATATCACATATAAATGAAAATTATTTGAAATGTCACTTTAAGGTGCATGTGAGGCCATGAGTGATGTGGAACACCTGACCAGCTCCCTAACAGGATATGACATCAATGTATATCCTGCTCTCCACGTGTTCTCAGTCTCCACCTGTTGCCTGGGGTAAAACACTAGTGTTAGACTGAGGGAAGTGGTCCAGTCTGCAGTTATATCCCCTCGAGGATGTCTGAGACATTGCGCCAGTGTTTTATTTTCAATTGAGCTGCTCTGTGTCACTTCCTATTTACGCCTAAGATGACAGTCTTCATCACATCTTTAAGTTCAACAGGTGCTGTGCAGTTTCCTTTAACATTCTGCTCTATTGTGCATGTATTTTGTTTCCAAGGAAGTCGTGCACAATGCTTATGTTCAGTCACACGTACTGTTATCGTCTGAAAACACACAAGTGGTATAGAGAGTGGATTTGGATAGCTGCTGTTTGTCAAGCTGCAGTCTATGATATGATGCTTCTGTTACTTACAGTAATATTTCACTCCATATCGCTGAGTTTGTTCTTCTAACTGAACTCAGAGATTTGATGTCTGATTGAATAAGCTGAGCAAAGAATAGAGCCTTAGACAGCACACAAGAAAGAAGCTGTATGTTTATGTTAGACTGCATTTCATCCCTGCTAGGTCAAAAGCCCAACGCTGCCCTTGTCATAATAATACAAGGTATAGAAAAGAGTGTTGTTGTGAAAGGGAACATTGTGTGTGAGTGTGTCCACTGGGATTTTGTAAATAAATGAGGCAAGGAGCAGCATGTGTTTGTCCATGTGTTTCCCGCACTGAAATAAATAGTGAAAAAAGTCAGGAAAATAAAGATGGCTTGGGTTTGCGTGACCTGAAATGTTTATGTTTGTAAGATTTATATTAAACTGTAATTAATGATAATATAACATTACTGGACGTATAAACCTTTGAAGAAACAGCGTAGGTCCCATGAGCAACACGGTTATATTACAAGACTGTATAATTCATTCGTGATTTTTACACTGGTTTCTATATTGTTTTTCTAAACAACAACTAAAAATTCTAGTCTATTAATTATTAATATCAACAGTTCAATGGTTTGTTTAAACATCCTTGTGAAAACACTCAAAATGAGCTTGACGTAGTTGTTCAATCTGCAGGAGTGCTATTGTTTATTATTAAAAGCAGCAATGTGGAGCGACCGTATATGTCCTCAGGGGTAAAGACATTTTTATGCACACTTAGGATGTAACTAGGGTTATACTTTATATGACCCTATAACCCTATTTGAATAATAATAATAATAAGAAGAAGAAGAAGAAGAAGAAGAATGCCTTTGACATATCATCCTGAAATTTACTCTTACTTTAAATCTTATCTGTTTCTTAAATAAATCTTTATTGCGCTTTAAGCAATATTTATACATTTTATTATGGGAATAAAATGAAACATAGCCACTGTTGGATAGACAGCATGAGAGCATCCAAATACTACACTTTACTGTAGGATGTTGGAGCAAATGCAAAGTGAAATCCATCTGCTTTTCTAATGTTTCCATGAAGTGCAGCCAAGTAAAATGATTTCTTGAGGTTTATTTATATGTGTAGTAAGACGACTTCTCAAATAGTACTGAGCAGCCGCTGGCTTCTGTTGTAGAACATAAGCCAGGAAGAGGGGTAAGAGTTGTGCGTGTGTGCTGCAACACAGGAATGGCAGATGTTTTTGGGGCTGCAGCACAAGGAGATGATGAGATTTGGAAGAGCCATGTTGTCTAACCACAGTGGATATGTCTACTGGTGGAGTGTGTTGCTCCAACGCTACTGTGCACTTGTTCAAGCACTGGTTTGATTACGTCTGATATAGTCTATTTGTTGTTTTTGCTTTGTGCTAGGGTGACCACTCTGACCACTATGAGTGCAGGAGGAAGAACAGATCCCAGAGAACCACATGGCCCAAGTTCAACTGACATAAGCAATGGGATTGTATTAAATAGGGTATGATGCTTGGCTCATTATAGAATCCATATTTTGTGATTGAACGCATGCTCTGAAGTGAATAAACAGTCATATGATCCTGGTAGTAAGTAAAGATACAAAAGAAATCTATTTCCATAGATTAACATTAGTTATTTAGTAAACTTTAGTCCAGCATGAATAGAAATTACTGTCAGTTTTTATGTAAACTGGCGAGAGAAGATGACGATTTTTAGACCTGATATAATCTCACTAGAAAAAAATGTAGAAACAAAGCAACCTTCAACTCAAGTAAATAAAAAAAACTAAAGAAAAAATCCTGACTAAGAAATAATTATTTCACATAAAATGACATGTTCCACAATTATTGGCACCCTTAACAATTTCTTGGAAATAAATGTATTTGAACCATTTATGTAATTTCTACTGTAGTGTATAAAGTGGATCAAAGTATCTAGGAACCTTTAATTAGTAATTCATCATTTTCCTGGGGTATAAATATGGCATTACACAGAGGCCTATTTCTCTTACTCACTCAAACATGGGAAAGACAAGAGAACACACTATTCAAGTAAGGCAGATGTGTGTCGACCTTCATAAATCAGGCAATGGCTACAAGAAAATAGCCACTCACCTGCAGATGCCCTTATCTACAGTCAGAGCAATCATCAAAAAGGTCAAAACATCTGGAACTGTGACAAACAAGCCTGAAAGAGGACGCAAGTGTATCTTGCCACCACGCACAGTAAGAAGGATGGTAAGAGAGATAAAAAGTTCTCCAAAGCTTACTGTAAGAGAATTAAATCAAATGCTAGCATCTTGGGTTTACAAGGTCTCCCAAACAACCATCAGGCGGTATCTAAATGCCATCAAGCTGTTTGAGAGGCATGCACTGAGAAAGCCTTCTCTGAGTTATACTCATAAGCGTAAACGGGTGGAGTTTGCAAACCGGTACTGGGATTTTACCTTGGACCGTGTGCTTTGGTCAAATGAGACTTTTTGGCAACAAACACTTTAAGTGGGTCTGGCGTAACACCAAGGATGAGTACGCAGAAAAACACCTCATGCCCACTGTTAAGTATGGGGGAGGATCGGTAATGCTGTGGGCCTGTTTCTCCTCCAAAGGGCCTGGGAACCTTGTAAGGATACATGTGATCCGAACTCTTTGAAATATCAGGACATTTCGAATCAGAATCTGGTGGCCACTGCCCGAAAGTTGAAGATGGGTCGTCACTGGGTCTTTCAGCAAGATAATGACCCTAAACATGTGGCCAAATTTACTCAAAAAAGGGGGCAGTGTACACACTTGCCAGTCGGGCAGCCCCAAACCACAGCACCCGGGGAGACATTGAGGGAGTTTGGTGCCTCATTCAAGGGCACCTCAGTCGCATCTTGCCCTGGGTGGGGATTGAACCTGCAACCTTCCGTTCACGACCGGTTCCCTAACCACTAGGCCACGGCTGGTAACACAATGTGTGTCCATGTTTTTAAGGTGAGAATATTTTGTGCAAAAAGGACCAGTTTGGTGCTTAGGTGTTAAAATAATATTAACTACTTTACCTGTTACTATATCATGCTAAATCTGCCTCAGTAAAATTTTCTGAATAACATTTAGGAACAAGTAGTATCGCTTACCCATCCAGCTCTTAACCTAAAGTGGTCAAATGTATGTAGGTAAGTTTTGTGAATATAATCAATTCTTAAATCAAACTGGTTTTGGCAACCAGTAAATCCTTTTAAAGAAATGACAAGTTTGTACCCTTTCCTACCCTTTAATACATGCTCAGTGCCACTGGTTCTATGTAGGATTTACTCAATATACAATCTAGTCGTTCCTTGACCTTCTCCACTCATCCTGAGCCCTTCTTATCCACACCCACTGACTAGCTCTCTAAGCTACTTCTGACTGTTCTTTTACATCTGTCCTTAGCACATTGCCTTTAATTCCAAATTCAGTTAGCAGAGAAATGGTGGACATTGCTACAACCCCTAACACCTATCTCTACTGGTCTAATATGTGCCTGCCACCCACGCTTACTCACTTCAGCTACTAGCTCTGAATACTTTAATTTCTTTCTTTCATAAGCTCCCTCAACTTCATCCTCAAATGTCAGCTCTATAAAATAAACTATTCTCCTGCTCTCTGAATACAACTCCATGTCTGGCCTCAACATAGTTACCGTGATGCAGTGTGGAATCTGAAATCTGGTGTTTACATCCACTATTAGCTTCCAATCTCCTGCTTCACTTCAACTAGCAATGTTCATCCTCTGTTTGTTCTCTATACTGTCCCTCACGCACAAAATTAATCAACCCCCTAGCACTACCAACTTTATCTTTTATCTTTAAGCGCTTTCTATCGAGCACCACGCTAGCATCCTGAGCACCTGATCATGCCTCCATTTGTACCAACCCTGCGATAAACTAACCTTGTATGCTGACAAGATATGATTCAGCATCCCTTTACTACCATATAACTTAAATTTGGATCATCACCTACCCACTGACTAAGGTTTTGTGGTGTTGGAGGGGCATTGTACATCGCTCGAAGTAGGAACTTAATACGGCTTGCATTCATCACCCACAGCTCTCTCAAGTTGATTCTCCGCTTTTCTACTTTGTCCTATCTCAACCTTTGTCCCTGTTTTACCTGGCCTGCTCAGGAACCTTTCTTGCACCAGTTTTCCTTTTACAATAGACACACTTCATTCTTGGCAACCTAAGGTTATTACCTAACTTCTCCAACAACCGCTGTGTACATGGTAGAGTAGTTGTTAGTGTCGTCATATCATCCATATTTGCCCTACATGCCCTAACTGGAGGTAGCAGGATACCGTTGTGCAACCTTTTCCTGCCAAAACTGGTCAATGTAGACAGAATCCTTCTCCTTTGGTATAAGAATACCCCCTGCTCTTCACCACTTCTTTGGGATACTCCCTTTCTTCCATTAACCTTTCTTCCATAAAAACCTCAAGACGTCAGGTGTGCTTTTATGCATGCGATACGGCACCCCATTAGGCCCTGGTGCCGAGCCCACTATCTCTTACACCTCACACCACGTAGGAGGACTAACACCCATTTCAAACTGTATCTCACCTACTGGTGGAATATCTGCTGGTAACTCCAGCTCATTTTCCACTAGTTATTTGTTATCCGGTTTGTCACCAGTTAATGTATTCTGTGCACTCTTTTTCTGACCCTGATTTTTTGCCTTTGTCTTAGATATCCTGTTTGCTGATTGACTGACCCTGTGCCTGAGTTTGAATGCTGATTTTGAATTGTGTTTTAGACTTTGTTGCCAGTGTTTAATAAGCCACCTGTATTTGTGTCCAACACCTGTTTTGGTGAGTGTCTCTGTGCACTAAACTTACAGAAAGAAGGAAAAAGAAGTTAGCAGGCTTTTGATGACAGCATGTCAGCTTGTGTCATGTCTGTTCACCACTTTAGACAAAATCTCTTGCTGTCTCACAGCAAAAGAGACAGGTATGCTAAATTGCTGTTTTTTTCTTTCCTCCACACTCCTACTGCTGAATCCTCTGGTGAACCATGCCCTACCTGCCAGAAATACAAACTGTGCAAATTGTTTAGTATCAACTGCTGCCATTCATGTTAGTCAAAAATGCATGCTGATCTTGAAGCTTTTTTTAAGCTCAAATATAATTTATTGAAATGCCCTTTTCCTTGCTGGGGATAAGTGGCTGTGGATGAGCAAAAAGGCATGATCAATTAGTCAGACATTCAAATACACTCGAATATGCCACCATTTGTTATCTGTTGTTAATTACCCAGTAACTAATTAATTATGTATGCATTTAATTATAGTTGTCTGATTAATTTTAACCCAGTAATATCCACTAACCTTGTTATTTTAACTAATGGAAATTAGACAAAGGATCTACAAAAATGACACAATTAAACCTCAGAAATCAGCTTCTGGAAGCTCATGCGTTTTCAATTTTATTTCTGTACATGTACATAAATAGAAATTAGATTATATGTAGCTCAATCTCAGACAGATTCTGAAAATTCTCAATCTCAGAAAATCTGCCAAAATGAACCTTCTGGGGAATAACGAATACCCACAAAAGCTTGTCTCAGACTCATAAATCATGCTATGATGTCTGTTAAAACAAAATTGGCAAGTTAATTCTTGTACAAATTCTGTTTTTACTACATATACACCAGTCAACAAGGATGTCTGCTGCACAGTAAACACTGCAAGAAACTTTGGCAGTTGCTATAAAAACAATATCCTGTCATCCAGTGATGCAGACAAAATAGAACACATTTTCCCAAATTTTTATAAAGAACATTTTTTTAATAAAAAAAACTAACGACAATATGAACTTTGAGGGCTCTTATTGGCCTAAAAGTTGCTTCTGTTCTTTATGATATTGTTTTAATTTTCCTGTAAATATTGACTAAACTCTGTGTGTCTACTTGTAATTCTTGGAATGCCTGATTTCATGTGTACAGCAAGATATTCAACTCTCTAAACCTTCTAAACAGTAAATCCACATTTTTGGATGAGAGTTAACTAAGAAGGATCTGAGATCATTATATTTTCACCAATTATAGCTGAGATATGTATCTTTCAGTAGTGTTAAATTCATTACTAATGGTTACTGTCCAGACAGTCACTGTCCACATTATCCACTTCTAGGTGGATAATGTACAGCAGGGCCCAAATTTGTGTGACCATTCTTGCATGCTTATGCAAAAGATGTGAGATCATATCTTCAGTTGGGGTAATACTGCATTTGCTTATAGTATCTCCCCAAATAACAATAATTCAGTATAATCTTTGGTCCATACCTCTTGATAGTTTTGTATCCCTATATTGCCATATTCTGAAAGATTATATACGAAACTGAGACAGGCTACTAATTTTCAGCTCTGTATCATGTTTAGAAATGAAGATATGACCCTTAAAAATTTCTTATGGATCATAGCAGCAAATTACAAGTATGAAAAGATTACATAACTCCTGAAATAGTAGGAATTTCACCCTACTACTATTTTGTGGGTATTTGTTACTCCTCATAATGTTCATTTTGGCAGAATGAGCCAGATATGATTTGTGCAACACTAGTATCTTCCATGCCGAGAAAGATTGCGTCTGTTATCAAAAATAAAGGTGGACACACAGTACAGAAGTACTGAAAAAATAAAAGATTAGAATCTCAATAATGGAAGGTGTACTGAATTTTGTTTTATTGATTTCCCACTGTGGGAAATATAGTAAAATATAGTATTAATATAGTAAATCTAAAATGTTAGTTTTTAATTTTTAAATACTCTTCTGTTCAATGTAGAAATAATGCAATTACTCTAAGGTGATACTATTTTTAATTATTTGACATTTAAGTGATCTTGCGCAGGGGTGTACT
Source organism: Duopalatinus emarginatus (assembly GCA_028565595.1). Lineage (NCBI taxonomy): Eukaryota > Metazoa > Chordata > Actinopteri > Siluriformes > Pimelodidae > Duopalatinus > Duopalatinus emarginatus. The sequence goes on along the minus strand of JAOVVF010000002.1, from coordinate 12,125,810 downwards.
TACTTCTGTTGTACACTGTGTATACTGATACCAACAAGCCTGTGCAAAATACATAGGCTGGTGATGGCTCCATAATGGCATGGGGTTTGTTTAGGTGGCATTCTATGGGAACCCTGGTATATCTATGAAAGCTATGTCTGCCTCCTTTCTGATGAGTTACACCCGTCCGTGTCCTGCATTTATTCTGATGGGTTAGGTCTCTTTTACACATGTCTATCCAAGTCACAAAATCGTAACATTATCGGACACATCTGGGGTGCCATGCAACACGGTGTAGAACACAGAAATCCTACACCTTGGAATACCACAGAATTGTAGACCATTCTGCAGGAAGTATAGTGTTCATTGCCTACACAATATTTTCACAAGCTTGTAGACGCCATGCCCTGTGGGGGATGTATTACACTGGTGTAGCATCAAAAGGATCTCTTTGGTGAAGGATATCAGTCAAGAGAAAGTACACAAAAAGATAAAATATGCCCTAACAGTGATATTACCAAAAACTGGACGTCCCTCTAAAACTGTCTGGGAGGCTGCCAAGATAAAAATTAAAGGAGCTGCAGAAATATCTATCAGGTATTATTCTCCTGAATTATTCATATGTCTGGGCTGCATTTTCTTGCAAAAAGAAATAAATAAATAATCCATGCGTTGTTATATTTTGCCGATTTGTGTTATGGTCTGATGAAACCAAGGTTGAACTTTTTGGCCATAATTACAAATGGTATGTTTGGTGCTAAAACATCATTGTACATCATTAAAAGAACACCAAAACTACAGTGAAGCATGCTGGTGGCAGCGTTATGCTTTGGGGCTGTTTTGGAATTCCAGAGACCCAAATCCAATTAAAATCTGTGTGGTGACATGAATATGACTGCACAGGAGGTGCCCTTGCAATCTGTGCCTCAAGATGTGCCTTGCTGATCCTGAAGGCTGAATTCTGTCATAAAATCAAAAGGATTTCAACAAAGTATTAGTTTAATGGTGTACTTATTTATACAACCATGCTATTGTAAGGTTTTATTTTATTTTAGTTTTTTAACTGATTCGTAACATTACGAAAAAGGGAAGGGAAGACAGCAGAAGCAGTATGATGTTCTGAGAAATGGATCCATTTCTAAATTACTTAATGTGTTAAATCTCATTTGCATGAAAATCTGAGCAGCACCTAACATACATATATTACTGAGATTTTGGGGTTAAATTTTTAGCAATTAATCTTGCTTACATATTTTATTTTGCACTACTTTCTTTAGTTAGAGCACAAAAAGAGAAAAGATAATCCCCGCCTAACTGTTTGTATAGCCATTGTAGATAAATAGACTTTCAATATTGTTATGCAAACACAGAAAGGCTTAACAATGGCTAATTCAGGCATGGTGACTGCATACGGAGATTGCAGAGTGATTGCAGAGCCTCTTGGGTATATCATATCTTAGTTGTGTCAATGCTCCTAGTCCTATTAACAATTTATCCTGACTCTCTACGGTTAGGTGTGACATTCAGAGACATTAATTTCTAGACCTTCATGCTTTTATCTGCAGATATTTAGCTTCACTGTTTTCAATGGATGGATATATGGAAAGATAACAAGTTTTCCAGTTTTTGTTTATTCTGTATTTAACTTCATAGACCAAGTGCTACACAGCAATCTTCAAAAGGTGCATTTAGATGTTTCCAGACCTCTCCAAATCTCCTCACCCTCTCCAGTTACATAAAGTGAGTCTGTTATTGTCTATCATGTGTTTGTTTGTGTTTTTTTACTTTGGATCAAAGAAGAGACATATGTAAATCCATTTCAGACCAATATTGGTATTTCTTTCAAGAAAATCATCCTTATTTTCATTATGTATTCCAAAAATGTACCAAAAATCTCTCCGAATTTCACATATCGAGCTGCCTAGCTCTCTCCGAAGCTTCTCCAGAACCTTGCCAACACCATATATTAGACTTAGAAGTCTGCTGATAATCAGCTGACAGCTGATAATCTCTTGTGGTGATTTCAACATGTTGTGTGTGTGTGTGTGTGTAATATACATACATGGGGTATAAAACTGTCCATACCAGTGTCCTGTCCACCAGACTCCAAACCAGAATTATACCTGCATGCTAGATCTTACTTCTATGGCACAGAGGGGCTGTTTACACTAGGCTGACACCCTGCTGAAATGTGATGGGGGTATCTACAGTTTATTGCCCTTGGAGAGGAGGGGCCAGCTGGGGGCCTGGGTCCTTTACAGTACTGGTATATCTGCTTCATTACAATAAAATAAAAAAGGACAACATAAATAAGTGAACAGGACACAAAAAAGAAAAAAAAAACCTAACAAAAATTAGCATCACTGTAAGTAAAATAAACATATAAATCATATATACATATATAAATCAAATTATATAAGCATATATAATACAATATTTTTTACTTTTAACAAGTATTTTTAACATTATTAATGATGTACTATGTTGTATGAACAACAATAGTCATACGTTTACATTTAAAATTATTTAAAAAATATAATTAAACCCACGTGACCACAGAGCGACCGTTAAAACAGCGCAACATTTAAATCCAGGATGATTGTGATAATAATTTTACAGTCAGTACAGGGTCAGTGTGATTAATATATTAGTATATACTATAATAGTATGTATTTATACATGTTTACATGAAAATTGAGATGTTTGGTGTACTTGCAGGTCCAAAAGAAGGAAGATTTTAGCGATCCATACGCTGTGACACACCGAGTTCAAATCCAATAGCAGGCTGTATATGTGAGAGAGGAGAACCGGAAGTGTGTGCACGACAAGGGCGCCATGTGCTCAGAAACTGCATGGTCATGTTGCATAAAAACAAAATGGTTTATGTATCGCTAAATATTGAAATAAACTACTTTAATAATACCGGATAAACTGTTTAATGGTGTTCTGTAATTGTTTAGACAGCAAGTCATATTTTTGTGATAAACAGAGATGACATAAAACTGAAAATATATTTAAATCCCTAATTTAAGGAGGAGGCGTGGCCTAGAGGTAACAATACAGAATGCATTGTCAATTTTATTTAAAGATTTCTCAAGGTTTGTGTATTTAGACAGATGATATTTGGACTGTATATAGGTGAATTATTTCTCTAAAAAATGAGCCCTCGTCAGCAAAAATGTGTAAAAAAATTCGCGACGCTATAAGTAAAAGTGCGTTGGGCACGCTGGCAGGCCCAAAAGGGTGTACTCTAGCTAGACGAGGTTTTAAAGGAGACACATACCACATACATATAAAAAAAATGGACTGGACAGGAATTGTAGTCAGAAAATGAGCATAGGTCCAAACAAGGAAGTAAATCACAAACAGACACAACCAAAGGGAAATCCAAGAATCACAATCAGTCCAGGGTCAAAACATGATATGGTCAATGAAATAGAATGAAAGGGAGATACGGCTCAGAGTTATCTGAGACAAATAATACCTCGCAAAGAGGTAGTGTGAAATGGCTGGTATTTATATGCTAAGCACAGGTGGCGAAAGAGGAGGGGTGGTGGTAATGTCTCGCATATTCAAATCCAAAGACATTGTACACTAGGCATATGGCTGATACTTATATGAAAAAGAGCTTTACTGGCCCTTAACAACACTAACATGAAAACAACAGAAACAGAAACAGAAAAAGCACTGCCCTTAAAGGCTATTTGAACTCTTTAATATTTAAAATATGCAAAAACAAAATTATACATTTCCATGACATTCTGTGCTGTGATAAAGTGTGTGTGTGGTTCTTTCTGAGCAAGTTGATGTGTTATTGTGTTTTTCTTTTCAATGTTTGTTCTTATAAACAAAATGGTAGCCTAAAAAAGAAATACAAAATTAAAAAAAAATGTATAAAAAAAATTTTAATAAAAAAAATTGTACACTAAGTATATGGCTGATACTTATGTGTGCTTGTAGATTGTTTACACCTTTATTTGCCAGCTTTACACATATTGATTGCGACCAAGACAAAAACGTGGGAAATTTTTTTTTTTAAATTCATCTGAGAAATTTACGTTTCGGCATAGCTGCTCGAGATGTGGGTAGTTATATGTGCTTTGCCTGTCGTAAACCGTAAACAGACTACTGAGGTGCAGATTGACTGACCAATTAAATGTTTACGGAGAAGGCTATTGACCAATAACGGTAGCTCTACAGTCAGACAGTGCAATCAGAAAACTTTAGGCTACTTCACTACTTCCCCTTCTGACTCAAGCGAACCGAACAGAGTAGAGGCAGAGCGTGACTAGTTTGAAATGCTTCTCGTAATTTGATGTAAGCTCTTGTAAAATGAAATGCCGGTTGTTTCAGAAAGAGGATTTCTGGTCACCCTAGCTAATCAGAACTTAGCAGTGCAGTGTTTTCTGGGTAGTTCATTTTAGCATGATACTTCTTTAAGAAAAAATGTTAAACATTATTCTTTTTTATTTTTATTTACACACACGCACACACGCTCACATGCGCGCACACTTCTGCACTTGACTACTCTACCTGACTACCTTCCCTCCTCTGACTCCACTCCATCTGACAGCCTTGAAGCTGATAACAGCTGCAGAGGGGTAGAAAGAACCAGAATGCAGGAGAGATAAAGAGTGTGAATTAAGATGTAACTGTAATGATTAAAAGTATACAATGGTGGTAAACTAAGCAGCTATGCTCACAGAATGACAACAAATTGGATTAAAAATATTATAACAGATGCAAGAAATAATAGTTTGAATACTCATAAAAGACATTAAAGATAAATTGCAAGAGAGTGAGTGACTGAGAGAAAGAGATAAAGCTCTGGCCACAATATGAATGATGCAAAAGATAGCTGGTGCACATAAGTATGTGTCTAAAAGCTCTGAACAAAATCTGATTACCATCATTTTTTTCTCTCTCAACCCATTCTGTGACCCTGCTGTCTCTTTTGCTTTGTCTGCTTCAGCTTTTCAATTCACTTACACTCCATCCATCCATTTCCATTCATTCATTCATTCATTCATTCATTCATTCATGGATAGTCATCAGTAATAGTCCTCAGTCTAAAGTAAAATACAGGGTTTATCCAGTACACATTTGTATGGATGCAAATGCAGTCTTAATTTTAAGAAGAAAAAAAAAACATAGAGTAAACAACCATATATTGTGGTCAAACTGACAAAAGAATCAAACAAGAAGGCAATCAAGAACCAATATAAGGGGAAAAAAACTGAAATAAAAAAAACTGATAAAGCTATTTTAAGGATTATCACTAGAATTAGGAACAATACTTTGCAATGAATTACTAAAAATGTAAATTAGGTAATAATGAAAAGATGTGTAAAATCAGAAATAAGATGACATCATGTGACTGGTCAATATTTGTGCATTATGGAATTCAGTGTGTTTCTTAAAGGCTGATCCTTCGTTTTATATATAGGTGTTGGACACACCGGAAGTTTGTAATTTATTGTAATATAAAATAAACAATATCACTAATTCAGATTTTAAACTTTCAGTAGTTTGGAATAGGTATTTTAGGATAAACTACAGGACTGAGTGGGGGCTCAGGACTGAGGACTCCTTCTTACCTGATGGCTCCTTCCTACCTGGCAATGGTTAAGGCCAGGTACGCATCTAGAGCTCTTTGTGCTTCAAGTACGGCCCGACGTCACTTGCCATCATCCAAAATGCATGGGAGGAAAACATCTAGACTTTTCTCTGTGATGGAATGAACTTCCCCTAGATGTCCGTACAGCAGAGTCACCTGTTCCGTCAGCAGTTAATTGAGAAGTGATCTCCGCTTGGGAAAATAAATTATAAGCATTTAATTAAAGTGCATTTTATTTGTGACAGTTTGGTTTTTTTGCACTTCTAAATTGTAAGATTATTGTAATCATGAAATATTAAAATAAAATTATATTGTATCATTTTTGTCGCTCAAAATATACGTCACATGCATTTATCAAGACTTCCAACATGCCCTGATTTGCAGACGCTGTGTGCAGAGGAGGTTCAAGTCTCATATTTAAAATATAAAAGCAAATATAAAAGCACAGCAATTTTATTACATTTATTGCAGCCAGGTGTCAAGGCTATGCTAGTAAAATTAAAATTGGATACTCCACTCACTATGGCTGGAAAAAGTATATAAATGTTATTAATGAAAATATACACAAATGTCAATGCATATTAAAGCTATAACTTAATAAAACAGCAAATATACTGGCTGTGAAACCTTTGGTTGGAATTGACTGTCCTCACTAAATGCTGATAAAACTTAATGCAAAAAAGTCATGATGACACAATAGGTGATTCATTTAGTGTTGTTGGCACATTTTGCTGCTGGCTTTTAATGAAATACTCACAGCAAGATGCAATAGGTACATAGCTCTTACAGAAAACACTTCAGTGTCAGTCAATCCTGGTGACAGTAGGCAGCAATCAATGGTTGGCTCATTGTCAGATCTTAATAAATACAAACTACCTTGACAGGTATTTCATGCACAGACCCAGAAAGATTTAATGGTTGCCTCCTTTTCTCTAAGATGAGAGAGAAGCATTTAACACAACAAATTGCTGTTAGGTTGTTCTCTGTGCGAGCACATTCTTGGCATGCCCTGCAATTAAGTTTCCAACACCCAAACTGGAAGGACATGGTAGCCCATGTCATACAAATTTTTTTTTGCAGTGGGGTATTAAGGAATTAAGGAATACCATGGCCTGAAGGTGTGTACCTCACTTGCAACAATCTTTGGTAGGTGGTATGTTCCAAAGAAACATCCACATGATAGCCAGGACCAAGGTCTTCAAGCTGAACATATCACATTGTAAGTTACACACATGCACCCAGCCATCCACATGACTGATGTTCTTAGGAAGAGGTAGGTGTGCCAGGTACCACAGAACATCTTCAAAAGTCTTGTGGAATCACAAGCTTAAAGCTGTTTTGGTAGTGTTTTGGCAAATGGTGTTAAGGTTATCTCTGATCAGTGTAGGATATCACCACAAGTAGGTGACAGACAAGAGCCTCACAATAAAGAGATAAGTATTCTGGAAACCTTCTCTAACAAGCATCAGTCATCAGTCATCAGTGATTTTAAAAGTCAAGGACAAGTCTGATATGTGTTAAAGGGCACAAGAGTAGTGCGTGTGTGTGTGTGTGTGTCAAAGAGGAGGAGAGAATAAGACAGAGACTAGCCAATAAATATCTCCCTTTTTACCCCTTTTTCCGCAGCCTCCTCATCCCCAACATCTTGCAGCCTACACTCAAATCTTTAGATGAATTGTACTGCTCTTGGGATACATTAAGGAAAAAAAACATTTTCAACCATCTGCAGAGTGCATGGAGACATGTGAGTGTTTACTCACACTCAAGCAGAGACAACACACAGTGGCAGAATCCACCTTAGATTTCAGAGTGCTCAGTCACAGAATCACAAAGAAAGTGCCGAAGTTTGGTTGAACACAATTGCAGGTGCTTTAATGTCACTAAAGCAAACAATCTAAAACCTTTTTGATGTAGTTTATTCTTTGTGGCTAGACCATGCAAAGATTGAGAGTTTAGAATATAAGAAATTTTCTATGTGCATATTAAAATGAAATCCAGGACCTGTATGAAGTCTATCAGCATTCTGGTCTTTTGAAATGCAGGTAAATGCAGGAGGAAAAGGTTAATAAATATTAAGCCAGGAATGAAAATTCATAAAAAGAGGATTTGTTGGAATCTTCAGCCTGCTGTAGATAATAATTGGCTATAACATATTTGGGTCCTATATGTAGGACAGGATGCTGGGGCTCATAAAATGGGCTCTTAGGGGATTAAGGTAGGCAATTAATGGGGCGTTATTGGTTCTGAGATGGCTGCTGAGCTTAGGTCATGTCCTGGTCACAGAGTTCAACCTTCCTTCTATAGACAATTATCCATAAGTTTCAGATTATCAGGCTGATTCTACAAGAGTACTGTAGCTCTCTTTGGGCATTCAGTAGCTTCCTCTTCCTACTATTTTGTTGCTTTTGAATGTCCAACTATTTTATCTTGACCTCGGTCAACACATATTCTGCTTTCACCTATCTTATGTTCCCTCAGCTAATTCATGTTAATCTGGTCTCGACGGAGTAGTTTAGTGGTATCATCATCTTTCCTACCTAGTTTGGCATATCTAGCCCTAGATGCAAGTAAATCTTGTTCTAGTTTAGAATTCCTTCTCATAGATGCAACTTATTTGTTTTAGTCCTTTAACCTTGTTTATGAATGCTGCATCCCACATCATATTTCTCATTAAGGTTCTGGAACAGTTTATAGACTGGGCAACCAGAAAGAAGACATTTTAGCAAGAACCTCAGCTAGTCATGTACTTTGCCATACAGTCATTCTTCATTGACTGTAAGATTTTCATAAAATCTGGTGCCAGTCCTGTCTCTATGTGTTTGTAGGGAACTCTTCGAATGAGATTAATGGATTCTAGCTGTGATCCACTAGTTTTTCATTTAACTCTGGTGGTAAACTGCTTAATGTGCCTAACTGTTTTGTTTAAATCAGAGGGCATGTCATATTTATTATACCAGTCTTGGGGGTTACTGCGGCAGAAGGTGGGCAGGAACTGCCGCAATTCCTGGTTGACCTGCTCAACTTGTCTGTTGGACTGGGGTGATAGCCGGACGTTTGGCTCACTGTGATGCCCAAGCGCTTTATGAAGCCCTTCCAGACTCTGGAGATGAACTGGGGTCCCCGGTCATTGATGATGTCTTCTGGTAGTCTGAAGTAGCAAAAGACATGCTCAAACAATACTTTGGCCATTCTCCAGGCTGTAGGAAGGTAGAGGGAGGAACCAGACTGATTTGGAGAACTGGTCGACTATAACAAGGATTGTGGTGTTGCCTTTGGATACAGAAAGATCAGTGACAAAGTCAATTACAATGTGTGACCAGGGATGTTGTGGGACAGGAAGTGACAGTGGTTTACCTGATGGCACTGTGCTGGGAGTCTTGCTCTGGGCACATACTCTGCAGGAGCTGATGTGACGATGGACATTACAGCGCATGAATGGCCACCAGTACTTGGCTTGAAGGGGCTCGAGGGTGCAGTGCATGCCTGGATGTCCGGTTTCAGGGGCTCAGTGAGCCCATATGAGTAGCTTGTGGTGGGTGGCTGCAGGAACAAAGGCAAGGTTAGCTGGGCGTGACTTGGATCTCAGCAGAGATTTCCCAGTCCAGTTCCCACTCGACCGACTGGAGGAAGCACGTGGGTGGCAAGATGGTGTTGCTGGAGTTCCACTCCAAGTCATGGGAGTGCCCCCGAGAGAGGGCATCCACCTTGCTGTTCTTTGAGCCGGGGCAGTAGGGCATGACAAAGTTGAACCACTCAAAGAACAATGCCCAATGTGCTTGCCTTGAGTTGAGCCTGCATGCTGTCTTGAGGTACAGGTTGTGGTGGTTGGTGAATATCTGGACCGGGTGCAGTAATCCCTCTAGCCAGTGCCTCCATTCTTCCAAGACCAGGTCCCCCACACTGTAGTTCCATTCGGTTGGGGTCAGTTTTTTTAAAAAACACCACTGGGTGGGCTTTTCTCCTGCCCTCAGAGACAGAACGGCTCCCACTCCAGTGTCTGATGCATCCACCTCCACAATAAATGGTTTTGCCAGGTTGGGATGAAGGAGGATAGGTGTGGTACCCAGCATCTCCCTCAGTACATTGTTGATTAAGCACTGGAAGACGCTCTGTGCTAATGAATGACTGGATGGCATGACCAGGTACTCGTAGTGGCTAGATGTAGTACTGAAGGCAGTTTTCCACTCATCCCCTTCTTGGATACACACTAGATTGTAGACGCTATGGAGGTCCAGCTTGGTGAAGATTCAGGCTGACCATTGCTAATCTATTGCCAATGGAACAATTGGAAGGGGATAAGGGTATTTACTAGTTACCTGGTTAAGTCTACAGTAATCGATGCAGGGCTGGAGGCCTTCCCTCTTTCTTTTCCACAAAAAAGAACCCTGCACTGGCGGGGCAAGTGGATGGCCAAATTTAGCCTTCCTGAAGTGCCTCCATTATATAGTCCTCTCTGGCATGTTGCTCATTCTGTAAGGAGACGGGTGCACAGTCTTTGCCTTTGTCTTGCTTAACACCTCATATAAATCCTGATATTCACTGAGAATCTGAGCAGTGCCTTGAGAACTGGAGCTTTCAATAGCTGTGGCCATGACGTGAATTGTAGGAAACTTAAGGCAGTGGAAGCAGTGGGTGACCAGGTGACAATCTCCTGTGTTTTCCATGAAATGACAGGGTCGTGACGTTTCATCCATGGCAGTCATGAGGTGATGAGAAGTGTCAGACACCAGGAGGGTGATGGTTTCATGGTACTGGCTGGGAGTTTCACTGGAGGTGTTAATAAATACCCACCAATTGTATTCATCCCTGTCTCTGCGTTTGAGTAAACAACATTACAGGAATACTTTGCCATCTGCATGGATACAGCGGGTATGTCCCAGTTCGTGGAAGCCCTGGCTTCTTAGGGAAAGCTGTTGGGTGATTACCATGAAATGCTGACCCAGTTGTTCTATCAGGTCCAGAAGTTGACACTGGCGTCTCAGCCTGCACCACCAGCTAGGCCCAGCAGAGCACACTCCAGCATTTTGAGAGAGCACTGGCTTCCAATTGGCTCAGCTATTGGAGTGTGAATACAGGTGCTAAAACTACGGTGACAGAGAATAGGTGTGCTCGCCGGCGTTGACTTCTGGGTCTGTACACTCTGGCTTGTGTTGCTCTGTAGCTTTAACACCAGGTGGCATGGCAATGCCTGTGACATCTGATAGTTGAATTACATAATATACGGAATATACATGTATCAAAAGTAGTTAAAATTAAATGGAAGGCTTGTAAACAAGAATTTAGTGTACAATCATTGGATTGAAGTATGATGGACTAATTAAGGCATAAAACTGTAGGTAACAAACAGATTAGACAATCAGAGGTTAAGCATTAATAACACAGGCTATGAGCAGCATAGATAAGTGATTGCTTACACAGGCTTATATCAACATGAGATAATGATAAGCTTGCTAGGGCAGTTCTTTTGAGAATAATCTTAAAAATTATTGCTTAAAGTGGGTTAAACCAATGTGAAGTAAACTACACTTCACTGAACTAAATTAAGTTGCGAACATTAAGGGGGCAGCCATGGTTCGAGGGTAGAAAACTGGTCTTGTGACTGCAAGGTAGCCGATACATCGCCCTGTACTGACAAGACATGACTAAAGTTTCCTCAAGCAAGACACCTAAGGCCCCAACTGCTCCCCTGGTGCTGTGGATCGGGGGCTTCCCATTACTCTGGGCAAGTGTGTTCACTAGTGTGTTTGTTCACTAGTGTGCAATGTTTTTCTGCATGGGTGGGATAAATGTGGAGGCCAAATTCCTCTGTGTGCAAGCACAGTAGGTAAATCACATTATTTTCAATTTAAAGCACACTTCAAACGTACACACAAACTCCTCAATCTTGGTAATCAGTTTGACCACAAGAGAGAGCCCAAGGTCTGATTCTTTCTATTCCTTCTCATAGGAATAGCAGTTCTTAAATTGGTCAATGGTCAATGTTCTAAAAGGATCATCATGAGTGCGGCACACCTGACATCACAAAGCACTGCCCCCTATGGGGCACTTAGAGCACAGTGAGAGTACAGGCCACAATCTCATATAAGGATTCATTTCTAGCAGAGAGATATGAAAAGTATGTGAAAGAAATCTGACACAATTAATTTGCCACTGAATATTAAGTTAAGAACATGACTTTCAGGCTTCGATTCAAACATAAATGCAATTACAGTTTATTTTATTGGTTGAACAGATACAAATACAGTTAATGTCATTTTAAAATACCTCTAAAAATATTTTTCAGTCACAAGTGAATGTATGGACTGAATACATTTACATTTACATTTACATTTACATTTACATTTACATTTACATTTACATTTACGGCATTTGGCAGATGCCCTT
>JAOVVF010000002.1:12054001-12081301 GCA_028565595.1 Duopalatinus emarginatus | reverse complement strand
ATATTATACCATAAATAAAGTTAATTTTCCTTTTAAATGGTGCCATAATTGTAATTAACATGCATTTGTGGGATGAGCAGCAGAGCTGAGTATGTGGGTTGTGAGCATATTTCTCATTCCCCCACATTTGTGATGCCCTTGAAAGCTCTTTTCCTCTTCTGATGATTCAAAGCCATCTTTCTTCCTCTTTTTTCACTTGTTTAACTATAAGACTTTGCTCTTTTTGCTTCACTCAAAATTCCAGATTTTCTCCTTTCCTCACCTTGTTTATGTAATTTCTTTAGCGGTTTTCTTTCCATCTGAAAATGGTCTCTGATGTTCAGGGTGGTGGAAAATAGATTTATTTCCCATTCTTGGCCTAGAACTGCTTTCAGTGGCAGCTGGTGATAAACAGCTGCTTCGGTTGTGGCCTGCTATTGACCTGGTACTGCAACTCTACTTTCAGTGGCTAAATGTGGCTGCTTAGTAACATAAGATGCTGCAAACCATGACTCCAAGAAAATGTTGTGGTTAAAGAGCTGGATTTCCAGTAACTCGGGGTCGTTGTTTCATGTTCAGAAAAAAAGAGAGAAACAGGCAAACTGACAGACACCTTGACAGACTAAACAGATTGCTGGGCATTGCTTTGGAGGATGTACATTGTGATTGAGTGCAAGCAGTCTGACAGTCTAGCAATCAATTTGACAAAGAAGCATAATTAAAATGTAAAGCCATTAGCTAACAGAGTCATGAGAGCAGCCTTGAACAGACAGAGGCAATGACATAAAAACATCCAAGTTTACCAAAGCTGTCTAGCCTCATGAAACCCTAGAAGAAAGCTCTTTAGAAAAGAAAAGCTATTTAACAAAATGCCTAACTAATGAAATGGGTTTTCAGCCAAGATATAAAGAGTGCTAAGCCTTGATTGGAAGGCTATTCCATAGCTGAGGGACAAAAGCTCTGCCCCCCAGCTGTGGTTTTCATTACTCTAGGCATTGAAAAAGGCCCTAGACCTTTTGACTGAAGCAGACACGGCGGACCATAATGAGACCAAAGTTCAGATACTGTTGGGCAAAACGATTCAGTGCTTTACAGGTCATTAGCAGTTATGCAATAGTAGTTATAATAGTCCAGATACAAATTAGGGTTAAGAAAAATGTGTTTCTGTATCATAACAGCATGTTAATTAGTTTAGCAATGATTTTGTGATAAAGATCTCTGACACATCCAAATTAAGGAGGAAAAAATCTAATAAATATGTTTTAACTTAAACTTGTCAAACAGGAATACAGTAGATAAAAGAGTCTACACAATCCTGTTAAGTTAAATCATATCAGATCTTTTTTGCACCTTTAACATGATAAGAATGTAAGTGAAATCATCAAGTAGAGAAAATGGGCTACTACAGTCACATTACCACAAACAGGATAAACTGCCAAAACTGTAGCAAGGACAAGGCAGATATTAATCATGGAGGCTGATCAATATTATAATCTCTGCAGAAAGAGAGCTACTGCAACAGTGAATAAGCTGCAGGAAGATCTCTCAAGTACAGATATCTCCATGTACTGGACAATAATCACTTGTATTCTAGTCTAAGATTTCTATACAAAGTCATGTCCATATACAAGTCTTAATATTTTCCATTATCCTTTATTATAGTTTTTTTAGAAACAATGCTTTCTCTGCTATAAAATAGTTTCTCCTACTATAATTACACAGGATTATTGTCTTGTGAGCAAATAAGCAACATATTTGCACCAGTATAAAGACACTGCAAAAATTACAGCAAGAGAAGCTGTTTTAAAAATATACAGAAATCTATCCAGTGTTTCCTATTAATGGATTACAGGAAGCTAAGCTATAGGGTTGCGATTCTCAGTGTCTGGCGATTCAATTTGATTCCAATTTTTGGGGTCAGAATTTGCTGTACGGTGGCCTAGAGGGGACTTCTTCTACAGTGGCCGAGTACACACATAATGCGATATGCAGTAAACGCTTGTGAATAGCAGCGGGGAAAAAAATGTTTAAAAGCATTTAGAAATCGATTTTTGAACATTTAGAATCAATTTTTTTCAGTACCCCTAGTAGGCTAGATATATGATTGTTAAACATATTTCTTTTATGGGATGTGGATTTATGGATGACAAATAAGCCTGAATAAAGGTTTTCAAACTTCAAATATCATACCTGTTTATTTGTGTTGCAGTGACTCTAGACTTAACCAATATGTACGTTTTCTTTTAAATTTTGCACTGAAATATGTATTTATATGGGAATTTGCCGTTTTAGTGCCTAAAATTGTCATATGGTGTGACATGAAATTCTTTATATAATATAAAAATTAGGTACTTCTTTCTCTTTTCATTTATGTCAATGTCCTGTTTAATCATGTTTACTTTGATATTCAACATTTCCTTGTGAATATTTTAGAAGAAAATGTAACATTTAGCAAGTTATCATACCATGGAGGACATTGTTCCTAAGTCTTACTAGATATTGTAGCTAAACTCTGATATGCCTTGTAAGAACTCCCTCGAAACACTTCAGATTCTTGCTGATAGCATTTCTCTTGTGTTCTATTGATATCATTATGATTATTAAGTTATAAAGCCTTTTTTGTCACGTTATTGAACGTCACACCAATTGACATGGTGTCACACCATATGATGAACTGCACCACACCACAATGTGTCAGAGCAAAAAAGTGCATTTAATGAAGGTTATTTAACATTCAAACAAAAAGAGTAAGATTAAAGTCTTTGTTAAAATGTTTGTCAACATTACATTTATCATGAATGACAAACATTTAAAAATGTGTTAAAATTTGTGTTATGGTACCTTTTCAACAAACAAAATAACAATGGTAGATTTTTAGTAGACAGTAAAACAGTAGAAATTATAGCAAATTAAACTTTGCTTTTAAACTTTTTAAGAAATTTGTAGACACATTTCAGCATTCTCACATATTGTAAAGTAATTGTCATTGAATTCTGAAGTCATTATATAAACGTATGCATGTAACAGCAAAATAGATCAACGTTTTAAAATGTATTCAGGAAATTTGCAGACATTAATATTAGTGTTTTCACATAAGACGTCAATGTTATTAGTGTTCATCGCTGTTTATACATTCTAATGACTCTGGGTCTGAATTCAGTCTTTCCCTGTACTTGTGTGTCCTCTCCTTGCTGGACATATCTGCTTCACACTGACAAGTAATGTAGGAATAGGTTTTTTAATGCACATTATATGACAAACATGGTAACATAAAATAGGGAAGGAAATGTAGAGGTTCTATTTTGCTCATTTTTCATCACAGTTACAAATTTTATGATATTTTATTTTAAAATATGTTTTTTTTATATTTTTACATACATTTTAATGTTAAATAAAGTATATGGTCATGTGGTGTGACAGATGTATAATATAGTGTAACCTAAAAAAACTGTCACACCATATGACATTTTGATTAGTTAAGCTAATATACCTGGACAGCTAAATAGAGCCTATATTTAGCATGCAACTGGCCACAAAGCTGCAGTGATTTCTAAGTATTCTTAAAGAAGATTTGTAAAAAAAAAAAAAAGGTGTCACACCATAAGACACAAAACTTTGACCACTACTGATGATGTCAGATACAGAGCTTTTTAACTAAAAATCTAAGAAGCAGAACTCACCTCCTGACCATGCCAAACACTCCTGAGATGTTATTGTAACTTCATGGTGAAGCTGGCTCCTCTTCATCAATAAGATGTCCAAATAAAACCCCATTCAAAATATACAATGTAGTGTCACGCCATATGACATCCATTTTACGGACAAAATATATTTGATTAGAACTTGGTTTGACATTATGCATAATCATTAACACTTTCTGTGGTCATTGAAAACACCCAATTAGTTCATGTGAATTGTAAAACTTTAAAGTGTTTATACTTTATTTGGAAATACATTCTTATTATGAAGGTCACACACATACTGGACAGTCACACCATATGATATTTTTGAGGTTTGGATGAAAATTTTAACTCAAGATCTTAATACACCACCAACAACTTTGGTATGATTAAAGTTGATCCTACCAGAGGAACAACATTTCTGTATCAATTCTTAACAATTGCCGTATTTTTTATTAGTGTGTGACACACGGACAGTTTGAATTTTACTATTCGTCATTCACCCATATACTAATTTAAAGATCGAAAGTCTTGTTTTATTGACAGATAACTTTGCTGTTTGTGAGAATTTGTGTCTAGAATTAGCACAATGAAAAAAAATTAATTCAGAAATTAAAAATCTGCTACTGCTTATCTGCTACAAGAAAATGTCTGGGGGAAAAAAAGAGTTCAGATTTGTTATATATTAAAATATAATATTTAATATTTACTAGACTTTCTTTGTTTTGACTTTCTCAGATGTTATCATTGTTACCAGTCTTGCTTCTGATATTCCCAGGAG
Source organism: Duopalatinus emarginatus (assembly GCA_028565595.1). Classification (NCBI taxonomy): domain Eukaryota; kingdom Metazoa; phylum Chordata; class Actinopteri; order Siluriformes; family Pimelodidae; genus Duopalatinus; species Duopalatinus emarginatus. Next base: position 12,076,861 of record JAOVVF010000002.1, on the reverse strand, counting down.
AAACACAATGCTCTCCTCCATCATTTGCTCCTGATGGGAGTTCAGACCTGATGCAGGGCAGAGGGCAGGTAATATTCTGTGTGTGTGTGTGTGTGTGTGTGTGTGTGTGTGTGTGTTTGAATGTTATGTCTGGTGAAAACACTGCGCACACTCGCTTATCTTTAAATCAATTCCCTTCGGGCGGAACCTACTATTTTTGACATACTATTTAGTACGCTAGTGTGCGGATTTGCTGTGCATCCTAGACGCTGGCGTTGCGCCCCCTGGCGTCCGGGTGCTGGAAGTGAACGAGGCAAGTTTCTCCCCCTCCTCTTCGGAGCTGTGTAGTAGTATCGGAATGCGTCTCCTCCGCCACTGGTGATGCTTTTGTTGGCGGGTCTCGCGTGGTTATCGGTTGTTGCTTAGAAGCCGAGCCGCCTTTCTCCTCCTCATATCTTCCGGGAGGATGAGCAGCATAGAGGGTGATGTGTTGGAACAGGCGAGCAGTCGTCCCGAATCTGCCAAGAGCACGAAGAGCTCGAACCCAGCGACCAGAGCATCTCCCAGAACGGGTTACAGGCACGCGCCGAGAGTGGCGGCCAACGGCGTGCACGACATCGAGGACCGCATTTTACGCATGACGGGCTACTATGGCTACTACCCGGGATATTCCAGCCACAGGAGTAAGTAACACAGGAGCAAATGATCAAGCTCTAACAGAGTTGTGCGCGTGTCAGATCGTGCTGCTGTTAATAACACCACGCATTGGCATGATGGCACTGAAGGCAAGCTGGTGTACTCATAGTGTATAGGTGTGTTTTAAACCTGATGGGTTTTAAACCCACACTGCACCACATGGTGTGCACTGGAGGTAGGCAGCACAAGCCATAACTTCCTGCCAAACTTTGGATGCAATGCAAATGATATGATCTAGAACACAATTTACCCCAGCCCTGTTACCCCTGTCCTACACACACGAGTGTTTGACATGCTCCCAACACACCGGATTCAATTAGTCAGCTGATTAATATCTCTTCCTGACTTGGTGTGTATGAGCAGGGAAAATGCAAATAGATGTAAAACAGGGGTAGTCCAGGACCAGTGTTGGGAACCTGTCCTCCAGACGGGTGGTCCAGGGATGCTCAGGGGTCTGTGAAGCATAGCCAGGGGTTCTGTGATTTGTTTTTATTTAGCTACAGTGGAAATCTATCAATGATAGTATTATAATATATAAAGTATTGTATTTATTATTGAGTTTATATAGTGCAAACTATCAGCGCTGGAACAGGTTCAAACCTGTTACTATGTACTGTGGGTGAAAAAGCTCTGTGGGTCTAATACAGACAAAAATATTGTTGTACATATTGTAATAATGTCCCATGCGTGTCTATGGTACTTATTTTACTGTTAAAATGGTGCAAAAGGTTTGATAACCCCTGGCTTTCGAATACCAGAATGACATCTTATCCTGATCTTATCCATCGCCGTCGACGCCACAGTATAATTGAATATTCAATATTGTTTAATATAAAACATTTATGATTTAATGTGGTATTTACAGCAGAGTTTTAAACTCCACTAGTGTCAGATGCACTCCTGGATGTTCTCTTTGTGTAACAGTAGCTTTAGTGTTTAGTAATCCAACACTGCTGCTCTGTGTTCAGCCCATTTGCTGCACTGCTTAAGTGCTTATGCGTACCATAATTAAAACATTCAAAACTGACAAAATAACACAGGGCCAAGAGGAGGGTCAGAATGCCCTTGCACTGCTGGTGTCTTCTGACATAAATTATTGCTGCTCTGACAGCTTTATAGCGCACAGAAACTGTATTTCTCTTAGACATCTTTTATACCTCTCGAGCTTTTTATTACAAGCTGAATGCTGAGGAGGGGAATGATTTTTTTTTACTATATCTTGAAGCGTATATAAGGGCAGTGCTGACTCAGTAGGTTAGGGTTGCTGATAAGAAGAAGCTGCCACTGTTGGGCACTTGAGCAAGGCCATTAACCCTGTGGTCATACCCAGCCAAATACTGCTGGTCCCAATGGCTGTGTCAGGAAAGGGATCTGGTGTAAAAATCTGTGTCAGATAAAAATCTGGACTTGATCCACTGTGCCAGCTCCAAGAACAGGAGCAAAAAATATAGAAGCTTATATCATTATATACCTTATAATTATTTCAGTTCATTGCAGTCACACTTTGATTAAAGTGGTCATAGTTGAGTGCCTTCAGGTCTTTTTATTTTGAAATTACACCCACTAATCATAGCTGAGTTGGCAGTTATATAAATAACATAGAACGTGTGAACGGCTGAGAGTGGTATGATCTGAAATGAAAACAAAGAGTTACTGTTACTGTAAATACATAAATCTGCATCCATCTTTTATTCTGGACCAAACGTAGCATCAGGAAAATAATTGTATTCCTGACAAATGAAAAACAAGGCATGTTAGGGTCAGATTAAACACACTGCACTAGCAGTGTGTAACTTATTATAACAAACTGGTGAAAATGGGATATGTCAGTTAATAATAGGCCTTAATTAATTTGGCCGAACTAAAATACATTCAATAATACAAGTGCCAGGTTTCAATCAATTGCAGTTTTTTTATACAAATATAGAATAATTTAAAATAAATCAGACAGAATGATAAAAGATAAATGAAAAATATCGATCAGTATCGAAGTATTCCTGACATGTGTGTTAATGACTGAGAAAAACAATGCAGTGGATTCAGTATCGTACTAAAGGTGAGAAAATGGGAAAGGGTCTCTGGGTGGCTCTCTGGGTGGGAGGAAGGGCATTACTTTTTCCTGTCACGTTATAGCAATGAAGACAGATGCGTGGCAGATTGATTTTATTTAAAGTGAGCAAAATACAAACAGCGGGCAAAAACAAGATTCTAAGCATGACCATGTAGTATAGATATGACAAATGCAAGACAAACTACTGTGTACAAACCGATTACATGTTCTAATAAGCATAAAACTAGACACAGTGACACAGACAGAGTGATCAGGGAGTCGGTGATGGGGTCATGTGATGTACAGTGGCGGAATTGACGTAACCTTGACATCACCTTTTTCAATAACACTCACACTAGTCTATTGTGAGTGTCTGTAATCTAATGGCACTGAAGAGGGCACATTTGGCCTTGGTGTGTTAAGCTGCCCTGTTATACAGCATGAGTAGTTGACATGTCTCAGAGGAAGCATGTGGTACCCTTCCCAGCGCGTAACTGAACTTTTCTACATTCAGACATTTATATTATATAGCAGGGGATTATTTATAATGACACTACCCATGTCACCCAAATGAGGATAGAACGGTTTCTCTCAAGGTTTCTTCCTCTTGTTATTTCAGGGAGTTTTCCCTGCCACTGTCGCCTCTGGCTTGCTCGTCAAGGACACAATTTATATACGTATATATGTAAAATCCGGATTTCATATTTCTGTAAAGCTGCGTTCAGATAGTTTCTATTGTTAAAAGGGCTATTGAAACAAAATTAAATTGAATTGTCGGGTGATGGGGAGAGCTGAAATCGGAGGCGGCGAAATTGGGCGGAAATTTGGACAGCTAAAAACCCTCAACTATCCAAGGAACCCTTAAAGAACCGCTGAAGAACCCTTTTTCAGAGCATGTACTCAGGATCTTCCTAACTTGATTTCCCTCAGACATTGCAATGAACCTGTGAGGAAATTGTACAACTATAATTGGTTCAGGAAAAGAGTTTCAGAGAGATTTAATTCCCTATAAAGTGATTAGATATATTTGGATATGATTTAAGCATTTTGGCTGAGTATGCAGAGTGCAGAGTCAGTCCTATCACAACACTCATATCTCCAGCTTTCCTGAGACCTCCTCTCTTGGTGGGCTATTTTTATCCACAAGCCTAATGGGACACTATACAACCGGAGAGGCGCTGTTAGCTGCGGACTTGCTTAGAATAGAGACAGAGAAGGCTGCTGACTCGAATTCGTGACCCTGTGACCATCAGACCATGTGTGTAGAATTACTGAGTGTAAAGTTTGAAGAGTCGATGCATAGAGAGCGAAGTGTAGGAGTGGGAAGATGAAATTCCAGCATTGATGCCATTTTTTGGACACCATCCACTCCCCTATTAGTGTGATAATATGCCTGGATGTGGTGCGATACCTCTTGTATAAGCACTATTTATGTGTTCAGGCAAAATAGTTCTTAGACATGTTGTGTGGCAAGCCTCCAGCTAAATCGTTTTTTCTTTAAATGCTTATTTTGTCTTGTTAAGATGGCAATATATGACCTACAGTTAAAATACTCTATGCCTTGTGTGTAGTGTACGTACGACCTGTGTGTTTTTTCTTGAACTCCTATGGGAGAGACGTTGTTTAAAATACTTCTTCCTATAGTATTTTTAACCCCCTTCTAACAAAAGAAGTGCATTTGTATAGTGTATTTACACACTGCCCCCCTCTGGCTGTATAGCATATCTGCCAACGTTCTGACACTTGGGGATTGAGGGAGTGGAAAGTGCTGTGACTGCTGGCGCCATGACTGCAAATCTACTTACACTGATTACTATGCCAGTAACATCCAGACACAGAGGCATTTAGTCATTTTTTGAGCTGTTCTAGAGGTCCCAATGGTCTTTCTGTAATACACGGAGGAGTGAGGTGGCATATCAATCATGCAGAGTCAGGCATTTTTATACTATTGCCCAGGCTATAGGTGTAGACTGATATGTGACATTGTTATTAATGATTGGTTAGGGATGTAATGCTGCAGTATATTCACTAACGTACAGCTATATGCTTGCATGTGACCGAAAAAAATAAAAGCTGCTCGAGCTCGGTCAGTTAAAAGTGTAATGTGAAGTGTAACACAAGTGCCTCATGAGAATATACAAGCAATATTGCAATATTGTATAATATAATGATAGTAACACTAGATTTCTCTCATTAAGGTGTACTACATTGCCACATCCACATGGTGTCAGCCTCGCTACTTACAACCCACATACAATTCCGCGTAATATAACCCACATACATTACAGTTTACTTTTAAACCATAGAGAAATCCTTAATCTCTGTCTGTAATAAACGCATCCTAATTGTGCCGGATCTCAGATCTCAATCTCAGCCTCTTCTAGACCACAAAAAAAAGAAAAATTTTATTTCTAAGCTGAGACTGCTCATAAAAAGATGTGCTTAAATATCTATGCAAATCACTCATCGCCTCCATGCTTGAAGGTCTTTTATGAAGTCTTAGTTGAATTGAAGTGGATATGAAGTGTGTAAAACACTTTCAGTGTGTGGGTGCTGCCTCCATTTTTTTATATCTCTCAGCTCTCTCTGTCTTTCGTCTCCTAGAACACTGAGTATTAGAGACATACAAAAGGCAGGCGAGGTGTGTAGACAATTGTGGAGGAACATGCCACTGATCTAAATGACAAAGGCCTGATAGCAGCAGTGTATCAGGGTAGAAGGCCTGGGCTCGGCCGTTGCTATGGAAAGGGGAAAGAGAGAGTGCATTTGGAATTATGGTCCATGACGTGACTGTGGGTCAGTAGGGCTTTTCTGAGCAGGTCTCTCTGTGTATGATGGATGGATGGATGGTAAGATGAATGGTGCTGGCTATACTTATCAAGGGGTGGTGACAATGAGATCCAAGGTCAGATGTCATTTAGAAAAGACATGATTATGGACGAAACCAAATATAATACATTATTTGGAATAATTTCAGACTAGAGGTGTGCACTGCGACTTGGATCCCATAGAAAGCAACAAAAACTGTGAGTAGGCGGTTTTTGGTTTCCATGTGGGCATAAGCGAGTTACGAAACTCAAATATAAAATTGCAGAGCAAAAAAAAAACATGCTCATTAACATGCTTTTGCCACATTCATTCATTCATTCATTCATTCATTCATTCATTCATTCATTAATTCATTAATTCATTCATTATGGCTGTTTGCTTATATTTTCTATTTCAAGAAATGGAACCAAATAAATACATTACAATATACTATTTAATTTTGAAAACAAAAATACGCCCTGCTTGGCTGTGTGGTAAATCTTGCACTGTGTGCCATGCTGACTTCGATTTTAAATCTGAATAGATAGATAAAACAGATACACATACACATATAGATAATATATATCACACACACACAACCTCTCTCTCTCTCTCTCTCTCTCGCTCTCTCTCTCTCTTTATTTCTCTCACTCTCTCTTAAGTGTCACTTTAATGGGAACACCTGTGCCCCTGCACGATCATGCAAATGTCCAATCAGCCAATCATGTGGCAGCAGCACAGCACAGTGCATAAACTACTGGTCAAAAGATTCAGTTAATAACATGTGATCTCAGTGATTTTGTTCATTTGACTATTTCAGAAAATGCTGATCTCTCGGATTTTCACAGATTTTATACAGGATGGTATGCAACCAACTAGCAGCTGTTCTTTAGGATGAAAAGTCTGGTTGATGAGAGAGGTGATGATAGAGGAACATGGCCATGCTGGATTGAGCTGACCAGAAGTCAACAGTAACATTAATAACCACTCTTTAAAACCATGGTGAGCAAAACCCATGCAAAGCAGTTCTCACCTCTCCACAGAGCAGTTATGTCATTCGTTAATTTCAAACATTGTAAACATTGTGCACATTTAAACAGCAGAGTAACAGTGTTTTCCAGCTCTCACAGTCAAATGTGAGAATGTGTGTGCGTCTGTGTGTGTTTGGTCCAGTTCCAGTCTCTGTTGAAATTGTGTGTGTGTTCAGTCCAGACTCTAAATTGCTGAGGAGTCTGACAGCTCGGGGAAAGAAACTGTTGCGCAGTCTGGATGTGACAGCACGAATGATTCTGTACCTGAAGGGTAAATAGTGTGTGTGTCAGGGGTGTGTGTATTCATCCACAATGCTGTTTGCTTTGCAGATGCAGTGTGTTGTGTAAATGTCTGGGATGGAGAGGAGAGAGACATTGATGATCGATGAAATATAATGCACCAGCACGCACCTTGCTTTCCTTTACCACAGAACGCTGGGTATTTGAACTGTGGTCCCTCTAGGCATATTCAGCATTTTAGTATGATAGAAACTTTGAGTTATTAAATTAATGATATTAAAAATAAATTATGAGGTTGTCAGAGAGCACAGGGCTTCTGTGTGTATATGTGTGTGATTAAGCTGTTTCTCTCTCTCTCTCTCTCTCTCTCTCTTTGTGTGTGTGTGTTAAAACCAAATGTTTTAAAATGAAATGTTTGTGTACATGAGCATGTCTCCCATGCGCTTGCTGCCTGTCTTGATTCAGCTGAGAAGTGAAGCATTTAAAAAAAGAAAGACTGTCTGCTGTGTGCTTCACAGCAATGTTTTAGACTGTAAGAGAGAGACAGAAACCTGGAGAGTGAGACATCTGCTTGTGTCAAGAATATCTCACTCAGTGGTCGTGCTGTCTGCTGGGAGAGAGTAGGAACTGTGCGTTGGAGGAGAAGTGTGTGGGTGTTTGAAGAATCAAGTGTGGATCCATTGAAGCGATGCCTTTGAAACCGCAGAGAGTGTTTCAGTGATAGGATGATACTGTGTTAATGGGATTTCCCTGAGTTGACAGGACAGCTGTGGGCCAGGACAGCCAAGCCTCGGACACGCCCTGCTGTAGAAATCCACACCGCATAATGGAGACATTTCACTTCAGTAAACGTAAACCTATTTTCACTGTGGTGTCTGTTTCCACCTTAACCAAACAAAGGACATGATGTGCAGTATATCAGCGTGGCAGTATAATATGATAGAGAAATCTGAAATTATTTGTCAGTGTTGTAAAATACCAGTGTAGATATGGTAAATAAGGTCTGAGTTAATGATGCACCTAAAGGTGCACAAAGGTGCATAAAGGGTCATGAGCGTTTGTGGAGGGTGGTGGTAACAGTCTTAGAGCTATTGTTCATGAGTCCAACAGCAGAGGGGAAGAAACTGGTCTTATGGTGGATGGTTCTGGTCCGAATGGACCGTAGCCTCCTGCCTGAGGGGAGCGGGTCAAAAAGTCTGTGTCCAGGGTGAGAGGGATCGGCTGTGATCCGACCTGCACGTCCCAGTGTCCTGGAGGTGTACAGGTCCTGGAGAGATGGGAGTTTGCAGCCAATCACCTTCTCAGCAGAGCGCTAATAAATATATAAAGCAAATATATCCTGTACTGGCAAACCTATAATATTTCAATATTTAAAGGCATCTTAATGATACATGATATTTAGTTAGAAAAGTAGTCTGTTGGATTTACATAAAAAAGGTACATAGGATGCACATATTAAAGTTATGTTTACTCAATACAATGTATTTGTGTGCTACACGTGAATACATGAATACATCGTTTTGAGTAAATATAACTTTAATATGTGCAATATCTGATTATTTTATTTCACTGTATATAATGTAAAACATAAGCATAAGCACTGACACTCAGATGCTCACAAAAATGTATAATGAGGACAATATACCACGTTAACAATATCATATCACCTAGCCTTAATTGTCAGGTGTAGTTTTTAAAATATGTGCACTGGTAGCTCAGTGTGTATTCAGTGTCTATTCTATAAACTCTCAGGCCATAGCTCAGGATCAAGGGTTGCAGTCGAACCATGATGCCTAAATTAATCAGTGTACATATGAAATAGTCAGTAAAACATTTCAAGCATTTTCCTTAATGCAGTAGTTAAATATTTGCACCAGATTATTCAACATCAACCTCATTATAAATATGAATTCATGATGCAGATGTAATGCAAACAATGATATGGTTTAACTATTTCATCCCATCCAACAGCCAGCTACTCATTAGATTCAGAATCACTGTTATCGCTGAATGCACAGTGTACACAGGGATTTAACTTGGTGAAACAACACAATGAGAATATCAGAACAGAGTAAAGACGAGCACACTAGAATTAAGCTTGAGGTAAAATGGAAGCGTAATAAATTATAGAACTATAGTAAGTATAAGAATATTTTAATACTAAGTAATGATGTGTGCTACGTCACGCTGTATATTGCACAGTCCAGCAGATTGTTTAGAAGTTGTAATGTTTTATATAATGTGAAAAAAATGTAATTAATTAGATATTAAAATGTCAATTTCTTTTAGCAGACAAGTAAAAACAAAATGATCCGAAATCTATTTGGACCAATTTAATTACTCTGTTTATTATCACCAGTTTTGTCTCTCTTTGTCTGTAACTAACCCACACTCATGTGTAAATCTCAGCAGTAGTTCAGATGTCTAGCACTGTTGACACTTTCAGAGCACCACACTCGACCCTGCCTGAGGTAATGTGAGAAAGAGTATCATAGCGCACAGTTAAGAGCAGAGTGTTTCATGCAGAAGATTTTACAGAGTCCCTGAGGCCTGGGCTTTGGCAAGCATAACACTGCAGTGACTCCAACATCAGAGCAAGACCTCGATCAGACATAACGGTAGAGAGCCTTCGAGTTGAGGACAAGAGCTCCTGAAGGAGGTAGAAAGTGATTGGGGAAGAAGAGAAAGATGGCACATGAAGAGAAAAATGGCACACTTTTCGATTACCTATGATTTCTTTTCACTGGCACATGTCTCAATGTAGGCGAAGGACATGAGGCAGGAGACAAGCGGGCAGGAGGGGAGAGGGGCAAACCCATCATAATTAGCCCGAGCTGCTTGGTTACCTTCCAAACAAAGCAGTGGATCCATTGCGTAGCCGGGGAGGCGGAGAGAGGAGAAGTACGAGAGAGAGAGAGAAGAGGAGAGAGAGAGAGAGAGAGAGAGATGAAGAGAATGATTGCTCTGTTCCACACACACTTGAATCCCAGTCTCCCTAGGAGACACAGGATAACAGAATGACAGTACAGCTGTGACGCTTGGAGCATTGTGGCAGGCTATGGTTATATGTAGAGACAAAGAAAGAGTTGGAGAAAGGCAGGTGGTAGTGAGTTGACAGTTGGAGAAGGAGAGATAGAACACAATAGGAAAATGAAAAAGAGTGAAGAAAGAGTGAGGTAAAGCAGAGATGCACACAGGGGTGACGAGGATCAGTCAGATGAGTTGAGCCGTGTAGCTCTCTCACACACACACAGACACGCACACAAACATTAAGCACACATCTGAAACACAGGAGGATGAAGAAACATTCCGCTAGAGTGGCTCCTCTCAGCACCTACAGCACACAGGTCCTCACCTGCCCCATCTCTGAAGGTAAATAGTCGTGTGGTTGTGTTTGTGTGAACTGAGGAGAGAAAAAAAAAACATAAAGAATGATGGACATAGAGTATCATGCACCTTAGCTGGAATGTGTGTATCTGTGTATGTGTATCTGTAATTGTGTTTTTTACTTTAGGATATGCATGTGTACAGACCGGGGCATGTATTAACAATGTGTTGGAGAAACATGTAGATAAATCTATATCTATAGATCATGGATTTGGTTCTCGGCTGAATTCGATAACATTCAGTATTGTTTCCACACCTAGAACAAGGAGCAGAAAGTAGGTAGAACAGGTTCAGTGACGGGGAAACAGGCTGAGTGCAGGAACACTGATGTGAACAGCAGTGGAAACTGTGCTGAACATTCTGACATCCAGCTACTGTAGTGATACAAATCGAAGTATATATGTATGTATGTATGTATGTATGTATTTATTGAAGTAGTTATTTACTGAACAGTAACCACTTGAGTTATTACATAATAATTAATTAACAATTTTGTTTATTATATTTGATCATATCGTGGCACCAAACGTCATTCAATGTTTTTAAGGTGTCCCAGGCTGCATCCTTAAAAATAACCTGAAGTAATAAATTCAAGGGAACAAACTATTTGTTCAGTGTACAACCGTTTGAATGAGTACACATCAAACTCATTAATATTTAATTCTTTCTCTTAAAGACAGGCCATTAATATATTCCCCACATCAGCCAATCAAACAAGTAAAAATAACATCTGAAGAAAAAAAAAAAAGCTCTGCATATATCACTATCAGTACATATTTATAATGTTTTTATAATATTTTATAATATTTATAATATTTTTAAAAGGATGAGCAGTAGCTTAACTGATAGTACTGCAGTTTACAATTTTCACACTGTTACAACTGCTACACACTGTTTTCAGACTGTTACAAAACTATTACATCAACTGGAATTGAATCATCTCCTAATATTCAAATCAAAATATGGACACAATGTTGCTTCTGTGGACTGTTTTTATAATAGCTTATAATGTTTGATATTAACTTGATGGAGATCTCTGAAGCCTGTCGTTCTACCAGATAATGTCCACTTTTTAACAGAGCCATGGAAAAAAAAGGCTGATTGAAAGACTGTTCTTCAATAAAAAAATGTTTAAAGGATACATTATTGATTCGAGCTGAGGTCCTTTGCTTACTGCTGGTAAAAGCCATGTTACAAGTCGATCATGAGTCTGTGTGTCTGTGTCTGTGTGTGGGTGTGGGTGTAGGTGTGGGTGTGTGTGTGTGGGCATGTTTTCATGTCTTGTTGAGGACCAGAAATCCCCAAAAGGACAGGAAGATCTAATAATTTTGACTTTTGGCTGGTCTCTGTGAGGACAGTAGTATATAAACAAACAAACAAAAACAAATAAATAAATGGGAATAAAAAAGTAAAAGAGATATAAAAGTTGCCTTTTAATAACTGAGGGTAGGGTTGTGGTTAGATTAGATATAGCATTAACTAGCTGAATTAATAATTATGTCAGTAAAATGCCCTAGCAAGGATAGTATGACAAATCTGTGGCTGTATTCGAAATGGCATACTGCATACTGTATACTACAGTAGTATATACTGCATACTGCCTACCATCTGTAGTATGCAGTATAGTCAAAAAAGTCTATGTATGTTTAGATTACTACAGTCACATGATCTGCAAATTCGTCCGAGAGAATTTAAAGAGTCAGAAGTTTAAAAATGTCCAGAACCTTTCTTTTATTATAACTAATCAGTGTGTGTGGAGGAGGAGGAGGAGGAGGAGGAGATCCACACTGCTGTCTAAAATAACTGTAACTGTTTTACTTTTGCACTTAAATGCAAGCAGATTGACAGCAATGCTACCATTTAGCATTTTTAACCTGGTAAACGTAACTACAATTTTACCAAGACTGTTTAAGTTGTATTTAAATGAATGACTTTCATATTAAATAATGATGGAATATTATATATTATAATATTAGTTATAATATTAGTAATATTAGTAGGCGGAGCCAGTGAGGCAGTGGTACATGTCAGGATGCAGTACACCACGAAGATAGCTCCTCTGTATACTAGAAAATCTGACAGGAGTAGTACGACATCCAGGTACCTGTAGTATACTACAGAGCTCCGGTCTGGTCTTATACTGCATACTACATACTACATTTAGGCAGATTTAGTATGCGAATAGTATGAAGTATGCCATTGCGAATACAGCCTGTGTGTGTGTGTGTGTGTGTGCGTTTGTGTGTGTGTGTGTGTATATGTGTGTGTGTGACAAAAAAGAGGGTGGATGAAAGAGGGGTGTTGTTGAAGAGCATTGTTCGACCTTTTTTTGCCAACATGCTAGCATTGTATAGCTACAGTATTAACCTTTTATCTTGACACAGGAATAATACAGAACATTTGAATGAGATATATTTTAAGAGTATACCCAGCATTATGTCTTATCAACCAGGACTCTAATGTCCCCTTGATTAAGTATTTAAGTAAGTATTTCAGCATCTGTAATATAAAAAAACCTGACTCTGTGTGATATGGTTTATCCGTTTATAACTAATAATTCCAAACTTAACAGTCTTAAAAATAACAGTAACTCTAGGTAGCATGAAGGAACAATAATATCTACACGTATAATACTGTGCAGAAGTCTTTAGCACATTAAATACAAAAAATAAATGCAGTGAAGAAGTCTTTAGAAAACCCACAATCTGTAACAGTAATTAACTAACGAAAGTCAGTATTAGTTGTGACTATAATTTGCTTTTTTTTCTTAAATAGTAGTCCCAGGTACACTTTGCAGTTTTAAAAAGAAATTGAAATGGCTACTTTTACTAAGCGTTATAGAGGATCTGCTACACTTCTTCTCAAATGTTTGACCGTCTCACTTGCTTATTTTTGCATGCAAAACTAAGAGGCCTTCACATTTTTTTGTTAATTTAAAGTAATGAATTTTTTAATCGGTTGCTTACTTTACTGACGTAACATTTTTTTTCTGTTAATAATATTATAATGTTCTAATCATACATAATAAAACAATAATGCAGAATCCACAAAATAAATAAACGTAACAAAAGTTGGACTACAAATAGGATGCCTAAGACTTTTCCACCATAGTGTACTATATGTTAACTGTAAATGTATAAAGAAATGTATAAAAATAGTTATATAATTCTACAAAATAATGAAATAGGACAATGAAGAATGAGAGTTTCATCACAGGGTCTGAAACTGAGCTGGTGCAGATACAGATTTCTTCTAGTTTATCAACCAATACGCCAACGGTGTAATGAAGTCAGAGCGGTAACTGAGACATAACTGTGAAAGCTGAGGTATTTATTCAAAGAAATGAACTCTGCATGGATACACCCCATCTAAAGTGTTTAACAACATTTACACTCAAACAGAGCCTAAAAACAAGAGCTAACAATCTCATTAAACTAGAAACTTTACATTATTATTATTATTATTATGCACTGGTCAAATTTTAGTGCCTTTTGAACAGTGGCCTAATTAGGGGTCTGTGTTCATACTGTACCAACTGCTTCTTAATATAAACTAATTCTCATGGGACTAGTTACTTTATACAACATGCCTGATCACATGCAATGTTTAGTTTGTTCACATTTAGCATTTTCCTACTTCATGTGATTTCCTTTAGTCAGGTGTGAACACAGCAATCACACTAGAATAATCAGAGTAACCTGAATAGTCTCAGGGTGGTCTCTGTCTGCCTCCAAGTAAACTCTAGTGTAGTTTGATTGCAGTGAAAACAGAAACTGAACTCTGAATTGACCCAACTACAGGAAGCAAACAGGCAGCATCTTTCATCTGCTAAACTGTGCTTGGAGTCGGAAACGGAGCCAAAGGACATGAAATGGCATGTATTCTTAATATTCTAACTGTTGAAGAAACAGAGAAAAAAAAAGAAACACAATGCTTTAAGATGGATTGCAGATTATATTACCAGAAACAGATTTATTTCTTGGCATTTCTAAAAGAAATGTAATTGGCTTCAGAAAAAGACACTATGTGAATTTGGGGGGTACAGTGCCTACTCTTATTTTAAATGGAATACAGTATGTGCAGAATGTTCATTGATTTTGGTGCCAGTATTATTGGTTCTAAAAATCCTTTTTAATACAATCGCCCTTCCAAATCCGTTGTGCCTAACACTTTAGTTTAAGCAGGAACTAGTCATAATAACAGCAGTTGTCAAGGATTTCATCACTTTTTCAAGTATTTCAGCACAATTCAGTGTTTTTGTTTTGTTTTATTTTTTATCTTGGTTAGGATTGAGAGTGCCTTTGTGAAAAACATTTTATTAACACTGAGATATACAGATTTTTAAAGCTGGTTATGCTGATGTATTATTCTACAGGACTCAGATACAGGTCTAGTAGGAAAAGATAAAGTAGAGACCTCCCAGTTAAATAGTACTGAATTTGAATTAAATGTTACATGTATTCTTGTATATAGAGGTTGTATTTGAGTGAAAAAATGACCCTTTATCTTATGTGGTAAAACTTAAGGACAACATAATGCTTCATTCACAACTGCAATTTTTAATAATTTTTTATATATAAATTATTTTACACATTTGTGCAAACCCCAAATTATCATGGCAACCCCTTACACGCACTTTTTGCACTCTCTACACAGTTCCCTGCATCTGAACTAAAGCTTTATAAGCCACTCATTTCATATTTTATGAATTGTGAGAGAAGACTGGTGTGAATGTGAAAGCAGTGAATGATTGAAAGCAGATACATGAATATTTTATTGTTAATTATGTTCCGTTTGTTAAAACGTTGGTTAAAAGATTTAAAATACTTTTTAAGCCTGAACTGTATTAAAAACTTGTTTCTTGGCACAGTTCTATGTCAGATTGGAGAAATTGAAGAGTTCCCCGGTGATACACACCTGTGAGAGTACCCTGAGCCCCACAAATCTGACACCACTATCACTGCTATGTTGCTTTAGTTTGTTAAATAAATACAAATATATTACTAGCATCAACACCTTGAGTGGGAAGTGCATTCTTAGAAATATTTACATGAATATCAGAATGTCTTAGTATTTGGCATTTGAGCTGGCATGGGCTCTACATATCAAATCCATTGAATATCCATCAGTCCAAATCCACCAGTAATGTCTGAATGTGCTTTAATGGAAGCAATAAGACAAAGTAATAAGCAAAATCTGACCTACTGCACAAAGGAGTTATTTTGGTCAATATCATAAATTTGCTTAACTGTAACAGTGACTAAATAGGTTTAAAATAAATTCAATATATTTTAAACATTTCATCTCTTTGTTTTACATTTTTCCAAAAGGTAAAACTTTCGGATTATTTCCTATAAACAAATGCAGATTACACATGTGTTTTTTGGATACTACTGTATATCTCCACAACCTCTTAAATATCTATTAAGCCCCTGGAGATGATGCAACGCTTTGATAATGACCAAAAATGACAGTGCTTGCAAATGAATGTGATTTTTGCTAAAAAGCAGAAAGCCACCAACTGTGTGTGGGTGGGTGTTTGTGCGTGTGTGTAAGTGCACATGCTGACAAAGCACACTGCAAGTTAGCAGTGATGGTCTAGCGCATGTCATCTTTTATTCCTGCCCTGGTGTAAATTGATCATTCTGTGTCTCCTGCAGAATGGATCTTGGCTCTGTGCTACTAACACTCTTCCTCTCTGTTCAGTCTGTCATCAGTCTCTGTCCCTGCTTTGCATGTTCGAACAAATACTGCAAGTAAAACCTGATATTTCCAAACACAAACCCACTAAAACTGTTAGGGTTAACTGTTTTTGATTGATTTAGACCCTGTGGAATTTAGATTTAGAAATATTATAACTTATTATATAATTATATAATATATATAAAATTATAAATATTTGTCATAGTTATTCCAATCCTATTCTTCTGTGTTAACACTAAAGGTATAGATATATAGCTGCCTAGGTTATGAAGGATAGAGGAATAGCCTCTGGTTGTTGAGTTTTGCTGTGACTTTATCTACATTGATGTTGACATTTTATTGCTTCCAGTTATGTCTTCTGACATGAATATCAATAGTGATATAAATATGAAAGGCTTCAAGTGTTGATAATGTGGACTGAAGTGTTGATAATGTGGAGATATCACTAAGTAATTCTGTAATTGGATCTTACAGGGATTCTGAGGTTAAGGATCTCAGATAGCTTGTGTTTGACCTCCAGTCTGTGGTAAGAACAAAACCAGAAGTTATAAGTGAACTGTCTTTAGTGACTGAGCAGTGTGAGCATGCATTATTGTAACTATGTACCACAGACATTACGGGTTCTGATGTGGTGTCTATTAATAGACCTGCTTTTTATTGTATAAATTGGAGGATGACTTGGAGGTCATGAAAAAAAATGGTTATTGTCTTTGTTTTGCAATTTTACTTTGAATTACTGATCACATAAATTGTAACATTCTTTTGGAGACTAAAATAGGTGGACCTTATAGTACTTTTTACAATGAATTTGAATCTGTTAGAGTTTTTTTTTATTTCATTTCATTTAGGCATGGTTATTAAGTGATGGATTGTATATACACCTATCAGCCATAAGATTAAAGTTATCAGATCCTTATGCTTGCCCATTTTCTCTGTTTCCAACACAGCAACTTCAAGAACTGGCAGCTTAATGCTTAGAGCTTGCTGTGTAATATATCCCACCCCTCATTACGTGCCATTTTAATTAGATAATCAATGTTATTCACTTCACGTAATAGTGGTTTTGTGGTTTTAATGTTATGTGTGTTATTCATATTATTAATCAGAAATAACAAACTTAGCCAATTAAAAAACATGTACACGTCTTTGATATATTTACCTATATTTATCCTCAGGAACATGCCTGTTTTGTCTTCCAATATAGCGGTTCTCTACTCTCCATGTCCTTGTGAGCTTACTGGAATAAAAAGAAATCTAAGGGTTAAAACATATTTGGATTCAGTATGCAAAACCTGTATCTTATGTACTTTTACACACTGAACCCAAATATGTTTTATTGATTTATTGTTGCATGGGGTACAGTCTTTGTTAGCCTGTGTTATTCAATTCAGCAAGGCTTTTCTCAATTAGAAGTGGTATTGTGCTGTTTCAGATTGTCAGCCAACTGTTTTGTTTCTAATGTTTTATTACAGTCTAATTCCTATTGTTGCCATAGACAACAGGTGTCAAACCCTGGTCCTGGAGTAACCCCGGTGATGCACATTTTAGTAACACACCCACCCACACAACTAATCAGTTAATTAATAGCACTTACTGAAGTGGCTGTGTTGGGAGCAGGGAAAGACTAACATGCAGGACATGGCTACTCCAGCACCACCTCTGACCAAACAAAAGGATTTAGAATAGCTGTTAAATAAGGTGACATTAATCTTTGTGGAAAATATTAACTGTCCTCACTCAGATCTAGATCCTTTTGAGACTTACACACAGCTGATATTGACTGTTAAACATATATGCTGTCTGGAGTGCCTAACTAGTCATCTATAACATTTCTCACTTCACTAAACATTTAAAAAATAACATCTTAATTCACTTAAATGTATTCCTTAGCTAGATTTTCTGAATATAATTTTGAACAAGCTTTTTAAAATAAAGGTTTTCCTGACTTTTTTCTGAAAATGTAGCCATCACAATTTTCCGTTTTGTCCCAGATTCTTCTAATTGCCCATTTATTCTGCTTCCAACACATGAAATTGGAGAACTGATCTGCTGCCTACTATATCCCACCTCCTAACAGGTGCCATTATAATAAAATATCTGAGTGACTTTGACAAGGATCAGAATGTGATGGTTTGATGACTCAGAGCACGCTGTGGTTAGAACCTACTAAAAGTGGACCATCAGCTGGTGAACTGGCAACAGGGTCATGGTCACCTGAAAGGCTTTCATGTGTGTAGGGTGTGAAGGCTAGCCTTTCAGGTCTGATCCCACAGTAGATTTTGGTGTCAGATACCACAGCACACCAGAGCTTGTTGAGTCCATAGGTTGATGAGTCAGAGAACATATATATGCACATGAATGAATGAATGAATGCATGAATGAAAGTGAACTATTTTGCCTTACTGTGTTTGCACACAGAAGGAATGTGACCTCCACATTTAACACATCCGTGCAGTGAAACACACTCACCAGTGAACACACTTGCCCGGCGCGGGGAGCGGCCCAAACCACGGCGCCCGGGGAGCAGTTAGAGGAGTTAGGTGCCTTGCTCAAGGGTACCTCAGTCGTGTCTTGCGCCGGGTGGGGATCGAACCCGCGACCTTCTGGTCACAAGACCGGTTCCCTAACCACGGCTGCTTTTTGCACAAAAAAGTTGTGTATTTACTAATATTCTAAAGATGTCCTGGTGTTTGCGCTCTGCATTTATGTATATTTGTTAAGCATCTCTGAGCTCAAAATGTTCAGAAGAACTAAAACACTCAGAGTCAAACTGAAATACACACCTTGCTCCCAGGTGACCCATTTTCTGTAAATGCAGGACAACCGATAATCAAGAAAGGAGGTTGTGTTTAGTAGGATGTCTTTATTAAACAGTGAATAGGCAGCAGGAGTCCCATGTTGGAATTGTAATGGGTGCTGCTTCATGACCCTGTGATGCTATTTTTGACATAAGCTTGGACTGTGCCATGTAAGCAATTTTGCCCAGTACCTGCAATTAGTGCTTCACCTGCAGATAACTGACACTACAAGTTATTGATCAGTACATTGTTCTCAAGCTGAGAGAGACACCAGGGACAGATGCAGCTTGATCAGTGTTAAAGACTTGAAATGCTCCATGAGTTCAGTTTGAGGTTTCTTTTTCGGAATGATTTTCTGTAGTACCTTTTAACCCTATCATGGCCCTGTATTATTCATGTGAAAATCAATGAGTACATTATGTCATAATCTGGTGCGAGTTGAAAAACATTTGACAATATTGTGTAATTTGTAGGAGATGAAGCTTCAGACTCCCACATCGAGACTCCGGCCAGTGAGGTTGAAGTCACCGCCTATCAGACCTGCGCCAATGCAGCTCTGAAGGTCATAGGAGGCCTGCTGTTGGTCCTGTGTGTGTCCTCATCCTGGGTGGGAACCACTCAGGTGGTCCAGTGGACTTTTAAGTCCTTCTCTTGCCCTTTCTTCATCTCCTGGTTTAGCACCAACTGGAACATCCTCTTCTTTCCTCTCTACTACTCAGGCCATGTGGCCATTACAAGAGAAAAGCAGACACCCATTCAGAAATTCAGGTGAGTTTACCAAACAATATGCACTGGCATATTGTTGTTCAGTGTTCAGCAATTTTATGAATTCAGGCTCGAACCTATAGGAACAGAATGTGCTGTTTACATCCAGAACTGTTATAAAACATGATTTTAACACACATTAACTTTTAGTAGTCTCATATATCAGTCCTAATGAATTATTCTAATGCTGTTACACTAACAAAGTAATCAAATCTGCAGTTATAGGTATATAGTGCTGCACACTCATCAAAATATTTTTGGCAACAGCTCACTAGTGAATTATCCCTCTTTCTGAACCAACCCACCCCATCTGTTTGGAGACACAGCAGAAATGAATATCACTTAGGAAAACAGCAGAGTACTTCTTACACCACAGCCAAGAAAAACTAGCCTGAGGAATTGAAAAATCAAAGAATACTATCAGTTTTAATCACTGGAAAATATAATCATTGAGTTTATATGAATGGGAAAACTGTCAAGATAACATTAAATTATATTCTGTGCGGCATGCCTACAGAAACAACCAATCATCTTAAACACACACCAACTGATGGTGGTGTAGATTATTATTATTATTATTATTATTATTATTATTATTATTATTGTTGTTTTGTTGTTGTTGTTGTTTTGATAGTATAATAATAATAATAAGAAGAAGAAATAATAATAATTATTATTATTATTATTTTTATTATTATTATTATTATTATTATATTCATCATTGTTGTTGATGTTGTTCTTTTCTTATTGTAGTTTTTCTTACTGAACCTCATTACGCTGTGAACCATCTAATATCAATAAGAAATCCTCAGTGGCTACTACTATGTATATCTCATATACACTTATAAAAGATTTATGTAAATGTTTATGAATATGCTGTAAGGCTCTTTGAATAAAGTGCTTTATGTTGAAAGATTAAGTGCACAATTCTGTTGTTTACTGTAATTATTTTTTTCATCTTTTTTCTCAAAATGACACATTTCCCTAGGAACCAGGATCATTTTCTCAGTTATTAAAGGTGGTACATCTGCATATTGTCACAGTTGCATAGGTCATAAAACCAGAATTACTTTTCTTTAACATCCTTGTATTTATTTAAGATCTTCAGTAGTTTTGACTTTAAGGATCATTTTAACCTTAAAAACTATGTAAAATATGCCCTTATCGTCCATATGACAATTTGTACCATTCATTTATTCAGTCATTCAGAATGAAAAATGGATTCAAATCACATGCAAATGAGCACACATCAAATAATTATAATGTCTGGTTTGCATATTTTATTGTATATTTAATAGAAAATAATAATATTGGTGTTTCTTTGGCTATGTCATATATGTAAGTTTCTTATAAAATAGACCTATTAGGATGTTGTGCTTGGCCATAAGAGGCTAACTGATTGGATATTGTAACTTATTATATAAGAAAGCAACCTGTATCTGCTTGTGTTTCATCATGTAGGGAGTGCAGTCGATTGTTTGGGGAAGAAGGAATGACACTGAGACTGTTTCTAAAGAGAACGGCACCTTTCTCTATCTTATGGACGCTGACTAACTATCTTTATGTGCTGGCGTTGAGGAAACTCACAGCCACAGACGTTTCAGCACTCTACTGCTGCCACAAGGCATTTGTCTTCCTCCTGTCCTGGATCGTCCTCAAAGACCGCTTCATGGGTGTGCGGGTCTGTATCTTTAATTCCCCCTTACTGACAGCAATGAATGTGTGTACGAAAGATAAGCCTGCAAATATTTATAAAGGCACAGAAACTGAATGCATAATGTTAAATGTAGGAGTCAAATAAAAAAATTTGTAGCAGTCTGAAGTCAGATTTAATACTGATACTGTAAATGACCAGCCACTGAGTCTTCCTGAACCTTTTCAGAAAACATGTAAAAGGGTGACAATTTATTCAGAACTGTTCTCAACCCAGAAAATACATCACGCTCTGAAAATCACACTGTGTCCGAAAGTTTGATTTGCAAAACTTACACAAGGTCATAAGCTGTCTTAAGGCACTTATTTTTATCACATATTTTTAAGGTCAGGCTTTAAAAATCTTATTATGCTGTATATTATCACAAAACCAACCAGACCTACTTCTTATCAGTCAGAAGACACACCTGAAGATTATATTGGCAAAATGAAGCCAAAATGAAGGTTTTACATGATTCAAACCCATAATTCCAGTATGCCTTATACCAATACAGTCAGTAGTCTGTTGTGTACAGGAGGCGTACACAGACAGTACAGACTCGTTACATGGGTGCAGGCTGGCTGACAATTGGGAGTTGCTTGGGACATATCTAATTGTATTAATGTTTAATAATCTATAACCACTTTTCTTTCTATCTAGGAGTGGTAACTTTTGTGCCACAGCTTAATCAGAAAATCTAAAAAGGGAGTATTATCTCAAGGTCATAATAGGGACTAAATAAGGAATAAATAACGACTCTGTCCAGTGATCATGACTGTTTTAAGTATTTCACATGCATGTAAATAAGGTGAACTTGAATTAAACATTCCACTTATTTTTAATCCTTAGATTGTAGCTGCTATTATGGCCATCACAGGTATTGTAATGATGGCCTATGCTGATGGTTTCCATGGAGACTCAATCATAGGTGTGGCTTTAGCCGTAGGCTCAGCCTCCACGTCTGCACTGTACAAGGTTAGTGCAGTTAACAGCAATGCTCTGTTAGCATAACCTTTCATAACTACTTTTGCTGAATATGAGGACATTCAGAACAGCCTCTTTTAGTTAGTATCCCTCCGTCTCTCTCTATCACCAGGTACTGTTTAAGATGTTCCTAGGCAGCGCCAACCTGGGAGAGGTCGCCCACTTCTTCTCCACCATGGGCTTTTTCAACCTGATCTTCATCTCCTGTGTTCCCCTCATCCTCTACTTCACCAGGGTGGAGCACTGGGGCTCGCTGTCCTCTTTGCCTTGGGGTTACCTGTGTGGTGTGGCTGGCTTGTGGCTGGGTGAGCAGACACAACCATTAAAAACCTTGTTTAATGCAAAAGTTCGCACTCCCCTCACTGTCTCTATGTTTACTGAATAGAAAAAAAATACATTTCACTTAATATAACAAATTGTATGTCAAAAATAAACAAAGTGAGTAGCGCTGTTGGTCAGACAAACTGGAAATGCTAAATTGCTCTTAGGTATGAGTGTGTGTGAGCGTGTCTGTGTGAAATGACTGGCAACCTGTCCAGGGTGTTTTCTTGCCTTCTACCCAGTGAGTACTGGGATAGAGTCCAACACTACATGTGACCCAGTAGTAGGAAAAGCAGCTTATCGAATAGATGAATTAATGATATTTAATTTATATACAGTACTGTGCAAAAGTCTTAGGCACCCTATATGGTGTTTAGTATAAATGTTGTTGTAGACATTTATTTT
>JAOVVF010000002.1:12006017-12034827 GCA_028565595.1 Duopalatinus emarginatus | reverse complement strand
ACATATTTATTATTAAAGTGAACGTGAACTATTCGCATTTAATCCATCCGTGCAGTGAAACACACACACACACACACCAGTGAACACTAGGGGGCAGTGAGCACACTTGCCCGGTTCAGGGGGCATCCCCAGCCATGGCACCTGGGGAGCAGTTGGGGGTTTGGGTGCCTTGCTCACGGCCACCTCCTCCGTGTCTTGCCCTGTGTCCGGGACCTTCCCGTCACCAGACCGGTTTGCTAACCGGGCCCTGTGTGAAATACTTTTATAAGTCTACCTCATTTTCTACTTAAAAAAAAAAACAATAAAGTGATAAACACTGTGAAATAAGTAATTGTATGAATTATATACAGTGACCGAGAAAAGTCTCAAACCAGTAAAACTATTTTATATTTTTTATTCTTTACTGTATTACCGATGAAGGCTTTTCAAATGAAATTTGTGGAAAACTGCTCATTATAACCATAAACAGAAAGCTTTACCAAGAGCCTCGCTCTGGTGTCTGTGAGGAGTTTGGTGTGTTCTGCCTGTGTCTGTGTGTTTCCTCCCAAATCCCCCAAAAAACACAGATGGAGGGCTAACTGGATATGCTATATTGTCTCTAGGTGTAAGTGTGTGAGTGAATGTGTGTGTGTATGTATGTGGCGGGGTATTCCTGTATGTGGTGGGGTATTCCTACCTTGCACCCAGTGATTCCTGGTGGGCTCCGGACAACCTGTGACCCTTTTGGACTAGGTGTATAAGTAATGACTGACTGATAATTATATCATCACCATTATTGTGCTTAATAATGACATTGCACCTGTTTATCACCATTAAGTAAAAAAAAAAAAAAAGTAAATCCCAGTGAATTAGTTAAATTAAGCAGTCATAAGCAATTTGTGCATTTACGCCAATGCCTCTACTGCTAACAAGTTCTTGTTGTTAACTAATTTATATACCAGAAATACATGTAATTTTTCTCAAGCAGGAAGAAAACTATGGAAAAGTAAATATTTTATAAATCTTGCGGTGACCATGACACTGTTTGGATCAATTCCCCTGTTAGTTTTTTAAAACCCTGTTAAGAAAATGTGCATTATGCTGTTTAGAAACACGTTTCAGTTTACCAAATACTATCTGTAAAGCTGCTTCTTACACATCCATAGGCTTGTTGCTAAGGAACCAGCCTTGTGTGAAGCCCTACGCAGGGATCAAACCCAGGACTTTCCGGTCACAAGACCGGTTCCCTAACCACTAGGCCACGGCTGAGCAAGGTATCTAACCTCCAACTGCTCCCCAGGTGCTGTAAATGGGGTTGCCCACTGCTCCAGGCATGCACATTCACTGGTGTATGTGTTTCACTGATTTGATGGGTTAAATGTGGAGGTCATATTATTCTGTGTGCAAGCACAGTGGTCACAGTCATTTCACTTTAAACCTGTGGCCCCAGATAAAAGATTTTAAAGGTATATTGTTGTTATAATCAGGACAAAACAGACTGTGAACTGTGAAGTAAATGTGAACATCATGTTTCTGGTCATCATCCATGACCAGAAATAGAAGGTTTATAAGCTTGCATGTTAGACACTGCTTCATTATTATCTAAAGACTCTGTAAAGGACTTTTTCTCATAGAGGAATGAGAGGCAGAGACATGCTGGAGTGGGCCACTGTGGAGTAATTAACTCCCTCACTCAAGACCACTTTAGTCTTCTATCTCATTTCCCAGTCTTTCTGTCTGTCAGCCAGTCAGTCTCATTCCAGCACCAATAAACCCAGACAAGGCCTAAGCTTCATTGTGGGAAAAGGGGGTAGAGGGGAGGGGGACCTTAAGGAGTTTCCTTACAGACAATGTCCAAAAGCTAATTGGGACAAAGCAAAATGAATGAGCAATTCATTGAAGTTAAACAAATAAACTGTGTAGAAAGGTAACACTTTACTTCAGTCATTATTTATTGCACAATTATTACTGTGTAAAAAAACCTTCAAATTAACAGAATAAGACAATGTTTGAAATATAGAGGCATGTCGACTTAGGACCAGCTGGAACAAATACTTGCAGAAGGTTGACTCTTCCTCAGTATGTCGACTTTACCTGGCCTAATGCACGCTTAGATAACTTATACTTAGAGTTCTTCTCAGAAAGAGTGTTAACACTTAATTCTGATACACTTTGATTACTGATATACAGTCACTCAACCGCCCAATTTCAGTAAAAAACATGGTGTTGTATCAGTTATTAAGGTCTCCGTGCTATACTTAATAATTCTGTTATGGTATCACAGGTCCAGAAGACACAGGGGCATCTCCAGTGGAGTTCCAGATGTAGTATTCAGACGAAACCAGTTCTCGTGCTTTGGGAAAGATAAAAGTTTTTAAAGGTACATGTACTTTATGTTCAGTATAAAGGTCATGTCTAATTTTTCACATGATTCAATCACTGTACATTAAAGTGCTCAAAAACCTGGTACACAAGAGCCTATGCAAAATACATAGACTGGTAGTGGCACCATAATATTATAGGGTTTGATTAGCTGGCATTATATAGCTGGGGTTTGTCTCTGACAGGTGAACGCTTTGTGTGTCTCTTTTCTGACGATTTACACTAGTTCAGGTCTTAAATTCCATCTGATGGATTTGGCCTCTTCCAACAGGACAATGCACCCATTGAGGGAAACTCATCTGAGTTTGCCAGATCTTAATCTTATACATCTGCGATGCAAAGCAATGTGCTGTGTTGTGGAACACAGAAACGTGTTCTGCAGGAAGTATGGTGTTCATTGCCTACAGAATATTTCCGCAAGCTCACAAGTCCATGACCTGTGCCTTGACCTACCAAGTATTAAGACTGGTATACCAGTTTTTTTCTGACACTTTAGTGTATTCTACTGCAATTCAGTAAAGCACTCACTTGTGACGATACGTGGCTTTGTTGAGGAATACACTTGTACAGAGTGCTGGTCCACACTGCACCCAGATAAAGTCAAATCAGGTACTCTGAAGTTAAGCTGAAAAACAGGGTAAACACTAAAGATGAAGAGATATTTAATAATCACCTCATACTCAACCTTAGTAAGCTGAATTTACACATACTTTCATATATGCAGTGAGATCTGTACACATAGGGTCTGATGGTCCAGCAAGATGCCCTGAGAAATTAATTGCACCTTCCAAAGTTACCTCTCGTGACTTTGGAAATTTCTGACCTGGTAAGAGAAAAAAGCCTCCATGATACTTTTTCTAGTCATTCCTATATGATACACATACAATAACATTAGATATAAACATACCAAGAAACCAAATGAGCAGATTCTTCTCTTTAGAAACCTCTAACTGTCCTGAGGTCACTTTTATATCCACATTGCCCATTAGGTTCCTGAAAAAGACCCCATAAAAGCAAGATCTGTCTCATTTATTTTTAAGATAAACTGAGAAGCCCAACAATACAGTTGTATCCAAACTGGCATTTCTTTATCAGTATTAGAAAAACATGAATTCATTCCTTCATGGTTGATCATCCTTCATCAATTCATTAATTCATGAGTTCTTCATTTAACCATGTGTAACCATGTTATCATGATTGGGGTCACTCATCACCTTCACTGTCGCATAGCTCAGAATCAAACCCTGGACTCTGGTTCCATGAGACAGCAACACTACCTGCTACACAACTCTCCATAATGTAGCTGCTATTCCTTAATCCAAGATACTGTCTCAGCATCATATTCACAATCTCAACTCTCATAACAGAGTTTAGACATGACACTTGTCATTACCACCTCATGTCTCTAGGGTCGCTGATATGCCCCTGCTGCATGCCCAGTGTTCCCAGAAAGCAACCATGAACCTGACCAAGCATATACCACAGATGAATGAGTGAGTGAATGTTGACACTATGTGTGTGTAAAGACCTGTTGAAAAATGGAAGATGTGCTTCACAGTATTCAAAGCTGTTTCGGACACTTTCATGGAGTTTGAGGACGACGTTAAGCTTGAGATGGCTGTCCTCCGACTTGAGATTGTACGAACCAAGAATAGGTGGCACGGGCACCTGGTTATAAAAGTCAGTTAAAGACATTATTATTAGTGTGAGCTATCAAGGATGCAGCATTTAATATTACGAAATAATAAAGTATTTACATAATTTATTAACACATACAACCGTTAAATTTACTAATGTACCTGAGAGGTATAACTACAGAGTCGGAAAGGCTCCAAAGGTGGAGAGAAAGGAAATTTGTATGGTCCTGAAAAGGCTGAGCCATCATTCTCCTCTACACTACTAGCTGTAAGAATACTGGAATCCAGCGACGTCACGCAGGGGTGCACAAGGATGTCCTGCAGGGGTGACCCGTTGGGCGGCAGTGTCAGGGTGACTGTGACGTTGGGCAGAACACCTTCAACTTCACACTACCAGCGTAACAAGGCAATATTTTGGTTAAGTGATCCAGCAATATGATATGCACATTCATACAAACAGGAGGCTATACTCACTTTGCATGTTACTGTTCCATGCACATCCCACAGATCCTGTTTGCTCTGGTTTCCATACTGCATGGACCTTACCATTTCTGTGAGGGCCACGTTTACCACTGCTCTCCCTCGATGAATCCCTGTTTTCCATGCAGGCTGTTTCTGTGCACCACCAGGGCCTGGAGCCAGAGCTGCAGGCAGCGTCCCAGACTGAGGAAGAATGTCCAGGGGAGTCCCCAACGGACAAACCTGCATCAGTACTGAAGGAAGTGTTGCCAAGCGAGAAACAAGCACATCTGGCTCTGGTGGTTTACCCCCTGTGCCACAAAGGAAGCCCTGTAGGCTAGATAACAGGGCTAAACCTTGAGATACGGATGCCAGGCTGGGAAGGGGAGGTCGAGGATCTGGTGGGACTTCAATCAGCGGGAGACAGGCAAAGATTAGTCCACCCTGGACAATGGTTAGGACTGGCCATAGCGTTCTCACACCTGAGTTACCAACATGGAGCTCCAGTGCAGGAGATCGTTGCTGGCGGGAACAGTCATCCCTTGCAGCAGTGTAGGGCTTGTCCGGGTCTGCCAGGCTCAGTTCGATCAGCAGGAGCTGGCCTATGACACAGTCCTCAGGAACAGGCACATAGTGAACTCCAGCAAAGGTTTTAGCACGAAACTCCACTGAGGGGTACCGCCTAAATAAAAGACCACAGGAACAAAGTAAATTGTAAAGACAAGGGCATCCACTGGAGACACAAGCCATATACATAACAGATCAACCACATCATATTCTATTACACAGCACAAGACGACAGCAGTGACATATCCAGGTGGGTGAAATAAACCATAATTAACTTAATCAACCTAATAAACCTAATTGCCACCCTAGCAATAATATCAAATCACACCTAGCTTATTTCAAGAATTTTCAAGAAAACATACCAAAAACATTCATTGTTCGAGCACTAGCTAAAACAGATGTAAGGATAAATAGAGAAAGATCGATCAGAATTAAACCAACAGTCAGCAGAAACATAAAGTCTCGCAGGCCACACCGTTCATCAGAACTCTCCAGAATGCAGTGGCATGTCTACATGGACCAGTACACCCAAATCCACGCCATGAGACCACACTCCACACCTGTATAGAAATACCACTACCCTGCACTGGGGTCCATGGATTCATCAGGTCAGTGCCGAACAGGAACCATACCATCAGCCGATGGTACTGTGACTCATTGGACCACTTGTCACGTGTTGCCAGTCCACTAGGGTCCAGTTAGCAACCTCACTGTGTCTGGTGTCATGGTGTTAACAGAGCCACTCCCATATCCAATAGAAGCTAAGGACCTGCAGGACTGAATGTGTATGTGATTTCTGCCAGGGTCACTTATGGAAATGGTCTGTCCTGTATCCATCTGGCACTTAGTATCAAGCCTCATTCGAATAATTCACATTGCCTTGCTAGGAGCATGCTGGCCAGTGTTCAGCCTCACTCACAAGATAACACCTCACAGCTTATACAGGTGTGGGTGTTGACCAAGCCTAGGAGGTAACATCACATGTACATATTGCTAGTCCATGACTTGTGGCATGTCAGTGTGTGTGTGTGTATTAGTGTTGGGAACGTTAAGGGAAGTTGTGTTTAGGTATTATTAATGAAAACTGGGAACGTCTGTAAAATGCTGCTTCATATAGATGTAAATAATCCCCTGGTCAGTCGGTCACTATCGAGGAGACATTATTACATTCACACACGTACACACCAGCCAAACTTTTCTTTCACTCACCTGGAAAACTGCACTTTGACAGATTCCCCCTTTTCATGGGTGACTACCCAGAGAGCTCGGATACTCATCGCCTCCTCTTACAGCACGGAATACACACTTTACAGCGAGCACACTTAGCATTACAGCTAACAGTGCAGTAAACCTAACACTTTCTCTCTTTCTCTACAAGGTATTTGCTTTCAAAGTCTTAAAAGAAGTCAATCTAAACATCGTGATCAACATCACGAGCTGCAAATTCACTTTGGTTTCTACTTCCTGTTTTGAATTAACACGTGACACATAAAGGCGTGGCTACTCCGTTTCTCCAGGACGATGATCTCAGATCAGCTGCACGCCTTTACGTACATTCTGTTATAAATACCAACGGACAAAGAACTGATCCCAGACCTGCTGAAGGGCAAGTTCAGTTCGTTGGCTCTTTCCGGCCCCGGTTATTATGGCAGCTGTATGCAGGAAGCAGAGGGCCTTGATTCAGGCTGAATGAGCGTTAACTATATGATCTTCTGTATGCTTTAGAAAAGCGTTGTGCTTTTGTCAGACTTGTATCGCCTCGAGTGAAAACTCTCAGCTCAGGAAAGATGGCGACGACGGCGCAGTTGTTTGAGGTGAGGCGCGTTTGTTGGTCAAGCTAGTTAGCATGTTAGCTTGGTTGTTAGCTAGCTTCGTAAATAACACACCCATTTAATTACAAAACAAGTAGTTTTGTTCAATAGAAAATTATTTAATATGAAACTGTTATTAACAAATTATCTTACATGTTGTATAAGAATAACTGACTTGTTTAACCGGGCGAATAGAGCAGCTGTAGCTGTCAGAGGTTAAACCTCAAATAGTCCTGGGTTTAAAAATGAAGTGCACTACAAAGGGTGTGAAAGCTATTATTTCTTCTAGTATGTAATATACCTTTGTAGGGAGTGTAGCTTGTTTCAGGATGCGGCTTAGTGCTGGGAGTGAAATGCTTTACTTTACTGCTGTTTAATTTAATGGGGTGTCTGAGTCTGGTTTCTGAGTTGCAGTGTGTCATTAATACCTTTTAGATCTGACTAGTGTTAGGTTATGTTTATTAGTTTTTGCAGTACACTAAATGTTAAAGGTTATCTGTGTAGTGTTGTCATTTTGTTTTCCCACCTACACTATACACCAATCAGCCATAACATTAACATCACCTGCCAAAACAGCTCTGCTCTGAAAGTGACACACTGTTGAACACTAGGGGGCAGT
The DNA here is from genome assembly GCA_028565595.1 of Duopalatinus emarginatus. Lineage (NCBI taxonomy): Eukaryota > Metazoa > Chordata > Actinopteri > Siluriformes > Pimelodidae > Duopalatinus > Duopalatinus emarginatus. Next base: position 12,027,373 of record JAOVVF010000002.1, on the reverse strand, counting down.
AGACACACTTGCCCAGACCAGGGGGGCTGCAGAGCTGTTGGTGGGATAGGTACCTTACTTAAGGGCATTTACAGCCGTCTTGCCTAACGCGGGCTGCGACTGCCCTCATCCAGCTCTATCAAGACCTGGACTCACAAGACTCCTGAAAGTGTGCGGTGATATTCGTGGCACCAAGACATTAACAAGAGATAATTTTCTAGATCTTGTGTTGGATCAGACCCACAGAAGGCTTTTTTCCCCAACATGTCTCTGTAAACCTTGGACATCTATGACCCTGTGACTGGTCCACTGGCTGTCTTTCCTTGGATCATTTTTGGTAGGTACTATACTGTACTAACCATATACTGGGAACACCACATAAGACGGTGTTTTGGACATCATCTGATTCAGTCCTTTAGCCGTCACAGTTTGCACTGTGTCAAAATAAATTAGATTCTAATGCTTGTGCAACTTTAACTACCGACTGATCACTTGCATCTTTCGTGGTCCATATCTCGAAAGCTCAGAGTTGTTTTGGCAAACGGTGTTAATGTTATGGCTGACCGGCATATATAGATGCAGTTTGTAACATGATGTGTGTTATGAAAATTAACATTCGCTGCACATGAAAGAAAAGCTCAAGTCTCTTTGTCTACATGGTGAACCAGTATGTTGGCCATTGTTGGTCTGTATGGTTTGTATAGTATAGAGGGTAGTAAGTGTAAATCACTACCATGTCACTGTGACTGTGGTGCTGTAAATGATCCATCATCCAAATAATATATTGTCATCAGCGGTCTTGTAGCAGGTTGAAACTGGCTAACAAAATGTGCATAAAACATCTGGGGTTATATACCAACCCTATAGGGTATTTTTACTTGCTAATAGGTCTGAGTGTACCTGCAGTGTGTAATTATACTAGGGGAATAGCACCGTGTCTCTATATGTAATTGTTGTTGACTTCTTCTTCTTGTAGGAACCGTTTGATGCAGATGAGTACATTGAGCGCCTGGCTTGGAGAACTCCTGGGGGTGGTTCTAAAGGAGGGGCAGAAGCATTCGACCCTAAAAAGTAATTTGCATTGTGTGATTTTGAAAATGGCATGTTCTGCTTGACATGTATTTCAGATTGTATTTCAAGTTGTATTTCAAGTTATATAAAGCTAAGACATTTTTTAATTCTAAAGTGAAAAAGGTGAACCTTTAATAATTGCCCTGTGATTGTAGTGCCGGTGCATTTTGACAGTGAGTATGGAGGTGGGTTAGGGGGCGGGAGGATGGTTGATCTGTTGTTTTTAGAATTTAGCCACAGTAACATCTGGGTTTGGCTAGACTTGCCACACACATCTGCATGCAATACAGTTACATTTTAAGAAGAGTAACGTTAATTGTTCCTGATGACCAGTCTTTAATTATCAGTGTATATGAAGAGGTTGGTGCATCATGAAAATGTTTTGTTTTAATTACAGCTATTCATTTTTACACCAGTCTACCTATTGTATCCTGTACAATTGTATTGTATCCACGTTGCTTTGCTTTCTGTCTGTTGCTCAGATAGATGACTCTTTCTGTCTGTCTTACAACTGAGCCTCCTTCCATAAATATTAAACATGTCTCCCAACAAAAAATGTTATACAGAGCATCTGCCATCCCCGTGAATGTGCTGAGAAACAACAGAATGAGTGCATTAGTATTAACCTGTCATTCATGTTACAGACACTGACCATCTGACTGATTGACCGACTGACTGACTGACTTTATTGATCCCTTAAGGGAAATTTGAAACATTTATTCATTTCATACAATTCATAATACACTCGTGTGTCAGTGTTTTGAAACAGACGTCAAGCTGTTTCTTTGTTTTCCTCTTGTGTCCTAATATCAGGATTTTAGCTTCTATGAGCTGCTGTAAAATAAGTTAACTGGAACTCCCTGACTGAAAAGCCATGTTGTGGACATTCCATAATAATTAGGACAATTATAAATTTTTTGCTATTGGCAAATAAGTATCACTCAGTATCAGTATCACACCACCCCACTGATCATTTTGATATAAAAATGTGCCTTGTTATGTACTAATACTTTACAGTAAATTATGCAGGATGGGCAGGCCTAACTGTTTGACTTGGATATCATTTTGTTGAGAAGTATAGTGTTGGTGTCTAGCAACGCAAAAACCTCAGCCGATATTTCGCACTACCCTGTCACTCGTGGAGAGTTTGATAGAAGCATCTGAAGTGCTGACTCACAAATGATGGAAGAGAACGAATTACAGTGAAAGAGAGGAGGGGAAAAGACCCTAAGCTGCACTGAGCATGGGGGGGAATTATTGTGATATGAGATTTTGCACTCATCACTTTGGATTTTTTTTTTTTTTTAACCACCCAAACATGCTGACATGAAGGTTTTTACTTTGCTGTCCTGCAAATGCTTAGAAATGCAGCTGACAAAGCTCTGAGTAGTATGTGATGCACACACTCACATATAAAAAGGACACTTTTATGTGGAGTTGCAGTTTATGGTTGTGGGCAGTTAAGTGTTTTGCCAGCACTGTAAATGTCGTTTTTAAGAAATGTAATGCTTCCTCAGTGTGTTCCTGAAGTCTTCCAAAACTCTGTTTACACTCTTGGTGTGAGGGCTGTAATAGTCTGATACAGTTCCTGTACTCCTGGCTTAGGCATGTTTGTTCCTGGAAATGTTAGACTGGATATCCTGTATCTGTACATACTCTATAAGCAGCCATTTACTGTGTGTACTTCTGGTGATGTATGTGACAACAGTGCACATCATGAATGTTAGTCACTATTAATAACTATCCTTATTGTTAAAACGTAAGCTTTTTATCAGTTAATACAGTTGGGTTTTTTGTTTGTTTACACTAGTAAAAATGGGTCACATTTTATTGTTTTGGATCCACTGTACTACAAATTGAATCTTTTCACCTCTCCAGGTGCATTGCTGTAAATGGAAGTGTTTGTGTGTAGTGATTGTTATACCTCTTGTCTCAGGCTACTCGAGGAGTTTGTTAACCACATAGAGGAGCTGAAACAGCTGGATGAGAGGATCCAGAGGAAAGTTGAGAAGCTCGAACAGCAGTGCCATCGGGAAGCCAAAGAGTTTGCACATAAAGTCCAGGAGCTGCAGAGGAGCAACCAGGTTTGATCATATGAATGATTAAATCAAGTGGGTTGGGGCTGATATTCATGTTGTGCACATTACATAATCTTAGTCCTGATTTCATTTCCCAATTAAATGTAAAGACAACATAATATCTGAGGATGCTCATGTCTATATTTTATTTGCACTATAGTTGTGTTTTCCCCAACCAATATCTCCTTCACATTTTCCACCCACTTCTTTTTGTTTTTGAATGGAATAATGACAAAGCTGACATGATGGACTATGCTACTGTTTATTCTCATGAGAAAGTGGTATTTGGGGATTAGGCCCACTTTGCTGGAGATCTCTCCAGGGTAAAGGTCATATTGTGTGATCACAGTGTGCACATCTCTCTGTCCCCCCAAACAACCGATCATAAGATTAAAGTTGTGTAGTGGTAAAGATTCAGTGATTCAGAGATTTTGAAAGCAGTGTAGCGTGCACTCTATAAGCTGTGAATCTTTGGCTGTTTCTACAGGTCGCCTTTCAGCACTTCCAAGAGCTGGATGATCACATCAGCTATGTGGCTACGAAGGTGTGTCACCTGGGAGATCAGCTGGAGGGAGTGAACACGCCGAGGCAGAGGGCTGTGGAGGCCCAGAGGCTTATGACCTACTTTAATGAATTCCTGGATGGAGACTTGCGTAGTGACGTCTTTAACAACCCTGAGAAGGTCAGTATTTCAAAAATATTAATACAGTCAGCAACAACAGCTTCTATAATGACATGCATATATTTATACATACTGAAATCAAATTTTGTTTTACCTGTTAGCTCAGGTCCTTGGTCAGATTGTGCACATGGCATCTGTACTAAAAGCTTAAAAGTCAAGACACGGTGCCAATGACGTTTCCCCCACCCTCTACAGAACAGTGCATTTTATGACTTTATAAGAAAGATTTTTATGTTGTGTTTTCACTTCCCTGAACCGTGAGAGACTCAAGATTGGACATGCAGGTTCAAAATAGATATGGCCTCACTACTGGGACTAAATTTTCATCTTTTCCTTCCATCTCTGCCTCTTGCATTAGCAGGATTTTGTCTGCCTCTGCATCCTCAATGCCGCTGTTGTGGGAGGCATGTAGTCCCCAACAATTGACTACAGGCTTTATTTATTTTGTGTGTGTGAGCTTTTCACAAAATTAATCAATGGCTAATGGACAGAAGTCCCACTACAATATGCAATTTACTTTGAAAGTCATTATATTGTGAAATACATACACATATGGCCGCCATCACTTTGTGATGCACAGATAAGTCAGACATTGGTACTCATGGTGCTCTATGGGAGTAGATAAAATGACTATGCATCCCAATGTCTTGTCAGCGGACACACACTCACACTTACGGGCAAATTAGTGTGACCGATCAACCTAACATGCATGTCTTTGGACTGTGGGAGGAAACCGAGGTACCGGGAGGAAACTCCACACAGAACTGCCTGGGCCTGGAATCAAACACAGTTCGCCTTGCTGTGAGGCGACACCGCTAACCACTACACCACCGTGCCACCATATTCTGAAATAGCATAATTTAAATATTTGTTGCACACTAAGTAGCACTTAGTCTTGGAAATATTTGATGCATTCCAACACTAACTAATTTGTGAGAGAATAAATTAAATTAGTCAATTTCATTATAATGAGCTTTTATTGGTCTCTTCAGTATGTATAAATTATCTAGTGAAATAAGTGAGCCTGACACTGGTATTTTGCCCTGTCATTCTGTAAACTATGATGATAAAGGGTTTATGGACACAGGATATTTGTGGAATGCTAATAAATGTTGGTGTTTAAAATTTATGATCTAAAAATTAATTTTTCCTGGTAACGATCCTTATATTATCAGCGAAGTGTGTCTAACTGCGGTGTTTAATGCATTATGGATATTTGATACTGTTGTGAATGCTACAGGGTATTAGATTTGATAACCTACACAATTGTTGATGCACACCAACTCAGTATGTTCTGCCACTTCATAAGCATGTTTCAAGTCACTATGTGGTGGTGTAACTTGGGTGGTAAGTCGTACATATCATATGCTATTAGCATTAGACCACCAACACGCTCCCTGAGAGACGCGTGGGAATAAACTCGGCAGACTTTTTCGATTTTTTTTTTTTCATAAATGAGCCCACCTTCAGAAGAGACGAGGGGTCGGGAAAGGAGATGGTGGTGAATAGCTGAAGGGGTAGAGGAAATAGAAGGAAGGAAGGCCGACCTAATCCCTTAGAAAAGGAGGGCTGGCCCCAGACACTGTGAAGACAAGCACTGGTAAAAACCCCCACTGCAGGGAGACTGCTACATCACTTACATGGGATTTAGCTAATCTTAGCTGGGGGACAGATACTTAGAAAACCTCGATGAGGAGAGCAGAAAAAGCTGGATCCACCTCATGGGAGCACAGTAATGATGTTAGCTGAGGCAGGCAGGAAAAGGAAGCAGGAGTGGAAGATGTGTGGATGCTGGGGCCTTCTCCGATCCTGTTCTCCCAATGTGTTAGCAGTGAAGCGAGAGGTGGGGTGTTCTTGTCCGGCCCTGTTATTGGCAAGACCTCCCACCTGCCCATCGGGACAGATTATAGAAGGCGATTTAGTAAGGCTGCCACGGGATTAGCTGTAGTCCATTCATAATACTTATGACAGAGTGAGAGTAAAGCTGTAGATGGGCAGCGGAGGGCATAACAAGCAGTTAGCCGAGCTGCTGTTGATGGCCACACTCATACCTGCTCTGTGCTGGAGAACAGAACGTACAGTTGGAGGGAGGGGGAGATGCAAAGATTTCCTAAAAGCTGATCATAATGCCACAACAGCCTCATTTTCCCCTGTCAGGAAGATGCCCATCTCTTTATACCTGACTTACACTGGTATCTGTCATCACTGTAGTGCATCTGTTGCTATTTTCTGGTTTTTTTTATTCTGAGCAGATAAAGGAAGCTGCTGACATTATTCAGAAGTTGCACCTGATCGCTCAGGAGTTGCCATTTGATAGGTAAGCAGTACAAGATAAGGGAAAAGAGAGGTGGGACTAGGAGGTAAAAGATAATCCAAATAACATGGGTGGGCTAATCACTAGCCTGGGTCCCTGTGACAAACAGATTTTGTGCCCTGACTATTAGTTTTAGTACTTGTAGTTGCCCAGAGGACAAGTAGGTTCAAAATGTGGGGGGTGGGGGGTTGTGTAAAGCTGTTGTGTAACTCCGGTGATTTCAGTCATGTAAGTCACCTTTCTGTTAAACATGCTGTGTGAAAATAAGGTCATTAGACAGAGGCAAATATTACCTTTTACATGAAAGAGCCAAACACCACAGCTTGAGTTGGTGACCTTTTGCAGCACAAACCCAGTGACACTGTGCAAAAACTTATTTAAATGTTTATTTCCCACAGACAGTATTAATGCACTAAATCAGCTACACATTGGCATCTAGTCTTTTATACATCCAGGCAAACAAAACATGGCACTGGGGAAGTTACTGGAGATTTCATTTGATCATCATAAGGCAGTTATCATTTGTCCACCCCTGGAAAAATGTTACATAAATGTTACAACTAAACACATTTTATTTGAGTACCTTCATTAAAACAAATTAATGCAGAGAGCAGGCCTTAAAGTAAGAGTAAGAGTTGGTGTTATATGGTTTTATTTTACAATGACCTCAAGATATTAAGCTTTAAAGATTTAATACTTAATGAAATCAAAGCAGATTAAAATATTTTTGACCTAAACAATATTACTGTAGACTTTAAAAAAGCATAACTCGACATGTACTTATTAATTTTAAGGCTATGATACAGTCCCCTCTACAGTTATTGCCACATGTGATTAAAAATAGGGAGAAAAACACACAAAAAACCAAACCTTTAATTGAACTAAATTTATTCTGAAAAAAGAATACTTAAACTTACTAAAAATAATTAATTTTACAAAAACTCATGTGCCACGATATTGCCACACCTAGTTTCTGCCATGGCCATCTCAGTCCCCTGGTTTAATCCCACAATAGAGGGCCTATGACTAGGGACGACCTGAAGAGAATCTGAAAAGAAGTATAGTTCCAAATTTACTGCTCTGTATTCTCCAACCTTATAAATAATTATTACTCAAGGAGGGATTTTCCTGTTTAGAATAAATTTACTTCAATTAAAGGTTGGATACTTCCTTATTTTTCCAGTGTGAGGTTAAGCAGGTTCACTGAAAGGGGGTTCAATAATTGTGGCCATTTGCCGTATTTAAAAAAAAAAATGTATTTCTGGCTTTTGCAGTTAAAGGTTTTGAAACTGGATGTCTGATTACTTTTACTTTTTGCTGTCTCTCTGCCCTTTCTCACTATACTTATTCAGATTTGCTGATGTGAAGGCCAAGATAGCAAGTAAGTAACCAGAAAAAAATGCACAAATTGTAAAAAATAAAAAATGACAGAAATTAGACTCTGAATCATGAATGGATTAGCAGAATCTGTAGCCATTTCACAATGTCCTGCGTGTGGCCATTTAAGGTAAATACCATGATTTGGAGCGGCAGCTGATCCAGGAGTTCACCTCAGCTCAGCGCAGAGGAGAAATTGGCCGCATGAGAGAAGTGGCTGCAGTCCTGCTACATTTCAAGGTGAGGTTGAGCAACCACATGGTATTTTCCTAATCTGTCTACACACTTAATGCTTATTGTCTCATATTTTTTCTGCTTTTTTCCTCAGGGCTATGCCCATTGTATAGACGTCTATATCAAGCAGTGCCAAGAGGTAAGTCTGCTTGCAGATATTGGGCTGCGAATGGTAATGTGATAGCTGCTTCACCTATCAGAAAATACTATAATAACATCTTTTTGTCTGTTAGGGTGCATACATGCAGAGTGATGTCTTTGAGGACACAGCTGTTCTCTGTCAGAGGGTCAGTAAGCAGGTGGGCGAGGTCTTCTCTAGCCCAGAAATGGTCATGGCCAAACTTATCCAAAACATCTTTGAGAATAAGTTACAGGTACAATCCAAACTATTCATGCTGATCTAAAGTATACATGCATGGCTAAATCATGTGTTTCTCCAAATGCTGGAGTGACTGGACTTTTATGCTTTTAGACATATGTGAAAGAAAGACTTGATAACCGACCCACTGAATTGGAGCCATACCTCAAAAACCTCTATGACCTCTACACCAGGTATTCATCTCTCATTTACTTTGAATGAATTCCCAGATACTAGCAGTGTAACACCTCCTTTAACAATCGGTGGGAAATAAAAAAAAAAAAATTCGGGCTTTCTGCTTCCAGGACAACGGCTTTGGCTGCTAAGCTAACAGAGTTTAACTTGGGTTCAGACAAACACACCTTCCTATCCAAACTGATAAAGAGCATCTTCTGCTCCTACCTGGATAGCTACATAGACACGGAGCGGCAGTATCTGCAGTCTCGTAGTGCTTCAATTCTTCAACGATACTACGACTCAAAGAACCACCAAAAACGACCAGTAGGCACAGGAAGGTAAGGACGTGTTTTAAATGCCAATGTGAAGGATTATCTTTTAAAACCTTTCAGAAAATGTTACTTGGACTAAATTGCAAAACATTTGTTAGTGTATGTGCAAGTCATTTGTGAGATTTGCCGATAGAACCTTCAAATGGTGTTTTATATGGCTATTGATAAGCTGTAAACAACCATCAGGCAGGATCTGCAGAATTCACTAAATATAGAAAGTGGGACAGATGTGTAATGACACCATAAACATAAATCCTGAGCTTTGTTGTATCTGTGCACAATTGGTCAGATGTTGAGACATTGTGAAATGAGACACTGTGAAAACTGAGACATTTCATCCAGAAGTGTCTGATTACACTCTATCGTCTGTTTCGTTGTGTCACAAACAGTGCACATGTGGCACAGACCAGCAAGCACAAAACAAGGAGCTTGTACCTAAAGGGTCGGTGTATCATTTGGTCATTCGATTTTCGTTTCAGGAACAGGAATTTAAAAACTAAAAACAAACATTTTCCTAGCCAAAAATAACAAATACGAAATGTAAAATTTAATCACATCTCTTTTCTTTCCTTACAGAATAGAAACTAAAATCGTAATGAAACTTTTTTGTTTTGTTTTGTTTTTTTCAACCCGGAAGTTTACTGTCACAAGGCCGTTGTCAAAGCAACTGAAGGCACATAAAGCTTTTTTTAGCTGCAGATCCAGACGGAGTTATACACCATACAGTGGAATATATCTTTGATTGGGTTTTTTTTTATGTGGTAATTTTTATTTTTTTTAAATTTACTGATTTTACAGAAAATGTGCTACAAAACGATATGTATCATTATCAGGATATGAATGGACCTCTATCGTGATATAAGAGTTTGGTCATATCGCACAGCCATATACTAAATTAGAGCTTAATGTACAAGTACATTTTATTTATTATATTTTGTGGACTCCTTACTACAAGTGAGCTAAACGTAAACAGTTTAAATTTTTCTGTATAAGAAACCTTTCTATAGTTTTGCTCTTGACAACCGGCCATATGCTACATATGCAGTAGAAGGAGATGAAGTTTTATGAAGTATGAAGAAATTAAGTATTTATTTAAAGCAGATAAACCACAAACATGTTTCAGAACTGACTGACATTCTAGCTCATCCCTGTGTAATTTCATCTGAACATTTACCAGAATGTATTCTGTTCTCTTTCTCACATGTATAGTATCCAGGAGTTGAAGGAGCGGATCAGGCAGCGCACTAACCTGCCTTTGGGTCCCAGTATTGACACGCATGGAGAAACCTTTCTCTCGCAGGAGGTTGTGGTCAATCTGCTGCAGGAGACACGTCACGCCTTCCAGAGATGCAACAAGGCAAAACGAAGTTTCATATTTGCTCTGTAACCACTAATATCCTGTGGAAATTTCATTGTGGAAGCTAATATCTGTATCTTACCTAACAGTTGTCTGACCCAGCTGATCTCCCTAAAAATGCCTACTCCATCTTCCTGCTGCTTGTGGAGCACCTTTGTGTGGACCATATTGACTATGCCTTGGAGATTGGCCTGTCAGGTAGAAAAGATATATGTCTGTGTGTGTGTGTGTGTATAAGTAATATATAATTACTTATTGCTTTATATTGTGGGGAGCTACTTTATCAAACATAATAATATCTTTGTTTCACAGCTATTCCTTCTGCAGATGCCAAAAATGCCAACCTCTACTTTTTAGATGTGGTGCAGCAGGCTAACACTATTTTTCACCTCTTTGATAAGCAGTTTAATGATCATCTCATGCCTCTTATTAGGTGAGTGTAAATAATGAATCACTTTGTGTGATTCAGGTTTTTTTTTTGACTTACTCGTCTGACCTGTAATGTTCCTCTTGCAGCTCTTCTCCTAAGTTAACAGAGTGTTTGCAAAAGAAAAAGGAGGTGATTGATCAGATGGAAGTGAAATTAGACACAGGCATTGACCGGTTAGTCTTCTATATCTGTCTTTAACTCTTGATACTGACACTCGCACCGATGTGTTAAAAATACAGATATGGTTGATTAGACTCCTGCAGCAAAAAGCGAGAATGAATTTGAATTAGGATGTGTACTTTAGACAGTACAGTAAATTTGTCCTCTCTTGGTTGATCATGTACAGAACACTGAATTGCATGATTGGCCAGATGAAACATATTCTGGCCACTGAGCAAAAGAAAACCGACTTCAGGCCAGAAGATGAGAACAATGCAATGAGTGCACTACAGTACACTGCAGTAAGTAATATTAAGCCCTGAATTGTAACTAAAATAAAAATGCACCAAAAATATAAATATATTCAAACCATAAAAACCTATGTTTGGCTGCCCCTTTTTTTATTATTAGACTTGATGCTGCAGTGTTGTCCCTTTGTGTTCTGTTCCTAGGCATGCTCTAAGGTATGTGCCTACGTAAGTAAGCAGGTGGAGCGTGTACGGAGGTCTATGGATGGAAAAAACGTGGACACGGTGCTGGCTGAGCTGGGTGTGCGCTTTCACAGGCTCATTCATGAACACCTGCAGCAGTTCAGCTACACGTCCATGGGAGGCATGCTGGCCATCTGTGATGTGGCAGAGTACCGCCGATGTGCCAAGGACTTCCGGGTAAGGATAGATCGGAGTTCAAGTTAAGGGTAACAAATTGGGTAATGGAGTTGACATGCTATCTATAATAATGTGGTTATATTAATATATTCTGTAATATTTTAACTCTTTAAACAATAGTATACCTAGCTTCAGGACAAATATAAACTTCAGTCAAATAAGAAATATGTAAAAACGCTGTAATACTTTACTGTAATCTATTTCTCATGCAGATCACAGACATATCTAAAGCATGCCATAAAATAAGCACCTATTCAGTCAAATGGAGCTAAAAAATTTGAATGTGAATGGGACAAAAATAACGTACAGTGGTTTTAAGTTGTCAATTTTGCCATTGGATTGCCATGGTTTCTAAACTGAACTACATTTAATGTTCACTTGCTCTGAAGTAGAATTAGTACTTACAAAACAGGGGTTAGGATTCATCAGAATATGGAAGTGGAAATGACCAGACCACATCACAGCTGATTTCTTTACCATAAACTTCAGTGCCTAACATTTCTTTATCTGAAATTTGACCATATTAGAAAATACCACAGAATCTACTATGGTACAATCAAATTTGAGACTGACATTAATTTGCAAATGGTAATATAAAAGAGGACATTTTAAGTATTAGAGTTATGGATAAATCACATTGCTAGCCTATTAAATTATGTACACATCAGTTTTAAAAGCTGTGAATTTTTACTAAAAACCAGTTGTCTGTCCTTTTTTTTTTTAAATAATATACTTTTAATTGTTGACTTAAATGCATTTTAATTCTTGCCTCTGCCATTCATTCATCCCATTTATCACTGCAAATACAAATAGTGACAAATTGCAACTTTCCCTGTTGCATTCCTGTGATTTTGTTTCAACTTGGCTCTGTAAATGTGTAATTATTGTGCCCATTTCTGTCTCAGGTTCCTCTGGTCCTGCAGCTCTTTGACACATTGCACGCTCTCTGTAACCTTCTGGTGGTTGTTCCTGACAATCTGAAGCAGGTTTGCTCTGGAGAGCAGCTCACAAATCTGGACAAGAACCTTCTGCATGCCTTTGTACAGCTCAGGGCGGACTATCGCTCAGCTAGACTGGGCCGCCATTTTAGCTAATGATAGGTAAGACTGCACATCCTGTACACAACTGTCCAATCAAAACAGCACTCTCAGGTCAGTCTGAGTGGCTTTTGGACTTTTTTTTTTTTTAAATACCTTTAATTATAATTACACAACTCATGGATATGAGAATGTCTGGCCCAGTGCTCACTGAGAAAAGAATATTTATGCATCTGCCCATTTCTGTTGTCAGGTTTTATTTGCCTTGTTCTTTTCTGTGCTCTTCTTTTTTAACCAGTAAAGTACATGTATGAATGTATGGCATTTCATTGATATGAAATGTATTTTTCTCTTCACTGTTTTTGCATAATGCACACTACACTGATCTGTAACATGAACAGCATTAACAATTTTTTTTTTTTAAGCTGAGGGTTTAGATTGGTTGATTGGTTCACATCTGGAAACAGCAAATGAAAAAGTTTATTGTACCAAATATATGTGGCTCTGCTGGCACTGGAGACACTTCAACAGGTTGCGTCATTAAATCAGCCCTCCATAGGGGTGCATAGTTGTCTAATGTCAATTCTGTGCTTGTTACAGAATTTTATATGAATCAGGTCACTTCATGTAGTCAGGACTTAACAACAAAAAATAAACTTTACCCAGGTTGTTGCTTCTAACATAGGATTTAAATAATTAATATAAATTGCTGAACAGCTGGTAGTAATCCTGATATCTGTAATCAACACATCTCTCTGCTCAGTTACTCTTAGTCAGAAAACACATTGCATATTAGTAAAAGACACATTCATGTGTTACTGTAAATCTGAATGGTTTTTATTGTAATGTATGCTCTATATGCACGGCCTGCCAACCTTTTTTGTTATTCAGTGCATATAGTTATTTTTCTATTCGGATACTGGCATTGGCATTGGAGGTTAATGGGGTATACCAAAAAAAAAAGAAATTAGTAAATTTCTAAAAAGACAAGACCCAAAATTGGTAAAACATTTTCTGTCTGTTTTAAAGTATTCCTGAAATACACATATTGGCACATATCACAGTGTATATTCTTACTTAAAACAGTCGTTTTCAATTGGAAAGTTACAAATCAGACTTTAATGGTATGGCTGGCATATAGGTGCAAAAATACTGAGTCTAAATAATTGTGTGTTAACCATCAGCTTGTGCAGAAATGTAACTTTTTAATCCAAAACCAGAAATACGCATTACTGTACTAACATTCATAATGATTAATAATCCTGCAATAATGCAGTCATAGAGTACACAAGTTCTGAATTAATTGGGACCTGAGGGCTATGAAGACTGTTGACTGAATCTAACAGGTTTGTAATAAACAGGTCTGCCATCTACAGGGTTGGTAATAAGCTCCAGTTGACACCACTGCTCTCCAAACTGTAATTAAACCAGAATGTGATCATTCTGATAAAGTGTCATATGACCCTAACTGATCTCTAAGGATTTTTGTCTTACTTTTTTTTCTTCTTACTATTGATCTACATTTACATTTACATTTACACAGGCACTCATGCTGGTCAGCTGATATTGAACCTGCTTGATATGATTAATGAATCTACAAAATAATAAAACAAGTTGTCACATTGTCAAGCTCACTATTTCACGCATAATAACAACATGCAAACCTAATTCAATAAAATATGAAGTTAAGTGACATTTCCGAGTGTACGTTCATTACCTCAGTCTTTAGGCTTATTATGTGCTCCTGGGTTTACTGATTTTTATAATGTCACTTCTGCTGACATAGGTGTGTAATGAAAATACATGGCTTTGAATTTCACTAAAGCACACTAATGTACTGACACTACCTGTTTCATTTGACTGCTTATGTACCTTCGTAATGTATTCACCTTGAGGAACAGACTTGTCCCACATACTTATTAGGACATCATAATGATGCGCAAAAGGAAGAAAATGATTCTTGTCATTTAAGATACTTGGACAAAGCCATGATCCTAAGCATGCTCAAAAACTCCAGTCTCCAGCTAAGTGAACTGTTGTGTAGAAGGTACACAATGACAAATGGGCAAAGTTAAACAGCACAATTAATTAGTCTAATATTAATATGATCAGTGCCATGGAAATTCAATTCTCACAGCCCTAATCACAACTGGATAGCTTGTAAAAATTATTTTGTTAGGCCCTGGTGCAAACACTGAAGCCTTTTCCAAACATTTGAGAACTAGGTATTTGTTTTCCGTAGCGATTAGCACTTGGCATTAGCGAGTGAGCCGGTGGAGGGGTGATAACAGGAGGGAGAGGAGCAGTGAGTGTCCCGTGGGGCCGCCGACTCATTATGGAGGTAGGACAGAGTACTGTTGTGTTCGGGGCTTTCTGTTTGAGCAGGTGGCATGGATTAGAAACACTGTCAACAGTGAAATGCTGGAATGAAACCTCTCTGCGCTCTACCCATCTCTGCTTATTAGCAATCATGATTTTACTTTTTTTTTTCCCCTCCTTCACTTCCACACACAGGTTATATTTTTAATGATTAGCACGTTTTACTTGTTCAGCACATTCACAACAAAGATAATATGTTCATTTTAAAAGAGAAAGTCTAAGTGACACTATTCCGTTGTGAAAATTCAGAGAGACCAAATTGATTGATTAATGTAATTAATTAAATTAATATATACAAATGAGTTTAAAAAAATTCAATCAGCACACTGATATTAATTTAGGCGTCTGTGGTACCTTACAATATTTACTACAGTTAGTTAAATGGAAAACATTTAACATTGCATTTCTTTACTTTTTTTGGAGACATTGTTGAGACCATGTGGAGCCACTCTGGTGTTCAGAATGTCACTTCTAGCCTTCAAGTGTCTCTTCAGACAGGAGTGATCGGTCTGCAGTTTCAGTCTCTGTGTTCATGCATTCCATGCATTTAAACTCAGGAATGACACAAAACTTCCAAACTTTTCAAGAGTTCAATTGACCCTTGTAACTAACCTGTCCTAAAAACTATTTATGAGTCCTAAAAAAGTATTTTATGTAGAAGGCAGGTGTTCACACTTCTATTTTATGCAGATGGTACATGTACACGCTCAAATTAAGCAATAATTTAACACCACAAAGATGTTACTGTGAGTGCATGGTGGTATGTTGGGCCAACTTGTCCCCTGTGTCCTGTCCCCTCCAGTGGTTTGAGCAGCCCACATATCCCAGTTTGAGCACATCAGTCTGTCTCTAACTCTGGTCCTCCCTCTACCTCCTGGAGCACTGACAATACAGCATTACAGCAGTCGATCCATGTCAACAGCAGCTTTGCTTAATACCAGCTAAAAGCTCATAAGCTAAATCTTCACCTAATTATGTGGAACGATTAGCACTTGGTCTTTGGTCTGCCACTGGGCTTGTATCAATAAATCTTTTTTCTTTTTCAGTGTGTGTCTGTGGGTTATTTCCTGAAAGGATATGTACATATTCATTTCGAAGAAGTTAGCGTGGACTAGTGAAGCTTGGAGCTGGGTCATTTACAGTTTGAGGTTACAGTGGTGTTCCTAATGTGGTGAAGATATGTTTCTCTGTCATTACTGATTTTTTTTACTTAATACCAAGTAAAAGTTAACACAAATTACACACACTATATCCATCTCTGTGCATGTTTTTAAAATGTCAGAAACAGAAGATAAGCTAATAAGATATCAGATGAGCTAAAACCATCATCATATGAAACTTACAGATCTGTCCTGTAGTGTTGCACAACAACTGCAATTATTTAACAGATGCTTCTTTAATTTAATAAGAAAAAGTTGTAACAAATGTTACAATTTTCATTTAATTTATATTACAGATTGATGCCATATGTAAAACACATTTTCTGTTTAACAAATGTGCTAAAAAATTATTAATCATGTTCAACTTGTAAATCAGCATCACATAATACTGGGCTTTGGAAATGTGTAAAAGACTGTAAAAACACAAAGAATTGCAGCATAACATTAAATGATAACCTAGATTTCCCAGTGGGAGAAAATCAATGGGCAGTAAATTGTCAGTGTCGGTTGACAACAAAACACTGAATAAAAAAACACATGGACACTCCTCTCTATGCACCTCATTATCTGACCAGCTGCCTCACTGACTGTATGTCAATGAAGACTGGAGATATACTTCCTTAGCGAGCACTAATTGTTTTTACTTGTTGTTAACGGTTTGTTGTTAGCATTGGATCAACAAAGCTTTTTTTTTTTTTTGCAAGATAGCATTTTGACCTATTTGTCCTAGCATGAGGACATGTATTTGATGGAAACTGCAAAGTGCTGGATAAGGGGATCTGTTAAAAGATGGGAATGTATGTATGTAACCGGTCATAGAGCAAACCAGTGTTAAATGTTGGTATCTAATACAACTCACTAAACTGTTTTCAAGACATTAAACCTAATTTGTTGTTAAATTGCTCCTAACCATATTGAATAATGCTGTATATTAGACTAAATTAGCTTCCAAAAGCAGACATGTCCTGTGCTAAAAAGTCATTATATTGTGTTAAAATTTTATATATACACTCTTAGTGTGCATTTAATATTATTTTATTTCTTGCACATTCTTGTTTACTGTATAATAAAATAATAATATAATAAATGTTACAAAATACAACACTCCAAATTTCTATGAACATCTGCTCTCATGGGAAACAGACTTTTGGGTTAAAAATGTACACATTTCATAGATTTTATTTACTGTAACTGCAAATCATAAACTCATGCTCCTGAATGAGGAGCATAATTAAAATCTGAACCGCTTGAAGATGATCTGCAGTGCTCTTTAAGAGCAAGAAGAGGGCAGTAGTGTTCTAAAGCAGCTGCCTTTCCTCTTGATAAGTCCTCTCCTCTCAGCTCTTCACAATGGGAGTGCACCCGGGGGGGAAGTGTTGCTTTTTTAGGTCTATAAGCCCGTATCCCTTAATCCCTCACCATGATTGACAATCATGATTTAGGGTATATGGTGTCCCATTCTAATCCATGAGCACTGCTTTCATTTGCATACTTGCTGTGCGTGGCCTCATTTTCAGGGAAGGCATGCTGCCTGCTCCCTTTGTAAGAAATGCAGAGAGAAGGGGGGAAAAAGACAGAAAGAGAGAACAAAAAGGGAAAGAGAAGATAGAGGGGAGAATATAGAGGAAAATTTAGAAAGGAGACCGAGTAAGTGAGGAGAGAGAGCGTAAGAGAGAGATGGTGATGACGAAAATAGCTAATGTTTGCTAATGTGGTGCTTTTGAGCACAAGATGCAAAAAATGATTGAAATAGATAAGAAAACAGGGATGTTGGTCTGTAGAACTGAAGATGAATTGATGAGTGTCCAACCAAGTTAACCTCTGACATCCATCCTCTTTTCAAGCACTACTTTTGGGTCACGCCACCTAAATGCTTATCGATAGAAAGACTGAAAGATTCAAATGAGACAAATTTAGCATGAATGAATCTGCAATTAGTCAGTCATTTGTAATTACACAATAAAGTGATGTGTTGAACTTCCTATAAAGAATAAACATCCTATAAAGAATCTTGGAAATGTTTGACAGTTTGGTATAGCATTCATTACACCTTTCTGTATGCTTACTATAACACAGCAGTAACTAATGATAATTAATGATAAAAGTAATAATATATAGTCAAACATACAACATTATTAATTTCACTGTAAAACAGTCTGGCAAAATATGTTTTTAAACATCCAACAAGAACATAGAAAATGCTAAATACAGCAGCAGGAGTAAAGGTTACCTAACTGCCTATTGCTATTAAAATATAAATATTAAAAATTATATTTAAATTTTTAGTTGAAAACTGAACTGTCTGACTTTCATTATATTCTACATACACCCTTATTAAAAACAACAGCCAACATTAGCATAGGTAAGTAATAGCTAGATCTTGATGACAACATGCTAATGATTTATTACCAACATTAGATAGTTACTAGTTAGAAAAACTGCTGATATAATATGTTTTACAACCTCTTTTAATACAATAATACAGTAAAAGATAAAGTATAAAGTGAGAACATTATTGCAAATCTAACAGGTAAAATATAAATTTAGTATAAATATAATCCTATTTTAACACAATTTAGTTTATAAAAATGTTAATGTACTTTTGTATAAGGGTGGCTTGCAGAAAATCACTTTCCAAAGTCATTTTCTGATATAAGAGCCAGGAAACAGTAATTATTTGGCTGTCTAAATTAGATTTTGTTTTGTTTTGTATTGTTTTTTGTTTGGTTGTTTGTTTGTTTGTTTGACTTGGTTAACTTACTGGCAAAAAAAGCTGCTACAAATATAATTGAACTATAGTGCAGAAATATGGCAAATTAAAAAAAAGATACAGCTAGTCCCATATTATCTGTACATTTAGAAAAACAATTAAACAACATTATGTAATTGTGCATAAAGCTTTTTATAACTTATGAAAAAAGTTTCAGTGTAAACAGCTCTAATATTTCAGGACGTAATTTCGTAATGAATGGCCTTTCTCTCTGATTTATCAGTGCAATAAAAGAGACAAGAAATTTGTTAAATGTACTTAACTTAAATTGTAATAAACCCATTCACTAAACATGTTTTTGGGGAAAAATAAAAGAAATGTTAGACTTAATATATATGAGATGTGAGATGTATGTAATTTTAATCGAAACCAACAGTAAAGTAAACTAATAATTTTAGTTGCTTATTTAAGGAATGGGCTATTATTATAAATATTATATAATATACAACATTAATATAAATACAGTGGGGGACCTCTTTACAATACATATTCAGATATTAAAATAAAATTGGTGTGATATAAATTTAATATTTATCTGTGTGTGTGTGTGTGTGTGTGTGTGTGTGTGTGTGTGTGTGTGTGTGTGTGTGTGCGTACCATCATTTCCACATCTATAAAGTATGAATAATCAGTGTTAACCAGTGTAATTGATTTCCTATCAACATCTCTGAATTTATTTATTAAATAAAATTGAGTCTCTGTATGTGTGTTTTCTCATTCCTGTTGCTGGATGTGAGTGAGACAGAAATGAAAAAAAACCTTCAATTATTCCCCCATTTTGAGAAATTATACTCTTGTACTTGATCCAGCTAACAGGATTTTCTTAAATTACTTTATAAAAGACCATCTTTTAACTTTCCCTCTTTTGCACACAATCCATTCATTAGTAGGTCTGCCTGAAGGGCCTTCCCACATCAATAGCTTGGGTTAAAGTTCTAAACTTATGCGGCTCACTGACGCTCACACTCACAGTGGTTTGTGGAGGCGGGGGCCAAAATTAATAATTCTTCAAGTATTAGGGGGAAAAGCCTGAGATTGAATTAAGAGTATTGGCCCTGCATTATCCTGCGTACTAGCCTCAGGGTCCAAATGTAGTGGAGGACATTATGCAAAATTCTCTCTGCCTCTTTCTGTCAATCATTCACTCTTATTCACATGCTTTCTCATCAGTCCTCCCTCTATCTGTCTAATTTTACTAGTACTGTATAACATGGTTTTCCTTCTCCTATTGCTGTGACCCACTTCATTTCTACACTATTAAAATTATCAGATCATTAATCTTTCTGATTCAGAGCAGAGAACAGGCTGAGATTCAAATTGGACCCATGCTGTCTAAACATTAGTCATTTCCATCATCACCATCTCTCTCTCTCTCTCTCCCTCTCTCCCTCTCTCTCTCTCTCTCTCTCTCTCTCTCTTTCTCTCTGTCCCTCTCTCTCTATTTGCTAGGTAAAGTTCTACGATCTCTGAGTGCTCAGTGGCAGTAACACTTGATATTTGTTTGGCAGCCTCGGAAAACCCTTTACATGGTCAAAATATGAGAATTTCTAGTATATGAAGTATCTGAACTACACTTTCCTAAACAAATATATATGTTAAACTTCTGAACTGTAACTATAAAGTTAACATTTTAAAATTGTATGACAAAAACAGAGAATATTGTATGCATAGATTCAATTTAAGTCCTACTGAGCAACACCAATGCATCATTTACCTAAAATTATTTATTTAATTTGCTTTACACAGTATATACAAATGGTATTTTTTCTGGTTGGCATTTAAATCAAACATTTAAATTAATACAAACGATTATAGAGTGTGTAAGTGCCTCTTCATGCTTGGATGATGTGACCACACAGAAGGTACCAAATGTATCTGTCAAACCTACATGGTTTTAAACACCTTTATACATACTGACTGCATATATCACTGCATTGGTTCCTTAATGGTTCCTCCAACAAAACCTTAGTAGAAGGTCTGGAAAATACAAACATTTCCACGTCATTTCTTAAAGTTCATGTTAGTGTATTTTCTTGGCAGAATTTGCTCAAATTTTGAGCCAATTTTTTTTTTATTTTTCATCTGCCACAGTGACACCTAACTGGTTTTCTCAAAATCTATTTTATTTCTCCACTCTCCATTCTCAACTGCAGACATTACTGTTATTGTAACTGTTCTTAACAACTAGCAATGAATTAGTAATTTGACAATGAACCCTTCACTGGGGCTGCTAATTAGATGAAATATGGGTGGTCATGGACATGACTTTAAGACTTTAGTCCTGGCATCTGAAGGTATGATCAGGGGCCCATGATTGCATTTAGCTTATACTACTAGTTGGTGGGTTTGAACAGAGGGAAGAGCTGATGTCAGTAAATATTAGTTCTGTGTATGTGTGCTTCCCTCGTTCATTGACAAGTCGAGGTGATTGCATATTCAGAGACAGATGTTGCTGTGGTCCTGTTGATGCTGAGAGAGAGAGGAGAGCAGCATGGCTGGGGGGTGGGCTGCTGCTGGCAAAGGGGAAGGTAATTGGCCCCCAGGTGATGATGGTAACAGAGAGAGAGAGGAACACTTTTCCTACATATCCCCCTTCATTCCCTCTCCCCTTCTCTCATGTCTTGTTCTGTGCAGATCTGATAAACAAATGTGTGGGTTGATGAGGGAGGCTCAGGGCAAACAGAGCTAACATGATGAGGCTGTGATCTGCCTGTGTGTGTGTGTGTGTGTGTGTGTGTGTGTCAGGATCTCTCTTTCTGCCTGCCCTGCCCCCCCCCCCTCTCTCTCTCTCTCT
>JAOVVF010000002.1:11990005-12005995 GCA_028565595.1 Duopalatinus emarginatus | reverse complement strand
AGAGAGAGAGAGAGAGAACAATCTTGTGTGAGGTTAATTCTCGCAGGGGAGAGTAAAGTAAACCA
The DNA here is from genome assembly GCA_028565595.1 of Duopalatinus emarginatus. Lineage (NCBI taxonomy): Eukaryota > Metazoa > Chordata > Actinopteri > Siluriformes > Pimelodidae > Duopalatinus > Duopalatinus emarginatus. The sequence goes on along the minus strand of JAOVVF010000002.1, from coordinate 12,005,930 downwards.
CTCACTGACCACTGTGCTTGCACACACAGGAATTTGACCTCCATATTTATCCAATCTATGCAGTGAAACAGCCATACACTAGTAAACACACTAGAGGCAGTGTGGAGGGCAACGTTCTCTACTGTGGCCGGAAAGCAGTTCAGGTTTAGGTGCCTTGCTCAAGGGCACTTTGGTCATGTCCATTGCAGGGATCGAACCGGCAACCTTCTGGTCTCAAGGCTGGCTACTTAACCCAGGTCTCCTATGAGTGAGCACAACACATTATTTATATTGTTTGTGCTGAGCTGCATTGAAATCTCAGACACTAACCTGAGAGACCAACACAGTAAAGTAACCTTTTCACTCTTTAGTTTATGCTTTGAGATACTGTGGAATAGTTTTGATGAACCACACTAAAAAATGCTTGGAGAAAAAAAAACAGGCATTTAAAAAAGTGGTGGACATGTGCCCACAGAATCACCTTCTGAAAGTTACAAGTAAGAGTCTTTGAAGTGAAACTCACTCAACCAGTTTAATGAACTTTTCACTGCAGCCTCTTTGGAAACCTCAAAGTATTTCTTTTTAAACGTAGCCATATTTATAATCTCAGTGGTGAGATGATGCTGGCATACAAAAGCATATATTCAGACATTTATAGAAGTTAAGAAACAGGGGCTGGTTAAAGTGGAGAGCTGAGAGTCTGTCTCTGCTTGATTTCATGTGTTTGGCTGTGAGTGTGAGAGCGAGTCAGTCAGAGATAGGCTTTTGTTAATGTACTATATCTGTGTGTGTGTGTGTGTGTGTGTGTGTGTGTGTGTGTGTGTGTGTGTGTGTGTATCGGCAAGCTTTGAAAGGCAAGCCCGCTGGCTGAATGCATGAGTGAGACATGCACAATCAGTTCCACTCTTTAAATCTCCCTCTGAAGCATATCAAACACCACAGCCCTGCCTTCATCAGTTAGTGCACTGTGATAGGTTACACCGCTTCAGCAAAATCAGCCTCTAATCAATGAGAAATACCGTTTTATAGTTCATCACTGTATGCATAAAATATATCCATCATCTGAGGAACTGAGTTCATTTCCATTTGCATTCCTGCGCTATGAAGTCTCGCTTTCAAGGTCTTATGTCACAAACTTCTACATTAAGCATATAGTGGACAGCGGTAGGTCAGTGATTAAGAGGTTGAACTGCTGATCAGAAGGTTGTGTTCAAATCACACCACTGCCAATATCAGGCACTCAAGCAAGGCAGACTTCACTGTCAAAAAAATGTCAAAAGTGGCATCATCTCTACCTCTGGTTTGCTTCCAGAAATGACAAAGAGCTAACACTTCAACATCTATTACCTCTGATTCCTTTAACCAGGTTTAAGGGCTTTGCACTTCCATTTCCAGATTCCTCACATCCTGGACACAGCGTTATTCCCTCCAGCAGGTGCTACACATCCATGTACTCAATAACTACCAGACATTCACACAGTTTCTTTCCTCATGCCATCAGCCTCATAAATAACTGATCAACAACCTTTTTCAACTCACGTTTGTAATGTCAGTTCTGACTATGTACTATTTATGTATGTGCACTGTACAAATACTCACACAACCAGAAATTATTACAAGAATACAAATTAATTCTAAACACACATACACAGAGCTAACATCTGATCTTCCCTCTGTTCAAAGCCACCAACTAGTAGTATAGGCTAAATGCTTTTTGAGCTACAACACCTCTTGAACCTTATGTATATTATTTGTATATTGTATATTGTCTTTAAATTATATTACACTACCTTTTTACTACCAGTAGTCTAGAGAGACACCAACAGCCAAAAACTAATTTCTTGTGTGTGTAAAAATACTTGGTCAAATAAATCTAAATCTGATTCTGATTTTTATCTACTACTTATTAGCCAAGCTTTTATTTTCAGTTGAGGTAGATAAAAATCAGAATCAGATTTAGATAAGTGCACTTTACAAGAAATCTTGAAATAATTCAGAAATGAATTCAGATTTAGAAATTAGTAAACAACTTTTAATAAAAGATAATGAGGCTAATATTTCCAGATATAAAGTCTTAAATTTTAGCAAGCACAGAACAATTGAAACACTACCCAACAGTTGACAGGAAACACTACCCATCAGTTAACTTCACATAAGAAAAGTGATATTTAACAGATAGCGGTTTGGTCTTACACTGATACGACCTAATTTAGGTGCACAGGACATTGCTTTATATCTAGACATTGTTACAGGAATAACATCATGAGATTAAAAAAAAAAAAAGAAAACCAATCTATCTAAAATCAGATAAATGTAATACACATTTAAAAATACACACTTTCGGAGTGTATTTAAAAAAAAAAAAAAAAAGTTCCAACAGCACTGTTTTGCATCCATTTGGCTTAATTTGAGGTGAACAATGTTGTCTGGCAAGGAGTTACATGTATGTTCCTTTAAGCTTAGTAAATACACATGGTACGTCACAAGAGCTCACAGAACAAAGGCATCACTGACAGGAGGAATGTGTCAGGCCACCAAGACCTGCTGCCACCTCCTCTCTCACCTCCTGCACTGAACCTAACCAAGTGATTAGTTGGGGATTAAAATATTTGCTGTGCAAATACCTGCTTCGGTCGTCTGAATCAACTTCGAAATGTAGACACTCATTGAACTGCTAAGCAAAATCTTTCAACCCTTTCAGACTGCCATGCACTGTCACACAATCAACACCTATTTTGTAGGTTATTTTTGTATATACGATATTGTATTATACGATATATACTGTATATGAATATAATATACAGTGTAATGAAGTTGGGAAACCATTGCTTGTAGTGTAGTATGAGCAAGAGGGTTTTTTGATGTTCTGTGTGATTGAGGGTCACTTCATTTGGCAGAATCCCTTAAAATCTTCAATGGACCACACTAAAAGTCAACAAGTGTAGTTTAAAAGTACAAGAAAGGTCTTTGCATGCTTATGAATAATATAATCAGGTCTAATATTCAAAGTTTTCTAAGGATTCAAATATATGTTGCTTTAAACCACTTTTATTCTTTTTCAGATCAAAGTAACTAAATCTAATACGAACAGAACATAAAACAATTGTCAATATATTAGAACTTTATATTAGTACATAAAGTGGTTAAATGCACTATAAAGGAAAACAGAATAAAAACACCTGCCAAGTGCATTACAGCTTCATGGGTTGAAACAATGCTGACTGTACACACCAAAGTGCACGCTCTCCACAAGCTCAACCTCTGCTCAGAAAACAATGCGGCCTGCAAAGTGTTTTCTGCCAGCTCGTGCTATTCCATTATTAAAGGCGTCTAACCCCTGCTACTCTGGCCTCTTTATATTATTTTTAACCTCCAACAGTCATTTGGCACCAACATGTCTTAATTTTGGCCTCCCTCCCCCACACACCTTTTCAGTAAACTGCACTCTTGTGCATAAGGCAGGTTGTGGAAGTAAAGGTTTAATTACTTTCTGCTAAATTAATTTGAGAGAAGAATGAAGTGGCTGGCGGTGGGTCTACAGAACAAAAGATGGCGTGTGAGTCTTTGCTGTGTGTGGCGAGGCGTGGGGCATGCGCTCTAACTCACACAGGTTTCAATTAAAGAAGACCCCCTCAGCAGTTCAGCCTGTGTAGGCTACAAGCCCTAGCAAAGCCCTCCACAGTCTTAATGATGCCAGCCTGGTACACATCAATCACTGTCAGGCAACAACCCAGGCCTACATTAAGGTAACCTGCTGAGATGCAGATTGGTTTTGGTTTTAAAAACATGAAAGTGTGCTTAGTGTTGCACTTGTTAAAAGCCTGTGTTAGTAAAACCATCATCGAGACTGGACTTAGTTCAGTAACAACGTGTTGTTAACATTTACACATACATTTGCTCTTGTGAAATTTAGTACACACCCTTATCCACAGCGACTTACAGAGGTCTCCATCAACAAATACATGCTTATACAGATTCCCTAGGTTAGTCACTAAAAGTACTATCAGTCTAAAAACTTTGTTGGGAAAGCTTATAGAGTTTTAAAAAATAAGGAACATGGATTTATTTTAATAACAACGTGGTAAGTGCTTCATGAAGAGGTAGGCCTTTAGTTGTTGTCGTTAGCAGCCATGTCTGGAGCACCTCTCTGAGGAAACTTTTGTAGGTGCAGCATGGATAGAGGAATGCTATAGCTATGCATTGCTAATAAAAGTTAACTCTTGTCGACTATGTCACCAATTTCTTGCTTTTGACAAGCAACTAACATGACTGAATATTGTACACAGTTAAAAAATGTATTTGATTAGTTCATGAAAGTAAAACATTTGTGGTTGGTGTGGTACAGTGGTAACATCATTAGCTTCCATGTGAGAGACCAAGGTTCGATTCCTGGTCTGGGCAGCCAGACTGCGCTACACCAATAAGGGTCCTTGGGCAAGACTCCTAACACTACGATGGCCTACTGTAATACCAGTAACCTTGTAAGTCGCTCTGGATAAGATCGTCTGCCAAATGCCGTAAATGTAAATTTGAACTGGTTATGTTTTGTTTTCTCGTGGTGCTTCATATAATGACTTTTGACAAGCAGTCTGAACTAATAAGGCATCATTTTTCTAAACTTTTTTGAAGCACTTTCTATACATTTAACATCAACATTCTGGCACAAGCATATGTTGCATAGCAATGTATTGAACTTGAACACTCCATGTATCCTAACTGAGCTCACTTAGACTATACTACACTACACTACACTATTTAAATAAGAATGATACATAATGAATTTTTAAAATATACTCAGCATTTATAATTTGATTCTGAGAGAATACATATTAATTACATAATTACCTTATTTGTTTAACTTCTTGATTAATTTTGGCAGTTTGTCTCAGTATGCATATCACCTTCTTAGGTGATATCGAGGTGATCTAAAAAACTGAGGTGATCTAAAGCAAACATACACTAAAACAAAAGGATATTGTATGTCACACTGCATGAAGTTGACTCAGTCATATAGCAAAAAGCTTCACACATCATTTATGTGGACAGTTTTCCAAAAGTATATTAAGCTATAGATTCAGAACTCCTTACAACACAGCAACCCTTAATCCACAAAGATGCAAAAAAAAAATAAAATGCCACGGTGCACATCAGATTGTAATCCATTTGAACACCTATAACAGATTTTGGTGCCACGTGTTAGACAGTGTATCCACCATCATCATCATCAAAACACCAACTGACCACCAAATCTTTAGTCAGAACAGTGTTCATCACTTCAGTTCAATTTCAGAGACAAACTATGCTAAAACACACTGAAGCTGTTCTGATGGATTGTGCTAAAGATCTTACTAACACACTTTACATCGTTTTCCTTAGATCAAAACCATGTGACCAGCTGATATCAGTGTTACATTTTGTTCATGAAAAAGATTCATTGCATCATCTTGAAGCCCTGCTTGAAGTCCGAAACAGAACTTCAGTAACTAAAGTAAGACAGAGGGACAAGAGGAGTGGGAAAAAGAGGCTGAGTGATTGTGGTGTGTGTGACTGTGGGTGGTATGAGGAGCAGCCTTGCTAATCTGCTGTGCTTCACTACACCCCAAACAAGGATTATACACCATAGCCAGGCCTCATGACCAAAAACCACTGCAACACACACACACACACACACACACACACACACACACACACACATACACACATACACACACATTTGGCCTCTGTCTAATCCATTTAAATTAAGGAGATAACCTGGGCATTTGGTCAATGGAATAAAAAAATAAAGTTTAATTAAAATAGAGGGTATATAAAATAGAGGGTAATACAGGAATATATATATATATATATATGCACTTAGTGCACTGTTAACATAAACTTGAACGGAATGTGTCCCATGCATTCTCTATCTCCAATGCAGTTAGCTTCTTTTGCTAGTAGCACAATTTAAGAAGTGACTTTCCATAAGGGAAGAAAGCTCCAACTCAGACTGAAGGTGCAGGTCTGTGAGGGAAACAGCTGCCAAAGAGCCGTGACTCCAGAAAGACTGAAATCCTCCCTGTCTGTGAGCTCTGTAAATATTCATGAGGATTTGGGGGGTATAAATATCAGAGGTGTTCACACTGCCACAACACTTCCTATCTGAAAAGGAGAGAAAAATGACTTAATGGGCTTATTATGAGGCACATTACATCAGCAATGCCCAATTAAAAATCTCTAAAAGAGGACAGGAGGAGACTGCAGCTCAGGGGACAAACTTCAAACAGGCTTCTGGAAAAGTTACAGTATAAAGAGGCAACCAAGGTCATTCTTTGAGCTTATAAGGATGGGGCTTATAGGCCACTGCTGCAAACGACATATTGTCTCAATGTCATTTGCAATGGGAATGCATAGTTTACTTCAGCTTTATATTAAAAATTACCCTTTTCTCATTGAAATGAGCCACTCCTTAATTGTCAGCATGAAGACTCCTGAGGAGTCAAAAACCAAGCAGAGCAGTAGTATCATAAGCATGTTACCATAAGCACTGGCTGGGCAGGGAGAGAAACATCATCAAGGTTGTGTCTCATCCTAACCACCCTGCTTCTATCTGGTAGGCCTGACAGGAGCCTTACGTTCCTACACCAGCAGGCTCAGGAAGAGCTTCTTTTCTGAGGCTGTGGCACTGCTGAACTCCACATCATTACTGTAAACCGCATCATTGCATTTACTTCACTGTTACTGGATTTTTACATTCTGTATTTTTGCATGTCCATATTTGCATATTTGCACAGTTCATCACTGTACTACTATATCTGCACAGTCTGTACTGTACATATGTTGGACTGTTTGGTATATTTTTATATTTTATTATTCAGACTTATTATTACTATTATTTAGCAAATTTGCACAACCAAACTACTGCATTATTTACATTCTTTTATAATAATAATTACTGTACATACTGTGTATATAATCCATTCTATACATATTATCTTTATACACTACCATCTACACATGCACTTTAATGTATTACTGTAAATATTACTGTATCTTGCACATCTGGTTAGATGCTAACTGCTGTTTTTCTTGGCCAACCTGTTCTATGTCTGGTTGTTAATATATAAGTGGTTTCTTTATTTTTCAGAACTATACAAATTGTAGTACTGGCTAAACCCAAAACTTGTACAGCAGCTCGGAATGATTTCCCCTCTTTTCTTCTTTTCTTGCTATGCTTTTCTCCCATAAACAGCTCTCTAGTCTTTATGTTATGCTTATGTATATGCTTTTTAACAATAAAAGCAGTCTTCACAGGGGAAACCCAAAGCTCAAAGGAAAAATAGACATACAGAGCTATTAATTGTTAAAACAATCACTCTGATAGGGAATACCTGGACAAGTAGTGCCTGCCACACATGTTCCAATATTTTTTTAAATATCATTGGAAAAGGGGGTGGGTTCAACCAAAAGGTGCCATGTTCTCGGTTGTTCAAAACATCTAGATGTAAATAAGAAAAGAAAGAAATGAAATCTGGATGTCTGATCCATTGTCTCATGTACATCTTTTAATCTCAAATCCAAATGTCTTCATTGCATAGCAAAAGAATTGGCCTTGCAGTTTTATTAATTTTGGGGGCGACTGTACAAGCACTACACAGATCTACTGCTGTTGTCATGCATGGAAAGTGTCATGGAAACACAATGATAGGTCAACAAAAACATTTGTCATATAACATACAAATTGTATTTATATGAGCTGATTTATAAATGTCATAAAGTTTAAATTAATGTTACAATTTAAGTAACATTATACAGTTTATAAATTCACTTGCATATTACTTAAACTTAAAGCTAAAACTTTACTGAAGTCAAAAAATGACCTGATGTTTATAATGAAGATCTTTCCAATTAACCTATTGAAAGATCTTTCCAATAAAAGAGTAATGATTTTTAATTGCACATCTGGTGTCACCCAGAAGCGGACGGATTCCTGTTTCCGGTTCCCTTTTAATGTTTTTTTTAATGTGCATGCAGTCTCAGGAAGTTTTTCCTTGCCACTACCAGCTCTGAGTTGCTCATTAGAGAAGAGAAGAACTATATCTGGAGATCCGTAAAGCTTCTGTAGCAATGTCCACTAAAAATATTATAGTTATAGTTATAGTTAAATATTATAGTTAGGGTCAGGGCTGTGGTGGAGTTTTTCCTACAACTTTATTTATAAGCTACCCAATTACTTTTATTCACTAAAATTCCATTAGATTTTTGTGAGATGGGTTTGAGAAAGAGAAATCCAAGTTATGTTTGACCAAAAAAGCCTAATTCAGAAGTTCCGACCTCCAAATACCAAAGAAAATACCTCAAATACTCTGAACTCAGAAATTCAGTCTCCTCAAACCACAGTAAGCACCATCGAATTAACTTTGCCTATTAACTATTGTTTCAGGTCAATTATTATAGAGACATTAGTTTGTTAAGTCTATAACACTATTGTTGACTGTATATACAGTGTGTGTATATAATCATAGATTACATATAGACTATAAATATTAAAATGGTGAGTTTAATCAGACAACATTGCAGTGTTTATGTTTTATTTTTTTCAATTTGTACCTTTTACAGATAAGGGTTGAAAGTGAGGTAATTCTGACTTCTAATCACTTCAGAGTTAAGTTGAACACAGCATAACCCTTTTATGGACTTGCAGAAAACATCTAAAGCAGGTCATATGATCAAGTTAGTAAGAATAGGGGCATGATTGGTGGGGTGCATATAAAGGTAGTCCAATACTGATTATGAAAGCAAACTCATGCTCTATCAACCCCTGAAGGCGTTCTGTATGTTGTGCTGAATTTGACAAGGGCACGCATGAGAGAGATGGAAGCAGAGATGTGGAACAGTGATCTCACGATGAGTCGAAGTCTGATAAGGAGTGAGAGATTGAGCTCAGTTAGTCAGGAGAAGCAGAGTAAGACATGAAGGAGATGGACTCAGGAGAATCAGGGAAAAAAGGGCAAGAATCTGCAGGTGCTAGCAGCGGGCAGCCCCTGAGGACTAGAAGACTGTTCTTGCAGGCCTTCCCTTGCTGGGTGCTGGTCCAGATGCATATGCAACGAGAGACAATCGGGCAAGGCGGCAGGGTGGGCACGAAGGGAGGGAAATGAAGAAAGAGAGGGAGAGAGAGAGGGGGAAACAAGTACCATCCCTGCCGCTTTTTATCACAGCCATTGATCGTGGCATATGTGCATTGATCCAAGTCGACCATCTGCTAGAGTTAGATAAGCATGTGAGGGCCTGGGCATTGTACTGTCACTCAGAGAGAGAGGCTGAAAGTGAGAGACAGAGAGAGAGAGAGAGCGGGAGTGAGAAAGAGACAGGAGAGGCAGAGCGACAGAAAAAGATTAAGCAAAGACATAGTGAAGCTGAACGAAAGACAGAGAGAGAAAATGTTAGAGACAGAGGCATTAATAGAGCTAGAGGAGAGCAGGAGAAAGGGAGGAGAGTGATGATGACGGTAGGGAGGGATAGAAGGAAAAGACGGGAGGAAGAAAGAGGGGGGTTTGCTTTTGCTGCAGGGAATTATGAGGCCAGGATTAGCCTCTTCACTCCCAGGAAACTGAATTTTAAATGGCTGTCTCCTGGCTCCCTTTCACACAGATTTACAGACCCCCCCTTCCCAACATGGCTGTGTTTTTCTCTATATTTCCACCGCCACGTATTTCATCAGATTTGTCACTGTATAGATGTCCCTAGTGGTAGAATGAGGAGAGGCACATATACCTCAAAGTCCCACTGGGTAATCTCTCTCTCTCTCTCTCTCTCTCTCTCTCACTCACTCTGAGGCCTAAATCCTGCTCCCATTATCATCATCTTCTGTTCTTCGTCAATGTCTCACATGTTGGCTTCTTAAAATCTACAAGCAAAACCACCCTTCCTCAGTTTGTACCCCCTTTTGGACCATGTAGGTTGCCAAAGTGGTCTCATGTTTCCAAAGACCAACCATGTGGTTTGCTCATATAACCCATTGGCCTCTTGAAGACTTTAAATGATACTGTACAAAACGTAGGTGTGTAACTTTAAAATCAATTGAGAACAACCCTACCCCAATTAAAACCATAACTTGTAAAATGATCTGCAATAATTTGATGCCTCAGAGGCTTTCTAAACAGTATATTAAATCTGTAAATATCCATGAATTTTAGTTCTTTCCCAACCTTATGCAAACAGATTATGCCCTACCAAATGACTCACAACTGGTACACAGGATGAATAGACCAAATTTGACACCATTAAACATGGCATGTTATGCGCTCTGAGTTTGGAGGCTTGCTGGCTGTTTGGTAGTTGAGAAAGTTCGTCATTTTCCTCCTTGCTGTGGGGTCTTACTTGTGGGGTGAAGGTATGAGGATATAGGGGAGTCCCATGGGTGCCCGATTGCCAATAAGTCCACAAAAGAGCAACAAGAGCATGTGGGGAGGACACAAGGTGCTCTGCCACCCACACCTCCGTCCTCTGTCCTGCTATCTTTCACACCATTCTTCTGTGTTGTGGCAACTTTCATTTCACTCCATTTTCCTCTTTAGAACATGCACATTGGGGTCCGTCTCCCAGTCAGGACTGTGCCATTGTTGAGGTGTACGGGGGGAGGAGAGGTTCCATTGGGTATGTGGGGATTAGTGAGGCCGGTTGGATCATCTTACAGCCGCCAACACCCCTCCCGACCAGACCTGCGGACAATAGGGATTAAACTTCTCTTATTCTTTCCACGAATCAACGGGATGACAAAGACGGTATTCCTCTGGGCCTTTTAACACTGGGCTGCACAGCTGAAGTTACGGTCGGGGGTGGCTCGGGATTGCATTTGGAAAGTGAAGGGGGGCACATAGAAAATTAATCCTATGGAATTTTCTCCCTCACCTCTCCTGCTTCACATCCTTGCAAATAAAGCTCTGTGGCTCTACTGCAATTTTTTTTTGTTTGTTTGTTTTTTTCCCTTATAGACATTGCTCATATGTCACTCAATAACACCCTTTTTTAGAGAAGCAAACTGTTAGCAAAGATGTTCTGAGTAGATGCTGATACAGATCAATATTTCAGGTGTAGGTGTCAATAATCTCATTCAGAGTAGTTGCCACTGATAGTGTTAATTACGTGTCCTATACCCCAGTCTCCCGCTGGACATCCACTTACTTTCAATCAGCACATGCTTAAAGGCTCCATACACGCATGCTGAACCATTTGAGCACCTCCCACATAAGTTCCACCCAATTTCAGCCTAATTTCAATGTATTTGAGGTTAGGTATGGCTTTCTCACTATAAACTATTTTTAACAATACTACATACCTAACACATATGAGCATGAGTGATCATATAACATCTTTGCATGATGTTGAAAATGCTTGTAGGAATCTATAACCGTGGGCATCATGCTGGGGATGTAAATAGGATTTTAAGTGCTCCTACCTGTCACTGGTCTGTTGTTGTTGTTTTGCCTCTGCTATTATCAAGAGCACAGTCTAAATATAAATGCACAACATTTCATAAGTTAGGGCTTTAAAACTAAAATAATGCAACATGCTAAAATCATGTGGTATGTCTCTGTGTCAGTGAGTGGCCAGCGGACACATGTTTGAATACATTGACATCAAATTGCATAGTAAGCAACACAACAAAAACCTCACCTGAGTGTGGATTATGTCCACAGATTACACCCAAACATTAAGTCCTGAACATTTCACAGCAGAGACTCGAATTTTACTATGTTAACCATGATCCTAGCAATAAAACAACTGAACTTCTGCATGTCTTAAACAAACTTAACTGTAACTAGCTTGCTAGGCACATTTCACCATTGACCAACTAAACACAGCAAACCTTATTGATAAAAAACTGTCTTTCCTTTATATAGTCACCGAAAGTTATCCAGCTATCACACAGATAAGTCCATTTCATTTGTAAAGCATGTTTGCTAGACAGAAATGATGAACTAGTAGATAGCTAGTTAGAGTTGCTAACAGATTTTTTTTTACAAATCTTTTATCGATTTTATTTTTTTTTTATTATTTTATTTACTTTATTTACTTTTGGCAAGCTGAAGCAAATTTGGGAAGGTAGCAACACTTACTTTATAAACATTTCAGATAGGCAGTTATGTAATGCACAGGAACAATACTGATAAGTGTAGCTAAGCTACAGACAACTTTCATTTTTATGCATCAGTTCGATTTTTATTTATCAACTGGTTATTGAGCATTTTGTTTTTGAAAATTTCCATTCATTGTTGTGAGATTTTATTTTTATAGGTTGTGGGGAAAGAATTCATTATTGCAAAGAATACTGGTGTGATGTAATGATGCCTATGATTATAACTACTCTCTTCTTACACTGGGGCTTATATTTCAGACTCATCATTACGCTATATTGTATAATAATTCATTTGAGCCCTTTTTAGACATATTGAGGAATCTCCATTTCAGGTGTAAAGTACAATTCATTTCAATTCAATTTTATTTTATTTATATGACAATGGACATTTTCCCAAAGCAGCTTTACAGAAAATAATGAAAAGGGTTAAATATACATTTATAGAATTCTTAGAAATTTTATCCCTAATGAGCAAGCCGGTGGTGACAGTGGCAAGGAAAAACTCCCTGAGATCTTCTTTCCTGCTCTGTAAACACAGTTGGGGCATAATGTATAGTAACAGTACAGTATTGCTGTTTTTTTTTCAGAAAAGATGTAAATTGCATGGGCTATTAAAAATACAATTTCCTTTTTAAAATACCCATTGTTGTGTTACCATGGTTACTATGCATGTTTTTTTTTTCTCTCCACCTCGTTTAGGTGGGGCTTTTTTTCATGTCCCATAATAAATTTCATTTGTTTTAAAAGAAGAATTTTTTTAGCCCACCCTTTTACAGAAAAGACACACAAACCTCACATGTGAATAAGCATGATTAAATCTTATACATGTGGGATGTTTCGCACACTTTTCACATTTAAACATATGTAAACAAATGTACTGCATGTCCTTTTCTCCCACATAGGATTGTTTTAAATAATTTGTTTATTTTTATGTGATTGTACTGCACAGCGTGTTGCTTTTATTGTTATGTTAATGTAAGGCATGTGCTTTTATTTTACATATGATCACATTATACCATATTGTTCATGTTTAGGGCATAACATTGTAAAATGCAAGTTTTTCCAAATGATCAAATGGTGTTGATATAATCAATGTGAAATGTATGTGACAGGAGTGTTGCATTTCAGGAAGAGCTGGAAAGAGTGAGGAAAATATGAGATTTAATACCCAGTGTCCTTGCAGACAAAAAAGATCATCAAAAGATCATCCTTATTGCATGTGTTTTCTCCCCAAACTTTCTTTCATCCATTTCCTGACCATCTTCACTATCCACTCCTACATAAAGCAGAATTACCAAGTCCAAGGTGGTTAGATTTTATTTAGTCACTTTATCACATTACTTCAAGTCAGCATGGATACTGTAGAACTAAATGAAAGTTAACTTCATGAAACCAGACAGACCCATTTCCTCATGTCCTCTGACACAAAACAAACATGCTTGTCTTGTAACAATTTTCCTGATTTTTGTCTAGGCGTTTTCTCTCATATAATGAATTCTAAAATGATCATATGTTTCTCAGATGAGGAAACTAATTTAAAAGGTGGCAATGAGATTTTGATCTAAAATTTGCCACATTGCCTCCTTTGTATTCTGTACACGAAACTAAATGATACAGGCTGAATGTAAATTGGTTTGTGAGAGATACACTAGAGGAACAATGTAACCTGTTGTATTTAAAGTGAGAAAAGGCCAGGTTCAGGTTTCAGAAATCATAACCCCCACAAGCCATAATCTGTAATAGTAAAGCAGGTTATTAATAACTAAACAGGACCAGGTCTGTGCATTTACAGATTTATTTGAAAAATTGAGATCACTTGTCAATCACTTGTCACAAATCAGGTATGTATTAACTGTGATTGCGAAATTTGTCAATATAAATAAAATAATAAACTATAATAATAGATAATATAAATAATAAATAAATCTTATAGCATACAGTATATATAATACAGTATATTACACAGAGAAAGAGAAAAGAGAGCGAGAGAGAGAGACAGACAGAGAGAGAGTCTTCTTTTGATTCACATGCAACCTTCTCTGCCCTTGCTTAGTCAGGCACTCATAATTGAATCTCAGGTCAGGATTAATTTTTAGCAGCCACACTTGACTCGGTCAAAAACAACTATTACAGAGATTCAGTGGTTTTTTTTACACAGCACTTCACATTGATTAGGCAATGTGCGGCCATGAGAAATTGCATTGGATTCTAGATGACTGTTATTTGCATCAAAAAAGGAGTCTGCTGCCTGGGGACGCTGCCTGCCCAAACACCACTGGAGTGGAACAGGAAAGAAATAACGGTGGTGTGGTGTTCTGTAGTGCCTGTAATGATAGACAGCAGTACCGAGCTGAATCTGTCTGATCATTATCTGCTGTTTATTCAGGATTTCAAAATGAACTCCAATAGAGTTGTATGATTTTGCTTTTCCAACATTTTTGCTATTATATTCATAAAAATGTCTCAATGTCCAAATATACATTCAAAGAAGCATAGCTAAATCTGTAGCTTACGGTAGTCAAAATTCATGCATTCCAGAGACTGTTGTATAGCATTTACACCAAAGGGGTTTTTTTTATTATTCTTATAACTGTGCCTCAAGTCTGCATGGATGGATATGTTTAGTTATTTACATTTGCACAAACCTATGCAATTATTATGTATGAACATTCTACTGTTGCTTAAGATATAATAGCATGTGAAAGTCTTAGGCACTCTAATTTTTGTAATACAGATTTTGTTTTATATATTTATTTGCTAATTTATAACATACTGAGTCAGTAAAAACATGTAATTTAAAAAATAATAATAATAATAATGGAATAGAAAAAAGTTAGACCACAAAAATATAATGCTGGCTGTCAGGAATTAACTGAAAAAAAAAAAACAGAAGCAAGTGTGACAGTCAAAGTCTCCAGAAGCACTGTGACAGATTGTGCAAAATGCTTAGAAGAAATTACCAACCCAGTTCCTTTAAAAAGAGATGTACCTGAGACTTGTGGTGTATTTTTTAAAAAGTAACAGTTTGTCCCACATATTGATTTGTTTAGCTTATTACTGTTTATAGCTAGTATAGTAGATTATATGTAGAAACATTTAATCTTACTATTTTACTTTTATAGTTTTTATTTACAAAAGCCTAAGCACAGTATTGTATAACATACATAGTTTTGGGACACTGACCTTCTGAATCAGGGCTTCTGTGATATGTTTAAAGAAAATAGTTGTAATTTTAAAGTGGAAAAAAACAACCATTAAAACAGAATGATATATTTCAAATCTTTTAGAACGCTTAAGACAATATTAATTATCACTAGCTTCTTTACGGTTTAGTAGATTAGTATAGATGCTGGGCTGCTCAGGTAGCAAATCACTATAGCTGAGTTTTCAGGTGTGAAATTTTATGATTTTTTTATTTTTAATTTTAGTAGTAGTGAAATATAAAGAAAGGGTATAATACTTTGAGACAGCTAACCAGGCTGAGAAAAGGTGACAGTGAAAAACCACAGGGGCAAGACGAAGACTGGGGGTTGACGAAAGAGGAGTGAGTAATTTAAGGAAGGCTGGTATAAGGGAAAGAAACTTTTTTCATTTCTCAGTGAAAGGGCAAAAACGTCTTGTCTGCCTCCTCCTGAAACGCTGTCAAAGTGGATCAGTGCTGAGAGCCGCTGATGGCCGTTCATTGCCCAGACTCTACTTGTGGACAATAGAATGTGCTGTGAGCTGTTACCACACACACACACACACACAGACACACACACACACACGCACACACACACACACTCCACAAGGCCTACATTCAATTATGGCCCCTTTAAAACAGGTCTT
>JAOVVF010000002.1:11966320-11980371 GCA_028565595.1 Duopalatinus emarginatus | reverse complement strand
ACACACACACACACACACACACACACACACACTCACACACACACACACACACACACACACACACACACACACACACTATACTTTAAAGAATGAAGTGTGAAAACACTGGAAAAAATCTGTGCACATAAAGAGTAGCATACTTGCATATTTCTCAGTTTTACATTATTTTCACATGACATTACAAAAGGTGAGGCACAGGCACAACACTCTTCTTAACTCACCCAAACATCAGCACTGAAGGTCTGAGGTCACCTAGAAGAGGCAAAGTGGGACAGAGATTTGGGGATACATTATTGTGTACTGAGAAGAGAGATAAACAGTATTAAATATATATTATAATAATATTACAGCCTGAAAGATGAACAATATCAGTGCTTCCCTAAATATGAGGTGTGTAGCAAGGCTGTGTGCCATTTAATGTGTGCACCATTAGTTTATGTGAAATTTTTTTTGTGTGTATCTACTTTTTATCACACCACAAAAAGTAACAAAGTCCAGACATTGCACATTGTTACATAAAATAAAGACAACTAACCCTATTTATTCACCAATGTCTATAACTTGCCTAGTTATCTCCACATTGTCAAAAACACAAGGAGCCCTGTTTACCCTTGAAATCTGTAGCATTGTGGGTAAGTTTTACATTTCCTGTTGCCTTGCCCTGGCCATGAGCTCCATTATCCGTCATGACTATGCAGACACATGGACCAATAATGAGATGCACAGAGTCAACATGTCTCACTGTCCAAGCCTGGCTGACTGCTTCAAGTTGACACCTTATTTCTCCTATCTCCTGCAGAGATACCCCTAAGCATGGCCTTGAAGATTCATACACAACCATGATTTTATGCATATCTACATGGATCCACCCTTTCCTCACTCTTTACACTCTCAGTACCTGAAGAGTTAATATACAGAATATCCATTTATATATTTATACAATCAATATACCAGAGAAGCCCTACTTACTACTTAAATTATTTCATTGAAATTAAGTCTGAACATGTTAAATTATTAAGCTAGGTAGAAAGATTTCTTGACTTTGTTTGACTACAGCGTATGATTTTTCTTCAGTTAACTGGTTGAAAATAAGGCACTTGCATTTTGTATCTTTTTGTCTAACCATAACCTTAACCCTTAACCCCCTAACCCCTTAACCCTTAACCCTTACCCTAAACTCTAAACCCTAACCCTGCCATTCCTAACCAGAGATCATGGCTGATTTTGCTCTATTGGACTCCTGGTGACTAGCTGTGGTTTTGTCAGGGAATCTAACTCACAATCACCACCATGCCAACCCCTAACCACCTCATCTACTTCCCCTAGTGTCCATACTTTCCCATTAATTTAATTACCAGATACCTCCAGTTTCACAAGAAATTACCACAGTGATCTAGATTGGAATTGATTGTAATGGTATCTAGTTGGTTACAATAATTCTGCAGTGGCCCTATCCACTATAATATTGAAAATTTTGAAATTGAGTTTATTCAATAAACTTCATATATACTGCACTAGTGTGCTGACTCATTTGTTTATTATCCTGAAGTTAAGTGATCTATTAGGCACGAGACATGATCTGGTTGTGTTACAACATCTTACTTTTTTTTCTTTATCATTTTCTATATGGATTTAATAAGAAAAAAATTATTAGCAAGCTTTAACAAGGACTTCTAATTGCAAAAACCCTCTATAATTCATGGCTACTGTTTTTCACTGTATGAAATGTGAGTCGGCCCTGCTGGCTGTAACACAGTCAAACTTTCTCTTACTTTCCAGAACTGCATCACATCTGTTCTGTCTCTAGAAAGGGGAAATCAAATTTGTGCCTTTTCCAAAACAAATAACTTCACACATGTTTTGGGAGAGGAAGTTTGGACTGCGCTGTGCCGTAACTGCCTTACTGCTTCGCTGCCTCATTCTCTTCCAGCAGCTCAGCTGTCTGCCCCACCGTGCCTGCCTGCTAATTAAACATCCACGCCATCAGGCAGCCAGCTGCCGGGCCTCCCTTGAGGACGCCAATTAAGTCAGCAAAACATTTAGACTACAAAACTGTACAAGGGGAGCCATCGTAATACAGCAATCATTCGCACAAGCCCCTTGAGGCTCCCACACTGACCTATGTGATGGCCCCCCATCTGCGAGATACTTGGGGAAATACTACCTATATTCCCTAGATGCTCTCCTGAGACTCAGACTTATGATCAGGAGTATATTAACATTAGATCAAAGAATTAATCATGGAATGGCAGAACCACAACCATTACCAGTCAGATCAATGATTAATTGTTATTGCAAGAGTGAATAAATAATTAATGGACAATGTAAAGTGCCAGTGGCTAAATTATTAATGTGTGTTTAACACCTGTACTTAAATCTGGCAACACAACAAAATAAAACGGCACAGTTATACATTTATTTAATGTAACACAGAGGCAGAGGAGTCATGGTGCAGGATGTATTGTAAAAAAGACTACGTATAAGAAACTCTACAGGAATATTTGACTTTCTCTCAGAAAGGAACCCTTAAAGGTTCATTGTAGCGCCAACACAATGTTTCCCTTTCAAATAAGGTCCTAAATAAAGTTTATTTTAGACTATTTCCAAAGAACTCACAATGAGCCTTTTTAAGTGCAGGTCTCTATTCCAATAATCAGTACTGCTACACAAAGCAGAAGTCAAAATCCAGACTTGGCAAAAATAAAATAATCTATATACATAAACCAGAAAACAAGCAGGGGTCAAAAGCAAAATGAAAACACTAGACAGATAAAGCAGTAAAACAGGAAGAGATAAAGAAAGAGAAAAACAATCAATATACACTGACATGCCAAAAGTCATGGACAGGAACTCATATCATGTCATTCACAGTGCCTTGTTGATAACTGGGGTCCGTGGCTTTATGGGAAATGCACAGGAACTTGGGTATCACAGGTACTGTGATTCATCAGACCACGCAACATGTTGCCGGTCCTCTAGGCTCCAGTTAACTTCACAAGCTCAGGTGAGGCACTGTGTCCTGTGTCTTGAATAGTCTTCTGCTCACGTATCCCATCAAAGCTAAGGAACATTGCACTGACCTGTAGAATATCTGAATATGTGTATTGTATGTATTGTATGTGTATGTGATACATGTATTGTATGTGTACGTGATTTCTACCAGAGTCGCTTGTCTGTTCACACAAACAATTCTAGTCAGATACCACTGGTTCATTAAGCACCCATGGGCGGGCTCTGCGCTGTCCACTGTGGGTGGTAATGCCTTTTATGACGTATTGTTGGTACACACATGACACTCAATCGAGGGATATGAATTTGATGACTTTTGGCATGACAGTGTATTACAGTAGAAATCATAAATAAAAGCAGAAGAAATGATGTGATAAATAAACAGTGACAGAATCAATAATATAATAAAAGGTATGAGCAAAAATAACCACCAGTCAGCATTTGGCAGACACTCTTATCCAAAACCACTTACATTTATCTCATTTATATAAACGAGCAGTTGAGGTTATGGTCTTGCTCAAGGGCCCAACAGTGGCAGTTTGTTGGTGGAGGAATTTGACCCCATGACTTTCTGATCAGAGCTTTTAATCACTAAGTTAACACTCCTCTAATTTCTAAAAACAAACACTTCTGTGCAATTAAACCCAAGCAATACTTCCCTTTTATCCCATTCAATGTTCTCAGATCATGCTCAAACCTCCACAGTCTCAGTTATGAGGCTAAACAGCAGAGTGACAGTTAGACTAGATAATTATGACCGGGAATGTATACAATCGTTTCATTTCCAGTCTACACAACTCTGCTCCTGCTCCTAGGATCTTCTATCTACAGTGATTAGCTGTGATCCATTTGAATGTTAAATGACGTTACCAAGTGTAATCAGTGCCTTTTGAATGATTGCATATTATGTCATTATAAACTGTGTTTGAGCTTCTTTATGAACACATGAAGAGAGAGTTTGTCTAGATGTCAGAGGCAGAATACAACAGAGCAGATGCAGCAAGAAATACAGCAAGTGATAGAAAGCCGGATGCAATGTGTACGACTGGATGGTTGGGAAATGTTGTCACATAGAAATTATAGTCCTATAAATATAGTCCTATAGTATATTATAAAGTTTAGTCATTCTGGAAATAGTAGAAATTATTATTGCAGTTATCATTTGCCTTTAATTTAGGCATTTATTTTAAATGAGTGAACTTCCCTATCTGACACAGGGACCAGCAGTAAGTTCTAGCCACTATTCAAATAATGAAGTGTATCAGCATGTGATGATGTTCAATATTTATGTCAACACAAATTAATATAAACAAGTTACGTCACCCAGCTACTACCTAAATACAACTAGCTAAATTATTATGGGATGGCACCATGGTGTAGTGGGTATTTCTCGACAGCTCCGGATTTGATCATGAGTTTGGGTTACTGTCTCTGTTGAGTTTTCTGCCTGTTTCAACCAGGGATCTTCTCAAGCTCTTAGGTTTTCTCCCACCTACCAAAAGCAGGCCAGTAAGTAGCCTCGTGACTTCAAATTTGCCTCACAGCCAGTATTGCTGAAATAGGCTCTGGATTCAGCATGATCCTGACCACAATAAAACTGTTAATAAACATTAATAAATTATTGTATCAGGAGCAAGCAAGAACAAACAACTCAATGGCTACTGAAGGTAATCAATCACAGATACAGTATGATTTTACGCAGATCATAGATAGGTGATGTTATGTCACCCAGGCAGCACTTAACTCTAATCTTTCTTCATAATTGTCAGGTTACTATCTGAGCCAGTTGTCCAGAAAATACTAACAATATACTGTTAAACATTTCTAGGTTTCATAGAACATAAGGATCAAGTTATGCTCTAATTACCTTGACAACTTCATGGCACAATATAAAAGGTATAAATGATAGGATTCTACATTTACATTTACAGCCTTTAGCAGACGCCCTTATTCAGAGCGACTTACAAAAGTGCTTAGTCGATTTCATGGAGTATCTGAAGCTAGTGAAGGTAGATCAGGAACTCAAACCAGAATCCTACTAGAAAAGAGCCATGTAGTATCAATTATAAAAACTTACCAGAAAAAATGTCCAAAAACTTTTTACACTAGACATCCTGCAGAAAGAACAAGACAATAACTACAATAGTCACAAAAGCGAATTCTACCCTACATATGTGATACATATAGCTAGTGCCTTACTACTACCTACTAAACAATATTTTACTCTATCATGACTTTTGATGGCATCAGCACTATGTAACAGTCTCTTGGAGTAAGAGTGAATTTTATGTCCATTTTAGACATTAGAAATAGTCACTTCTGGTAACTTTTGGTCAGTGTAATAGGCCAGGGGCAGTATTAACAGCTAGATTGAAATTGTAATGGAAATACTTTAAAAAAAAAAAAAGATGTACAATGGCAACTTTTGATGCTATTTTAATTTTGGGAGCAATAAAATGACTGGAAAATGAAAATGACTGGAAAATGTAAATGATTTTCTTGTTGGGGTTAAATTTTATAAGACCTTATCTTTGTTTTCCCAAAACATCAGTGTTCGAAGGCAGACATTCACATACACTCACACACACACACACACACACACACACACACACACACACACACACACACACACACACACACACACTCGTGTGAATGTAATGATGAGTTTTATGAATATCCACAAACTGCATCTTGAGAGAAAATCACACAAACTAATGAGATCCTTTCTTTACAATGAGCAACATTAATATATATGTAAATTAGTAGAAACAAGCTGTCACTGCTATATTGTGATGCTCGTCTCTTGTTTTCACCCCTCGCTCTCCCTCTCACTCTCTCTCACTTTTCTGCTATAACTTCTCCTCTGCCCTACCCTCAACTGTTTGGCAGATATTAACCTAAATGTTAGATTTGTTTCAGATTTCAAAAAAAACAATTTCAGCGAAGCTAACCTGATAGCTAACCAGACTTTATGACCATATAAGTAAGGCAAAGGGACACACGTTCATTTCATTCATGAAGAATTCAGGTATGTAAATGCACCACGTCGTATCATCTTGTAATATATTGTTTTTTAGTCTGATGTTTTCATCAACCTGTCTGATGATCTTCAACCCTGCATAAAGTCATTCTATGGATGTAACACGTCTGTCCATGGGTAAGTTCTGGAGCAATGCAGCAATGAGGAGAGATCTGCTTTAAGGACTGGGGGCTGGGACGCAGAGGCCTGCAGGTCGGCTGTTCAAAGCAAACTCTGTGCATTGTTGGGCAGCTAAGGATTAGGTCTCTCCAGCCCTGCAGAATTTGCCTTCTAATTAAAAGGGATAAAGAGGTAGGAAAATAGTGGTGCACTGTTGGGTGGGTGAGAAAGAGACAGGGGGTGAGAGGTTGGTTTGAAATGCTCTGCTTGTAAGAGTATTTACCAGCTCAGCAGTATAGGGCATATGGTAGATACAATGCAGGATGGTGCGCTGCTTTTGTTCTATTGGTTGTGTGGCTTGTACACCTTAAAAAAAAGAGCAATGTGTATATCTACCGTCTTGAAATGAGCTTTTCACCTTTTTACTATAGAAATAAAGTAATTAAATCTGTAGACCTGTGCTGTATTGAAGATAGAGCATATAATGGATGAGTTGTTAAAGTTTCAACAGAATTGGAATTTATACAATACAACTTTGCTGTTCTCTAGAAGACACAGCCATTCAGAGGTCTTTGCATGTAGACAATTATTATTAGCTTGCAACCAAAAAACAACATGTTCTACGTGTTCCTTAGTGAATGCAATTTATGGCCAAGCATTAAGTTATCAGGCAGTACCTTTTGCTCACACTAGCCGAAGACTTTAGTAGTGTGTCTATGCCCAGGAGTCCTAGGTCCTGGGGGTGTTTTTGTTTAAATCCCTCTTCTCGTCCTCTGTTCCCTCCTCTCTCGTCAACTCACTGCAGTTTCGAAGTCCATCCCCAGACATGGGGTCTGCCACCCCCTCAGCCCCCACCCAGGGGGTCCCATAAACAAATGCCCCCCATGCTATAAGCCTCCAGAACAGCGCTGATTCTCCCAACAGTCCTAAGAGGTTAACGATGTGCCAGTGAAAAACATGACACCTTCCACCTCCTTATTCTTTCTCTTTAGCTGCCACTCAATATGTAGCATTCACTTGCACTCATCTGTCCTTTTGTGTGGAAACAGGTTACGACAAGGTGCAGGCATGTGCCTTATATATCACAATGGTGAACAAGCCATACTCAGAAATAAATAAAGAATAACAGAAATGCTAAACATACTTGAATAGATTCTACTGCAGATCATTAGACATAGCTCTGTTGTGCCTTATTATATTCGGAAGAGCAATGATGAACAATCATCCCACCAGGTACCAAGGTACCAATAGGTTAATGGAAACCATTAGTCCAATTTCCAATGCAGACAAACACAAAAACATGTTTTAGATGTGATGCCCATATGGTGTAAATAGGTTATATGAAGACTTTATCTAAAGGGAGTAAATTATTTGTACTTAATTTTTAGAGATAAACAGTAGAGAGACTTTACTTTATGATTATACCATGTAGCCATTAACATTCACGATTAACACAAGCAGATCCTGTTATTAGTAAATATAGCACATTGGTTACACACACTCATCTCAACACCAAACAACTGCAAGAGTACTGTTTATGGGCCATAACAAGAACATCAGACCAAGCAGAACTAGATACACTGATACACAAAGCCCAGTCAGTATTGCTGTTGCCCTAATCACAGCTCAGTCAAAATCCATCTTTAACCTCACTAATGTAGAATCCGATGGCAATACGAGATGATTGTCACCACTTGATGGCAGTATGTGTAATTGTTCATTGCCTTCTTGTTACTTCAGTGAACAGAGGCCCTCATATGCTCCTCATGTGACCTTCTATGATATTCCCACCCAAACTCTTAGGCTTTGGCAATACTCCCGCTCACATAATGCCGAATCATGAGGGCCTGCTACTGTTGCTATGGGGATATGGAATGCTAGTCAAGATCCAGGAGGTTGGAGTGAATACACAGCACCGGAGTAGAAGGTTGGAAAGCAGGGGATCATTTGAGGCATATGCAGTTTAAGCAACAGAAGATATGTGTCACTTTACTGTTTATACATTCAAGTAAAGAGTGAACATAAACCGAAAAGAAAAAAACGTCAAAGATAAAAAGGGGAGAAAGCAACAGTTTTTTCCCAGATAAATTCTGTAAGGCAATGATAGATACCATTTTGATTATATCATGGTTACAACCATATCTGTTGCACGGTATATATTTGATAAAACACGACGTCCTAAAGTACTCACTCACTCACACTGCAGAGGTTGTAGTGATGGGGCAGATCGATTAGGGAAAGCTTTTTTCCTGCCGTTTGGGTCTGAGCCATTGGTTGGCAAGAGAACTTTACGAGGCTCCAGTTGGTCCATTGGGGGCTGGCTGAATGATGGCGAGAGGAGTGGACACGGCCAGTCTGGCCTTGACAAGGAGGGGGGATCTGGTGGGAATGACAGAGGGTTGCTGGACTTGCGCCCAGAGTGGTGACTGCCTGTCTGTCCAGCCTGTCCCTTTAGGCTTTTACCCCTGAGTGGGCATTTCAAAGGAATATGCCTGGCCTCTCACTTTCAGTCCCACATTTGTCCTAACTCCTTCTCTCTCCCTCTCTCTGACCCATTCACATACTCTTTTTTTTCTATACATTCTTTCATTTATTATTAACACATTCCTTGTCTGTCATCAATCATGCATGTTATACACAGTCCATATTGTCACTCCGTGTTGCACCTTGCTCATCTTGCTCCTATGCACTGTCACCCTTTTTGTCCAATTCATCAGACTCAGACTCTGATCAAACCCACTGTGGCGTGAGAGATCAAGAGTGGGAGGGAGAGACACAGAGTGAAAAATAGAGTATAGAGGGGAGGGAGTTGTAGCGCTACACTGGACCCATCTGCCCGATGTCTTCCCCTGCTGCGGAGCATGATGTTGCACCATGACTCGATGGGCTCCACTGTGGTGCAGCCCATTATGCTGCTGCTTTATTGAACTGGGCCCCATAAGCTCTACAGCTAGAACCATAATGCCCCCAATGAGACTGAGTCACGCTTCTCCTCTCAGCAGTTTCACATTTAGGTCCTTTCATAGCACACAATGTACATGTTAACATACGAGTGGGCACTGAGCTGCATTATCAGTTATTTCAACAATTTGTTTAGGATTTAATCAACACTTATAATCACATAGAATGCTTGTTTGACAGCAAATATATTTATGTCTGTTGGGCTATGATCTATTCATAGAAAAAAAAAACATATTACACATAAATGAACAAAAATGATCCTATCTCAAACTTAACACAGAGGTCCATATAAATGCTTCAGTATGATATTTATTTAAATTGCTCCAATTTGCAAATTGTACTCAGGTACAGTGGAAGGGAAGTTTTGAGGGATTTGACTACTCAATCTACCCAACATACCTTCAGCCCCTCAATCACATATCCTCCACTTTCACTACCAGCTATTAACATACAGTAACTCCCCCATCTTTTCCTCGTTTTCCGCCTGACATTTTCCTGGCAGTGGGTCCACTCAAATTCCTGCATCCCCAACGCCAGCCGTGAGGCGCTGGACACTCAGGATTCTCAGTCTGCCCACCCCCAGCACACACACACACACACACACATACACACACACACACGCACATACACACCCATCCCAGTTCAACTCCATCAGATTCAGCATTCCTTTCAGTTGTGCCTGGCTTCTCTGGGTAACCAGGAGAATAACAGAGTGTTGATCTGTGATGTTGGTCAGTATAGAAAAGAAGTGGTCATTTTTAAAGCTTTTTTAAAGCTAAAGAGGAAAAAAGGTTATAAATGTTATAAGAATTATAAGAATTTATTATAGCTAGGACACAATACATTAATGAATACATATTTTTTCNNNATTATAGCTATTACTCTACAAAGAAATATTTACTGTGGTGTAAATGTATAAAAGCTATTTTAAATTGTCAAAAAAAAAGTACTTAAATCCTTCAGCAACGTTAGAAATAACAGATTCTGGACACATAAAATAAATTTAATATTTGATAAAGGGTATTTCAAGTGCAGGACTAGAAAACACTGCGATAAAGATATATTATATAAAAGATAATATATATTTTATTATTATTTTAAATTTTTATATTTTTATGTATTCATGTATTGTAAGCAGCTAAAGAAATCTATGTCAGCTTCCAGTTCTTAAAGTCTTTGAAACAATGAACTGTTTTTACTTTGGGCTTTAGGTTAATTAATACACACTGTAGTTCAGTTATATAAATAATGTTTTACTAGCGTGAAAGACACTGAAATTGCACAGAATTAAGGAAGGTAAATAAGATTACTAGTTTAAACATTCTCATCACTCCTCTGTCAATAACCTGTAAATACTCTACAATCTCTGACTCCCTGTTGGCAAACAATACTCTTTGTGTATGTGTGTGTGTTTGTGTGTTTGTGTAGACTCCACACTGTCTGCTTATCTTGGCCCATTCCCCTCCAGAGGAGAGAAAGAGATGGAGAGATCACACTGATGAGAACCTGGGTGTCGTTTTTATCATAGCTGGACAGCTCACCAAGCTTCAGGAGCCAGTTTGACGCCTCCTTACAAAGACACACACGCACATGCACACACACATACACACACACACCCACACACACACACAGAGCACAGATTGCCTTGTGTTTACAGTCCTAATTGAAGGGGAGGGTTCCAGTTGACGGACAAGCCCTCAGAGATTCCCAACTGCTAAGAACGGCTGGCAGCCTGAGGCTGGGAAAGTGCTGGACTGTAGGCTGGGAACGTTGTGAACATGGCACGAACGCGGTGGGAACGTAATGGAAACATCCAACTGTCACAAGTCCTGACAGACAGCATCCACCAGGCTGAAAGAGATAATAAAGAGTTGAGAGAAACTGGCAATGCTGGAATCAGTGCAGATGTTTGTGTGTGTGTGTGTGTGTGTGTGTGAGTGTGTTAGAATAAAGGAGAAGGGGTGGAGTTTTCGTGTACGTGGGATGGGTGTGTTTGCTATTGTGTGTGTGTTCTCACATGTGTAAACAGGCACTATGTAGTTGTGAGAGGGGGTATATTTTGGAGACTAATCGAGGGTCTTTGAGGGAGAGTGCCAGAGTGTCACTCAAAACAACGTGGGGTTTGGACTGGGCACAAACAAGGAATGCTCAACCCACATGGGGGCTCGTCCTCAGCTCGCATGCTTTTCAAACTGGATGGAGGGTTAATTATATCACATAATTAAAGCATGATGGTGTGGCTGGTGTTGGTCTGTGTGTGTGTGTGTGTGTGTGTGTGTGTGTGTGTGTGTGTGTGTCAGAGAGTTCAATATGTGGGTTTGTGTTTATAGAAGAAAACAGATTATGTTAATAGACTACATCTATGAGCAGTATTAAGATAAATAGATAAATGGCTTATATACACTTTCAGCTTTTTTGCTTCCAGATTTTGTGCCATTTTGTCCCTAATAGTGTTGGGGCAATAATAATGTAAACACATTTGTCAATTTAAAACTTCTCTTATTCATTGACTCTGCTGGTCAATAGTCAACAGAAAGAACCTTAAAAAAGGGATAAATATAAAAAGGTTGATCACCTTTTTTTGGTGTAATAATATCTAATCTTCTTATTTTCTTAGTTTTCTTATTTAAAATGTCACACATACTTCATCCACACACCTATACGTCTAAAGTTAAACCAGAGCAAAAAAGAAACTTAGGACCACAAACACGAATAGCCATTTCTTGTGCACACTTGGTGAATTTATTATGGGGATTTCACGCAAAATCTCACAATGCAACGTTTCTTAAACATGATCTTCTGGCCTTGCACACTACAATTCAAATCCAGGGGTTTACCAAATATGCTTGAACAAATCCAGCCCTCTGAGCTCCTGTGCCTTTGAACTTGGGGAGAAGGGTGAGCTCCACACTGCAGGGCAGGTTAGAATACACACACACACACACACAGAGAGAGCGAGACAGCAAGAGAGAGAGAGAGATGTTATACACTGGAGCCACTATCATTATTTTTAGTATTATTGTTATTGCTATTGTTATTAGTGGATGAATAGAAACATTAGGGATCCCTGTACCTCAGTGTGTACTTTACCTCCTTACACTGCTGACATGGAACTGTGTTTTAATTCGATCCATTTGTTAGTCACTTGGCTTCTGTGCAAATAACAGACAAACAATTAGGCTGCCGGAGTCATTAATATGTGCCGCATATAAACGTCAAGGAGAAAATGCAGCTCCCACATACAGCCTACACAATTACTATACTCTACCTGCTTACAATATTCACATTTTATAGAACAAAATAAGCCCTGGAGAATATATGCAGTGTATTAGACAAACAGTCCATGTGCATACATTTTTTTGAAAGATTTTTTTAATGACCTGTGGGTCAAGTGGAGGCTTTTATAAGAATGTAATTAATAATGTAACTTATCAATACATGAATAGGCCTATTTAGATTAGATTAAAGATAAATATACAATTTTATTTAGTTAGTTATTGAGTTAATATGATGTAAACCTGGCTAGTTAGTCCAAACGATCACTTAGATTATATTAGATGATGAAAAATAATAATCTTTAACAAAATAAAAATTGACTAATCTGAGTAAGTAAATATATTTCCAGTGCTACAGATATTGCAATTATACCAAGATATAATCAAAATTAGGTAAGGAACTAATCACAATCAGTTATTTTTGAAATTGTATGTCATTAATATAGCCTACCAGTATTTATCTTTAAGTAATTGTTGGGTTTTGGTAAACTATTCAACAGAGATCTTAAAACGTACATTGAATATCAATTTTATATGTACTTGCACATGCGGGCCAACAGGACCAATCTCTCTCTCTCTCTCTCTCTCTTTCTCTCTCTCTCTCAATACCCTAACTAGTGTGAAAGATCTTTCTCCATCTTGCTCCATCACCCTCCGATCTCCAATCGCTGGTTTAAGTTGTTCGACACTGGGAACACGTGGCACAGGGGAAATTAGGAATGTCAATAAGGATCAAACAGGCTCTTTTATTCACACTAATTACTCAGTGCAAATACACCTTCACGTTCAAGTGCCTCACTCATTAAAACAGTCTCTCTTTCTTTCTCTCTCTGTCTCTCTCTCTTTCTCTCTCTCTCTCTCTGCTATGCCATTTGAACATGTCACAATAATGAAACATCAGCGTTACCTTCAGGGAAATTCATCATCACTGTAGTGACTATACAACAGTGTGAGCAGTGTCCGGAAATTCAGTATCATTGTCCCAGGGCTCATTATTTTTAAAACACATGATTGTGTTAAAGTTTGCCAATGGTCTTTTAAAGGTTACAGTTATGTAAGGAGAAAGCAGGAGACTGAGCAAGGGTTTCATTCCAGTCAATTAGGAGTCAAACCTGATTTCAGTCCTTTGTCTCAGGTTTTCTGTTAGGACACTGACTTTATCATCAGCTGTCTTTGCAGCAGCCTTATCTACCAGTGAGCAGGTCCCATTCTGCCTGCTTAAACTGCCTGTATCTGTATTTTTATTATTGTTTTTATTTATATATTTATTTTTGTTACAACAAGAGACTGAAAATTATACAACAACCTCCAGTTTAGGCTTATGCTAAAGGTATAATCATATATTCATAATCTAAAAATAATCAACTCTTTTCTTTCAGTGCAGAACATCCCAAACCAGCTCAAGTAGGGTAAAGTCAGGTTTGTGGCCTCCTGGTCTGTTCTTCTCTATATATTTATTACCAGTATTAGCAAGGTGGCTTTGTGATACATTCAAAATGAACTCTTCTTTAGCCTGTAAATTCCTCTTCTTGAATACATACAGTATACATACTCTCTTCTGTTAGCCTATTTGGCAAACTTTTGCATGTCTGTGTGTGTGTGTGTGTGTGTGTGTGTGTGTGTGAGAGAGAGAGAGAGAGAGAGAGAGAGAGAGAGAGAGAGAGAGA
>JAOVVF010000002.1:11930542-11940703 GCA_028565595.1 Duopalatinus emarginatus | reverse complement strand
TATGTCATTGTTTTGCATGTGACAAGCAAGTCTTAAGTACAGAGTCAAGTACAAAGCCAAAACAGAGAAGTCCCAGCATAGAGTAGTGCTTACCTTATATTCTGAAACAAATCATTGTCCACTCTTGGACTAATTTAATGCTCTTGTACATTTTCCTTCACAGAAGAACAGTTAGTGTAAAAAATTTTTTTTTAAACTGCAAATATTTCTGAAGTTTCTTTTTAAGCTTTCCAAATTCAAATGTTTAAAGAACTAACAGTAATGAGCCCAAATACAAACAAAGTTGTATTCATATGAAAATAAATACTAGCTTTAACTTCTGAACAGTGAGTGTAACTGAATAGTGACTTTAGTAACACTGTATTCTAACAGTCAGACTGAAAAAGCAACTTGTATTGAGTTGAGGAGTGAGTGAGGTTACCTCCTTAACTAGATTTTAGTGCCACAAAAAGATCAACTTGTCATTGAAAGCCCAACCATAAAACCTACAGTCCACCACTGATCAAATAGTTGTTATATAAAAAGTTGTTTTTTCCCAACCCACAAATCTAATGTTACTTGGCACTGCTTTTAATTTACCCCCACCTGGGTGATGACAGGTGCTAATTAGCCATCTGTTATCAGATTGGTTCTAGTTAACTTTGTGTTGACATTACTACTGTAAAAAAGCTTGTTAAAAAAGCTAGGCATGTTAACCTGAGTAAAATCATTACAAGTAGATAGTCAGTTGTTAAGGCAGATTTGCAACAAAAACTGTGCTAGCACAGTAAATGTGGCAAGTATATAAGTGAACAGTCAGTTCTCAAAGTTGACGTTTTGAAAGTAGGAAACATGCAAGTGTAAAAATCTGAGCAACTTTGACAGGGGCCAAATTGTGATGGTCAGATGACTGGATCAGAATATCTCTAAAACAGCAGGTCTCATTTTCCCATTATGCAGTAATTTAGCAAAAGAGGTCCAGCAAAAGACAACTTGTGGACGGGTGACAGGGTCATAGGCACCCAAGGCTCACTGATGTGCTGGGGAGTGAAAGCTAGACCATCTGGTCTGATCCCATAGACGATTCACAGAAAGATCGATTTAACGTCTAGGTAAAGATACCACAGAACACCTTCAGAGGTCTTGTGGAGTGCAATGGTACAGTTCAGACACTGTTCTTCAAACTCAACCAACCATGCCTTTATGGATCTTGCCTTGTGCACTGGGACATAGTCATGCTAAAAAAATGGGCTTTCCCAAACTTTTTCCACAAAGTTAGAAGCATACCATTGTCCAAAATGTCTTGGTATGCTGAAGCATTGGCATTTCCCTTTACTGGAAATAAGAGGGCTGTGAAATTGTGCAGTAAAATTGACCTCTGCATTTGAACCCTCCATGCAGTGAACACACACCAGGGGGCAGTGAGGACACATGTCCAGAGCAGTGGACAGCCCATATCTGCAGCACTCAGGAAGCAGTTGGGGGTTAGGCTGCTTGCTCAAGGGCACTTAATTCTAGTCGTGTTGCTTGTGGGGATTGAACCAGTGACCTTCTGGTTCCTGGGCTGGTTCAGCATATGGCTGCCCTTATCCATCCACCACCAAACTTGCTCCAGGCAATTTAAAAACCCAGACTGCCAGATAAAGAAGCATGATCATGACCTCACAGAACACGTTTTTACTGCTCCAGAATCAACATGCTTTACACCATTCTACCTGTCATTGGATTGATGGCACTGTGCTTGGTGATGTGATGCTCAGTCGTAGAAATCCATGCCATTGACCTACTGTCACTTGCACACAGAGGATGTGTGTGTGTGTGTGTGTGTGTGTGTGTGTGTGTGTGTGTGCTTTTAGCAATGGAATAAGCCTAGTCAGGATTTTGTTTTCTTTTGCTAAAATGTAACTAATTGCAAAGTTGCAAGTCTTGCTGATGGATAAGATGGTTTAGTTCTTTATGTTCCATTGTAACTGAGAACCAGATGCATTTACAGTTTTTAAAAGAATGTTTTTATTTGTTAAACATTTATATCTCTAGACATTCACAACTCCAGCTCATTTAAAAGTCTGAGCATTGAAGCCAAGTGAACATTTGTCTGGATTTGTAATAAGTCTATAGCAGCTGTACTTATGATAACAATTACAACATACTGTACAGTAAATAAGTAAGATCTGTGAGCCAGTCACTAGAGCTAAAGAACATATTTCTGACATATTCCTTTCCATTTTCTCATTAAATCAAGTGAGTACATGAATATGTGTGTGAGTGGTTCCCTGTGATGAACTAGCATCAGAACACTAGAACAAATTTTGTGTATTAAAGGTAATTAGCCAAACCACATCAGAACGTTCTAATTAAAGAGGGTAACCTTCTACCCCCCACCAGAGGAGGCATATTGGTTGACCTGCAGAGGGGCCACCACCCTGTCATTCTCCCAGATTCTAATGCTTATACATACACCACTGGCTTTTGGGCTTGGCTCCACTGGACTGGTCAGACTCAGAGGACTGGTCATTTACTGGCTTTGTCAACATGTGGGCTCTGAGAGTAGCTCAGTCACTTTATTATATGAGACGTAGGGCTTGTTAAATATGATTTGATGAGACGTAGTGGTTGTAAAATCACTGAAGTTTTACTAGAAATGTGTTGTTTGTACTGGGATTTTTTTTCTGTACTTAGTGTTTGAAGGCATACCAAAAATCCTTCACTTGTTTTGACAGTGTTGAGTGCTGTAAGAATATCTCCTTAGTGACTTTACTAGACTTGGGTGTTTCCTCATGTCTGTGGGTTAGGTGCTAAGTGTGTTTCCTGTGTATGTGAGTGAGCATGCGCAGTTTGTGCGCTTCTGTAGCGGGTATGCTCAGAGGTGTAATGTCTGATTAGGGGATTACAGGGGAAGTGCTTCTTTGCAGTTCTCTGAGAAACAATTATTAACATGTTGGTGTCTCTAATCCTGGATAAACACAGCTTTTCAAGAACAACGGAGAGGTTCTCTCTCTCTTTCTTCCCTCTCTATTCTCCTCTTTAAATCCATCTCTAAACCCCCATAGTCAGTTGAACTCCAAAGCTTAACTAATACCAGTTGAACACACATGGCACAGTGCATTTAATACTTTCCCTATTGAACCTATTACCATACCCCCCTACTACAGCAGGCCAAAAGGCAAAGCAGAGATGAAGCCAGGACATAGGCCTGGGACTGGAATTGTTCTTTGGGCAGCTTGTTTTAAAGTGCACACCTCTGGTGCTGGATTTTCAAGAGTGTCAAAACTGTGCTAACAGGTGGATGTTTTCTCTAGCAGTCTAACACTATTGATATAGCATCAAAAACAAACTAAAGAAAATATCTCATACTGCGATGCTGTTGAATCGTCTAATCTAACTATCAGCAGCTTTGAGGACAGTTCTGGCTGACGGCAAAGAACCTTTTTTTTTTTTTATTAATATGTTCCGTCTATGATGTTATCATGCACAGGGACTTCTATCCTGGATGCTCCCTATAATCAAACAGTAATAATGAGATTTTTTAAAACTGTGTAGTTATTTAACAAAGAAAAACATGAAGTTTTCTATAAGTAATCTCAGGTGACAGCACCGTCAGTAATTAATATTATAATAGAATAACAACAGCACCCAACTTTTCACAGATGATCCAAATGTTAAATATAACTACACTAAAGTGCCAGAAAAACAGGGACACCTGTCTAATATTTGGCAGGTCCCTCACAGGGCATGGACTTCAAGAGCTTGTGAACCTATTATGTAGGTAATGAACACCATACTTGCTGCAGAATGGTCCACAATTCTGTTGTATTCTGAGGTGTACGATTTCTGTGTTCCACAGCACGTTACACGGCATCCCAGATGTGTTCAATAACACTGAGATCTGGTGACTTAGGTGCGAATGGCAAATTTCCAAACTCAGATGAGTGTTCCTCAAGGCATAATTTGGCATCTCTTGATGTGTGTTGGTGCATTTTCCTTTTCGAAGAGGCCAAACCCATTAGAAAAATTTAAGGGCATGAACATGTGTAACTCACCAGAAAGGAGGCATACATAGTGTCCACCTGTTTGTAGACATACCAGGGGTCGCATGGAATGCCAGCTATACAAACCCCATACCACTATGGAGCCACTACCTACTATGGATTTTGCATAGGCTCGTCTGTACCAATTTTCTGGTCTATATACAGAAAAACTAGTGTAATAAAATATTAAATGATAGCTTTTCATGGTGGTAAAAGAGGTAAAACACAACAAGGAGTGCTACTTGGCACAAGGCGTTGTTACTGTTACCACCATAAATTAAATGAATTTGCAATAATTGACAATTGGTTTTAAAATCACAGGCTGGTGAGAGTGCAGGACTCGAACACATCAGAACCAGTGTGCTAAATCACACCCCCTCACTCACTCACACACACTCACCTGATGGACTTGATGGAAAGGTAGCCTGCAGCTCTGAAATCAGACACAGACAAGTGATCAAAACAGCCCATTAGTCTCCATTTACACACTCTTACCATCACACACACCTCAATCTGCTGACTACTCCAACACGTGTGTGTGAACCACTTTGAAGAGTTCAAGATGGAGTTTCATTTTTGTTGCTAGTGGTAACTGGCAAGCTGTTAAGCATCTCTACAGGTTCAAAAAATAATAATTCAGTGCAGAGCGGTACTGATTACAGTATGTATTTACCCCCCCTTAGATCTATTTTTTAAAAAGCCTTTTTCATTTTTAAATTACAAAGTGATAACAGACTTTTATGGGGTTTGGCCATTGATTTGTAAAGTGAGGTATGGGGACATCTGTGAGCCATAAAGCATAGTGAATTTAATGTATTTTTGTTACAGTAATGGATCCACCAATATATAAAAAGCGTATAATATACTTCAAGAACATGCTGCCTTGGTATACAAAACTCTTTATGATATGTATTTATGAATGGTTTTATGGTGAACTGGACTTGTCATCTTCACACTACTTAATTGCTCATTATGCTATGATCTATACCATGCACACCACACAGACAAGTTAAATACATTCACATTTATGGCATTTGGCAGACTCTCTTATCCATAGTGTCTTACAAGGTTACTGTTATTACAGGTAGGCCAACATAGTGTTAGGGGTCTTGCCCAAGGACTCTTATTGGTGTAGCAGACTGGTTACCCAGACCAGGAACCGAACCCAGGTCTCTCACATGGGAGCCAATAATGTTACCACTGTACCACACCAGCCACAGAGGTTAAACTCTTCTGTGTAAAAGCAAGTAATTTATAAAAATAAATGCAGTGATGAACATAATTTCATAAAAACATGAAATGTCTGGTCCAGATAGGTTGTGATGGAGACATTTAAGAACATGTTGGAATATGAAACCTATGTATGATACACACATGCAAACACAGGCAAGTTCTACAACTGAGAAATGCCCATGAAAGCACCAGTGTGAAGAAAAAGTTCAAATTGACAGGGCATATGTTTGTCTGAGTTCCATCTGAACGTATACACACCGGTTCAGACAGATGTCAGGCAGAAATTAAGAGGAAACATAATTACAAAAAAACACAACGCAGTATACAAACACCTCGCAATACCCAAAAGCAATCACCCTGACATACACACCTTACCACTGTTAATCCCCTAGACACTGGAAAGCACACACACGCACAAACACACTCATGCAAACTCTCTCACACATGCACACAAACGAGTCAGTGTGTTTATCACAGTGTGCAGGCTACCAGCACCCGTTAGCCTAATTCCGTTTGTGTGTTTAGATTCGTTTTGCTTTAATCTCCTCTTGTTTGTGCACATCTGCAGGAGCAGCACTCTGTAAGAGGGGGAGGGCTGGTTCCAAAAGAAAGATGTGTGCAGGTGAGAGTGAGAGAGCAGGGAGAGAGAGAAAGAGAGAGAGAGAGGTGTACACCATGTACAGAAAGTGTTTTGGCCACAGGATCAGGAGACAGATGCAATCCAACTTCTTTACTTCTTTATATAGCTTTTGTTCAGTTTCCATTTAAGAATTCACATCACTTAATCATAACGCTTGATTCTGGAATGGAGATCCAAAAGTTTTATTCGTGTGAAAGAGCATGGTTGTATACACAACTACTTAAATTACTTCAAATCATATATATATATATATTTTAATATAAATATGATTTCAAATAGAATGTCTTTTTCCTATTATAAAAATTAGTGAAACTAATGTTTAAAATAATTTCTAGCAAGTAGTCATACATAAAAATATATTTTCTTAAATGTTTAATGTCTAGAAACTCTCTTGTTACATTGCGCACACATTAAAATCCCTTAGACATCTATTCTAAGACCTAGTAATATAGAAGATTGACATTTTCTGCATGGAGAAAAAGTCTAAGTGTCTAAACATTGGCCAAGTACAAGTGTTTCTAACATTTTAGATATTCTAAAAAGCTGAGTGTTAAAACCAATGTTCTTATAGATATCCATGCTTATAATCAAACTATTCACTAGTCCCACCCACTGTTGGAAATACACAGGGGGATAAAAAGTCTACACACTCCTGTTTAAATCCCAGGTTTTTGTGGTGGAAATAATCAGACCTAGATAAATCATTTCATGTTTATTTCCACATTCAGTGTGACCTATAATCTGTGCAATCCAACTGAAAAACAATTGTTTAAGAGGGGAAAAAATAAAACAACAAACTAAAATAATGTGGCTGCATAAGTGTGCACATGCTGTACGTGTGACAACAGTCTCCCATATTCGTCATATGCCTGGGCTTTGGCAAAGTGTGGCAAGAAAAACATCCAGTTTAGGCTACATTTCACCAAACCCTACATCAAGCCTGCCAAAAGCATGTGGGAAAATGTGTTTAAGATTGACATTTTTGGCAATAATTCCAAAAGTTTTGTAAGATTTTATTTGGGTTTGGGTACCTAAATATGTTTTTTAATTGAATTGAAACAGATTATAAGTCACACTTAAGGTGGAAAACAACTTGTTATATCCACTGTACATGTTAAGCTACTGTATCGGAGTCAAAATGCTAAAAAATATAAAGCATATTCAGTGTAGTTTCTGGTAACTTAAATAATGACTATTTCTTGGTAGTGCACTTACTCTTCCTCCTAGTGATCATACCTTCGGGTGATTTGGATCCAGAGTCTCAGCAATAAGCAGGCCAGCAGCAGTCACCAGGCACATAGGCCAGGCCTCTAGGTTTCTGGAAGTCTCTTCAGTCTGTCACACACAACTCAAAACACAGGCTCCACCACCAACACAGCATTACAGGCCTGTTACACAGCATTACAGCACATCTTATTATCCCGCTCAACTCTCTTCATTAGCCCAATTGGATCCTGGGATTTCCATTTGTAAATGGGGAGCTTTTTAGATTAGCTGGTGTCGGCCATTATGACACATTCTCTAAACGTTCCCCAAACGGCACGATTAGCTCCTGTCTGTCAGGCTGGAAATGTAAACTTTTCAAAATGTGATTCATCCCTTTAAGCCTTTCACAAATATTTTCCAGAAGAAACAGTAAAAAAAAAACTGTCAACGAAGCAAACCCTGTTCAATGTTTGTCATCATTATAAATCATAAACTACTGAAACTGTGCAATGTAAATCAACCTTGTTAATCCTTATCGCTGATGCATTTATCATTTGTCTCCCTACAGCTGGGATGTTGGGAGGGGGGGGGGGTGAACACTGTACTGCTCAGGCTGAAGATGTTCTAATGCAGAGTGAGTAGATGCACTCTTACTGGGAACAAAAATATTCAGCTGTGGACAGACAAGACGTTTCCTAACTTTTCAGTCAGTCCCAAAATTGCCAAATGTGTTGACAGTCAAGAGTTTGCACTTATTCGGGTTCTCTTTTTCTCTCATTTACAGTCTCTCTCTCTCTCACACTCTTTTCCCAGTGGAAGGCAGGCTGTGTTCCTCCCCAGGCTGGCATTCAGACACGGCCACAGCTCCAGCAAGACCGACGCACACTGAGGCAGCAAATTATGAAAATGTGGCTCTGTGTCCTCAATGGCACCACACTTCCTTAATGTGGCACAAAATTAGAACCTGAGGGGTGAGAGAGAGGAGCCCGTTTAATTGGAAAAACTGCTCTAGGCCTACACACATACACACTCTCTCTCACATAAACACACACACACACACAGAGTAATTCATTGCATGAAAGCTGCGATATCATCTCTTACCCACCAACAGCGCACTCTCATCTATAAGGCACCTCTGCTGAGAGCCGCAGGCATTCATAAAGGTGTCTAATGTGTGAGTTTACCCTCAATTATTTAAAAGGCCCTTTACAGAGATCACATAATGAGGGCACAGTCTCTCTTCAAGAGACAAAACATTTTTCCTAAAGGGGTCTCATTTGTTTACTCAAAATGTCTTTCGTTATGTTTGCTATTCCAATAAATGTCACAGTGGTATTATCACAGTGAGACATGATGCAAGCATCTGTTTCAAATTGTGCACATCAAAACATTTCATTTGTCATGTTTCATTCGCTTGAACATGCAAGCAGGTGCACTGGGGCACAGGCAAACACACACACACACACACACACACACACACACACACCTGTACATAATTCATGAGAAGCAGGAAGCCCATTGTCTAAGCCCCCTTTGGCCACTGAATTGCCATTCAGCCACATTTCTTCCTGTGTCCTCCCATGCTGTGGTGAGGCCTCACTCTCAGGTGTGCACAAAGACTCAGGACTGAGATTCCCACTGGTGCCTACCAACCCAAACAACCCCATAGCCTCCTCCATTTTCCAGCCTACAGCCTCCCACTCCAACCTCTTGTCTTTATCCAGACTATAGCCATATCCGTTGTTTAATAGGGTTATTAAAGCAAGCCATGGATGAGGATAAGTAGATGATGCTAGAAGATGGAAGTCATGGAGGTCAAGGATTCAACTTCACATGGGCTATGAGCACAAGGTCTTAATCTGGGTTTCTTTTTATTATTATTATTATTATTATTATTATTATTATTATTAGAATTATTATTATTGTTATAGGGGATGAACAGATCTGGGGTCTTATACAATAGATTAATATTAAGGGTTTAAAAGCCCAAGTCAAGTTGCCAAGAATTGTACTTTTTACACAACTACAATCTGTACAATCTGTGTTTTTCTGGGAAGTTGTGTTTCTTAAAAAAAAAAAAGTGAAACTCAATATTGTATCAGAGACAATGTATAGAGGATTGTATTAATGGAGTAATGGGTAAAAGATCATTATAAAAAATATAATGTATTTGTTTTTCAACAGTGACCAAATAAAAGCAGTTTTTGGTGATGGACACTGAGGGAAATTTCCCTCTGGGATAAGTAAAGTATTTCTGATTTTGATCCTTCTGATTTTAAAACAATTCAAAGATCACAAACTCTTTCAATCAGTCCATGCCCTCTGCACCACCCCCTGAGGCTCATCAAGTGAAATAACGTACAAATCCACACAGACACACACACCTGCATAAGTGGCCGAAGTTTGAGCTCAACTCCATAACAGTGGCTAGCTCTGTATAGTCTCTATCCTTTGTCGCTGCACCCTCCTCTCCTCCCTCCCTCCCCCCTAAGTCAGTGGAAGGAGAGGAGATAGGCCCTGCAGCTAAAGCCCTCTTTTTAGCATGCCACTGGCACAGTCTATCAGCAAGGCACAGCAAGCGGAGGTGTCGCTTCTTCTCTGGCATTTCGGACAGTATCAACTCCTCTCCGGGTGTGGGGGAAAAAAAAGAAAAACAGAAGGGTATTATCAGGGAGGGATGAGTACAGCTAAGGCATTTTTGTCTTTTTATTCTCCTCCTAAGCCTCAGGCGGTGCTCCCAATCCGATTGGTCGATACAGACTGGGATGTAAATGAAATGCAAAGAGCAATAAGGCTGGCTTCCCATTGCCACTGTGTAATGTGTCTGTTCCACTGCAACTCTCTCTCGCTCTCTACTTTGGCTCTTGCTAGCATTTTAGTGCCACATTCTCTCTGTTCTTTTGGATCGATGTCCTTTTTGTGTTTTGAGTAATGTCATTCTGTCCATACCCCTACTGACCAGTTTGTTTATTCTGATCCCATCATGCTCTTGACTCTGGCACTGCACGCTCTTCTTTCCCCATCTCTTACTTTCTCTCTTCAATCCCCCCCCACCCCACCCCACCCCACCCCACC
>JAOVVF010000002.1:11912936-11927904 GCA_028565595.1 Duopalatinus emarginatus | reverse complement strand
ATATATAAAAAAAAAAAGTCATTACAATACATAATGCATGTTTACAATTTAAAAAAAGGGATTCCAAAGAGGATACGAACATATTTACACAATGTAAAGGATGTCTTTCATTAATACCACACTGATGGTATCATCACTGATGGTATATCACCTAATAAAAATCAGGCAGCTTTTTTAGAGTTCATCTATGAAGTGTTACAGCTGTACCAAAACAAACCACCAGGTACTCCATGTATCACACTGTACCACTAACCTGTGGGATTCTCACTGAAATCTCTCATTCTCTCCGTTCCTTTCCTTTTAGACTCTCGCCTGTCTCTGCATCAGGAATTTCATTCCTGTTCCCCAGACAGTACATCGGTATATGAGGGCTCATATATTTTAAGTTAGACAGTGGTCTATGTCACATTATTCTGTGCAACTCGTAGTCGGTCCCTCTCCTTGCTGAGGTGCGTGATAATAGAACGGATGGCGTTAGCCTGCGGGTCCGTGGGTTCTCTCTCGATATACCGGCTGAAGTGACGGATACTGTGGCTCAGAAGAGACTCTAGCCCATGATGTCCTCCTCCTAAACGGAGCAAACGCTCAGCAGCCAGAGCCAGATTCTTATCCCAATTAGCAGGATAGTCCATCTGGGCATCCACAATTTGACAATACATCTGTTAAATATAAAAAAGGAGTCAGTAATCAATAATACATTATATTCTCATATTCTTTCTCTTGTATTGATGTAATCATTTGGTGAATTCCAAAGGATCTCAAGTCAGGTTGACAAAATTGTTCATAATGACTTCCTTTTATACTCCCTTTGTTTTTAAACAAAACTTTTTGGGAGACTACTGTAACAAATTCAGTAGTCTGAATTTGATGTCTATGCTATTTTTGTTTTAACATGCCCGTAACACACACACACGCACGCACACACACACACACACACGCACACACACGTGTGTGTGTATGTGTGTCATTTAAGGAACAGTAAGCCTGACCAAAAAAAGGTAGTTGCACAATATGGCACCATGTACTATTAACTTTCCTTAACTTTCCTTAATTTTAATGAGGTATCTTATATAATTTATCAGCAAAAACATGCAGATCCATTGTTTTATACTCACATCGTAAGAGAGCTCATAGAGGTGAGTCTGAGCCCCTCCTTCCATCCTCTCAGCAAGGTCAAACAGGAAGAATGGCATTTTCATCCTATCAAATCAACCACAGAAACAGATGTCTAGTTTTTCTAGAAATGAGATTCTAATTCTGTCAACATGGCAAATACTGAGATCGGGTGAAATTTAAGGTCTGTGGCTTGCTGAACAACAATATATCAGTGATAGTGGAAGGTATTACCTGGCCTGCCACATTTCCTCATTGGCTACTCGCTCCCATGAGCCAGGAGGAAAGCTACAATGGAACATCACAAAACAGTGAAAGTTGTAAGTATGTGTCCAGCTTTTGTTTTCTTTCATTCATTTCCCACTATATACTTATATCAATAAATTACTCTCTTCATATCCTAGAATTTTTTCCACACTATTTGACTCTTATTTCGAAAATAAATGACACGAAAGAACTGTAATTCTTTCATATTATTTTAAAAATGTAGTGTGTTTGGATAACAAATACAATTTAAAAAGCACTGAGTATGCCAGTGGTATCAGGCTCTCATGTCCAACTTTTTGTTGGCAGAAACGTGCAATCCAAAAGATCCTCGTAAAAATGTGACAGCTGAAATTCAGTGCCTGCAATCTTTAAAAGCACTCCATTTGTGCTAAATGACCCACATATTTTTGCATGTCTTCCATTCCATTTCATCGCACATAACCATGTGGCCTCTCCTTCAAAGGAATATTTTAGCATGTGACTTCCCGGCTAATATTTGGCTGCCAGGCAGGGACAGACACGCTTGTAGCGGGCGAGAGGAGAGTAATGTCACACCATTCAACCCCGATTAGCTCGGTGAATACCAGGCAGGCACGCCGAGCTTCAGCGTCGAAGACTAGAACTAATTTCACTTTATACGCACGTATCGGCATGCTGCAGTTTAGAAAGTCATTAGGGTGGGGTCAGCAGACTAATAACGACTTTGAAGCTGGAGACGATGGCTGTCTTCCCAGCAGGACCCCAGTGCAGTGGTTAAGTGGACTTCAGTAGCAGTGGAGAATAAAGTGAACAGGAAACAATTTTGGAGCTCTGTGAGTCTCAGTTTAACAGAAATCACTTTTTGAATATATTTAAAGACTTAACTGATAACTGATAGCATCCTATATGTAAAATATTCTACTACCTTAGCTGGTTGTCACACAACTGTTGTATATTCAGGATATACAGCGCATACATTATGTTAAACTGGAGTATGTAGTGTACCTGTCATGAGGCTCACTCCAGTTGTACAGATTCTGTGTGCGCTGTATCCACTCCACAGGGTGCAGGCGACTAGTAAGGGGTATCAGCTGCTCACAGACCCCCCATGGCAACAGGGA
Organism: Duopalatinus emarginatus; assembly: GCA_028565595.1. NCBI lineage: Eukaryota > Metazoa > Chordata > Actinopteri > Siluriformes > Pimelodidae > Duopalatinus > Duopalatinus emarginatus. Next base: position 11,925,424 of record JAOVVF010000002.1, on the reverse strand, counting down.
GAAGGATTTCTCCCAACTTGGGTCTCCTTCCGATAGGCCAATGCACACAAACACAGGTCGGCTGCATGCAAGCACACAGAGACAGACATACACACACAAATACACAACATGTGAGATATGAGAGGCACATGACTCCTGGTCTAGCGTTTATTCAGATTCTCAAGGCATCTTAGAAAAATATCTCTGACTGCCGCTAACAAAGAAAAAGATGTTAATATAATAATTTCTATGCTATGTTTGTTTTAACATGCCTGTAACACACACACACACACACACACACATATATATATATATGTATGTATATGTGTGTGTGTGTGTGTGTGTGTGTGTGTGTGTGTGTGTGTCATTTAAGCACAGTAATCCTGACCAGAAAAAAGTAGTTGCACAATATGGCACCATGTCCTATTAATTCCCATGTTAATAAACATCGCTTTTCATATCTTACACCATCTCCTGTGTGCATGACAGTGAAGAATGCCTGCTCCAGCAATATATATTTTGGGGTCATGATGGATCCCTGTCCTGCTGCACACCTGTACTCCCAACTAACTGAATATCTCCTATGCTTATAACTCACCTTCCGGATGAGTCAACTAAAATTCTCTAGTTTAAATCTGATTTTTTTTTTTTGTAGTCTAGGACTAGGCATAGATTCTATTCAGGCACTTTTTTTCCTCTTCCCTCTACAAAGCACTCAAGTCTTCAGGGTAGACTACAGAGCCTAAAGCCCCAGGCTTCATGCCTCTGGCAAGGAAATGCTGCCGTCTGGTGGAGGGAGGGGGTAAAGAACTCAACTCTTCATTTGCCTTCCTCTTGTGTTTCAACTGAAACATTATTTACAGAGAAACTACAATATGTAGCTGTTGTGATTTTAGGGATCATCTTTGCAAAATGGGGAGACGTGTAAATGTTCAACTCACTGTATATTATCCTGGATAAACTGTTCGATGTTAAAGCTATTCTTCTGTTCAGCGTTAACTGGATCCCAAACTCGCCCAGGGAACTTTACTCCAGGAAGATGTTGTTGCAGCTTAGGCATGTACCAATTATAAGTCATCATCTGAGAATAAACAGGAAAAATTGCATGCAAATATCTGCACTAACAGCATTTATAATACTAAACAATATTCAGGGTGAGTCAAAAGTCGCAGGACACATGACTGCCTTCCCATTGGAAAACTTGCTCTGGCAGCGATATGGCAGCTTTCAAGATGGCGTCCATGTTCAGGACATAGCCTAAAAAGATAGCCCCCCACCCCCCTCACCCATGATTTGCTGGGTTATTCAGTTATATCATTTTCCCTTTCGTTTCTGAAATAAAATATGTCTATGGAGTCAGATCAGTCTCAAAACTAGGGGGTGCAAAAACACAAGATGAAAAATATAAACTTGCAAGTTTGCAAAACCCTTTTTTGCATTCTCGAATGTTTTTTTACTTCTCTATTCACTAGTTGTCTTCGTACACCACGTGGATTACCATGGACTGCTTTTTGTGCTTGAGTTAAGTTTTTGCGCTCGAGTATTGGTTTGTGGTGGTTGTGACAGTTTGTGGGCAGGCATAGGGGTAGTTTTAACAGTTTGGGGACGGGCTCATGGCCGTGTTTCTGTCAGCGAAGGCTATGGCTGATGGCTACTGGTGTTGTGGCTGACCGCACAGTGGCTGAACGCTCGTAGGAAGAATATTTACATGTGTGAATTGTTAAAACTTCCATTTTTATGTTTTCCTCTTTTTGCGCCCCCTAGTTTTGACATTGGTCTGACGCCATACCGTATCCTGCATTTTGACTCACCCTGTTGAACTAAAATGTGTTTTGCTTTAAACCTCTTGGTCGATGAGACTGAGGTCTGGCCGCAGGCCCTGGCAGTAGTGCAGGTAGCGGAGTGTGTTACCAGGTAGGTCACCCCTCGTCAACACCAAAGAGCTCTCTGGAAATGAGAAAATGATCTCACGGGCGAATCTCTCCACAACATCGTTTCTACTCTGATCAAACTCTCTGGAAGCACACACATTTTATACACACTGTTCAACACTTGAAAAACACTCAGAAAGCAGGCATAACTTCAAGCTGCACTGTTGTAGCACCATTTAACCAAACCTCCATGCTCCAGAACAACCACTAACTTATAAAGCTGAAAGTATGAGAATTTATTCATCATTCCACATATGAGGTACACAGCTCTGATAACTCTGTAGGCACTGAAGAGTGCAGGAGATCCATGACACTATCACACCTCCAGCTGGTCTGCTGTCAGCTCCTCTCCCACACAGAGCCAGTGTGAGAGTGAATGAATGATGTTAAACTTTCTCAGATGATACTGCTGAGCGCCTTGCCTCTGTAATCAGCCTCTGACAGGTGTGATGAGCGCCAACAAGTACATCCTTCCAAACAGGCTGATCAAAGTGGCACGGTGCGAGGCACCAAACCACAAGGCTGTAATCTATGCGACTGCTGTGGCCAGTACGCCTAATCAACCACAGAGCGCCGGCACTTTAATCTGCATGACTAGCATGGCCAGGACAGCAAATCAAGCAGAGAGTGAAAAGAGACGGAATGTTATGAGCTCGGAAGCTTTTGATGTTTGATGAAGCATGGACGTGACGAATAATTAGGTGAGTGACTAGCATGTCCGAGGCACAGTAAAAAACTACGACCTCAGGAAACACAGTAGAAGTGAAATAGTTGAATATAGCAAGAAACATTGTGCAGGCCATTACCTCTAATGAACAACAATAACGCTACATACTTACATACTTAAAGTGTCTTAACAATTAACACCAGGACAACATGGTTAGTAAAGATGAATGGATTAATTCATTCTTTCATTCTCTTAAAATGTACCAGCAATTCCAGAATTAACTGCACATGGCTTTGTTTAGCGAGTTCACGCTCAGGCACACACGCACACACACATGCATGCTCACCTTTGGTTTAAGTGAATCATGTGTGACAGAAGTCCTGCAGTGATGAGCCAGGCTCCCACGTTCCACACAGATCTCAGCCCCAGCCATTTCTCCAACGAACACACTGTCCAGTTCAGCCCCACACCAGCCAGAACACAAAATCCGGCGTCAGCCTGTAGCCAGAACCGCTCCACCTGCACACGTACACTTTTCATTTAACATAAGTAGACTTCTTGCTGAGCAGACAAAAGTAAAAATAAATTAGTTGGAGCCTCGGTGTGTGTGAATCTTTCATGCAGTGCTGATATCACAGGTAGCTCCAGTTCATGCATAACTGAAACTAATCATCTGTTTGTTACAGACACACTTAACACTCACGACTCCAAGCAGCAGGGGATTCTCAATGTCCAGGTTGGCTCTCCAGGCAAAAAACACAGAATAGACACTAACCATAACAGCAATCAGGCACACGAAGGCATGGCATCTCCTGGGGATGAAAACAGACGGTTATTATGCTTTAACCTACAGGTATATTTTACTGCATCAACATTAAATTCTCTGTCTGCCGCAATAGTGATGCATTCTTAAAAAGCTGAATACGCCACTTATCACTGAAGCCATTTATCTCCATCATCTCTAAATATACAACATCAATGTTTGATGAAGACGTACTAAAAGCAACCATTTCTATTTTTGTAGACTTGTTTGTTGGGTCCTACCTGTTACATAAAGCATGCAGCAGAGCCAATACAGCTAAAACGAGCACAGGAACAGAGAGGTCATCCACACAGTGCTTATATTGAGCTCTGAAATAATCATACAAAAACACATATGCAGGAATTAATGCACTTCTTCAGAAACTTCAGTTTTATTTTGTTCATTGTTAAGGTGAATCTGGACCCTGTTCCAAAATACAAGTTCATCCATTCAGTCACTTAATCCTGGCTGAGGTGTTGGTGGATCTTAAGCATATGTGAAGGGGCAAAACAACTGAAAGAGCAAATCCATCATAGAGCATCATGGATGCCCATACACACACACACACGAGGAAATGGGGGCATTGTAGAGTAGCCAGGCCACCTACTGTCATGTTTTTGAGACATGGGAGGAAACTACAAAACACAGAGGGACTCAGAGAGAGCAGGAACGGAAACTCCAAACATACAGCAACTTGAGCTTTACTCATCAATGTCTCAATGCATCAATAGACAATTCTCATGTTTCATGTAATTTTACACTGACTTAATACCATCCTTTACCTTTGATAAACATAATGAATGAGTGCACCCATGCACCTTTTATGCCATCCTCCAATGTAATTGTCATGGGAAAACAAATTGTAGAAATAAAGTGATTTTTGGTTCAGTGGGCTTTAAAAAGTTAATCTAAGATAAGTTATCACACTACAGTTAGTATACATGCCAAAAAGTTGAGGAGAAAACATGGCATCATTGTGAACAAGGCATAGACGTAGTTGATGACAGAATGACAGAGAAAGAGATATCAGCTCCCTGTGGTACATTTACACACAGAGATGTCCAGACTCATCATTCTCTGGCTGCCCAGCACTAAGCGGCAGCAATAGGGGGTGAGAGGAAATGTGGGAGGTTAAGTGATGGGTAGTGGAGTGTCTTAAGATAAGCTCTTTGCTATAAAAGAACCAATCAATACAAGGGGGGGACAAAAGGAGAAAATAAAATAAAGTATATGATGGAGTTCTTCCACAGACCATGTCCAGATAAGACTGTTGCACTAGCTGTCATGAGAATAGTCCGTCACACTCGGAGCCAGCCATTATTTTTACAGCAAATGCAGCAAAACACAGCATCGAGACCTGGTTCACCAAGCACTGCTGCTTTAATGAGGAGGTAAGAACAGTTCAAGAACAACGCAGACATGCTTGGTATGATCTCTATCCTCTTTAAACTTCTTAAAGTGCCCCTGAATGTGGTGTTTAAAAGCTACAGTGCTCTTGGCTTGGCAGGGGTGGCTATTCAGAGGTAAATACATATGTGTTTGGGGTTTATATTCAGCTAAAACACAGCCCTAAATTTAATTTATAGACATTTTTCAGTATTTTAAAAAAAGGATCTCTCAGTGGCTTTGGTTGATCATTTGAGATTAGATGATGTGGTACCTGCTATAGAAACTGCTTCCTGATCTAATCAACCAACGTTAATGGTGAATTATTATTGTGATATATTGCTTTATGTTTCTATACATTATTATTATCATTTTAAATTGTACTTTCATTGGTGATTTAAAATACATAACATACATAAATGCCATTTAGTGATTTAAGTGTTAAAAAGTGTCTAAAAATGGTGAAATTAGAAAATTACAATGTATGATTAGTATCACAGGGAAATAAAAACATGACTTCAACTCTGTAGTTTTAACTAGACATTTTTAACATTTTTTTAAAGAGTTTAGTTTGGAGATGATATACTCACTGTAGCATCTTCACCAGGTTAACTTTACCCTCAGATTTTGCCTGAACAAAAAGACAATGAAGTAAACTGCATAAGCATAAAACAATACAAAGTGTAAATATTCTCCACAGTCAAGGATTAGCTAAACTTACAACAGCTTGCTTAAATTTATGTACTTATGTATTTATATTTACTGTATTTAAGTGAGAGCACGTACCAGACTGAAGGTGCCGTACTCCGCCCTGAGCAGGTGTGTAAGCAGGCCGCTGAGGGTCGTCTGGTCTCCCCAGCTCCATCGAGCTTTGTTTAGGTACGAGGAAATGGGCAGGTAGAGATAAGGCAGAAATCCGGCAAGAAAACACACCCCCAGAGATAATATGGCTGAAAAACACAACCCCTGAAAGACAGAATATTCATTTGTTTCAACAAATTACTGAAAATCTTACATGTAAGTAAGGAATAATGCAGTTTATAAATTATAAGCACATTTTAAGTTTATGACTATTGGAAGCGCTCTCATTTTTGGGCTCCCTTAAACTGTCTAATAATCTACTGAGCATGCCCACTAGCTCTTAACCACAGTCAGAGGAGTGTGAACTGCTTCAAACCAAAACCCAGCTGAACTGGACTGCAAAGCAATTTATTTTAAAGGCTAAGTGCAGGAGCAAAGTATGTGTTTTTTGCATATTTCTCTACAATTCCTCTAAATTAAATAAAAGTATATAATAGAAGAACACACTTTAACAGCACACTGTGCACTCACTTTGTAAGTGTAGAGCTGGAGCAGAGCCCAGGGAATGATGATGAGCACATACACAATTAGAGTGTGCTGGTTGCACAGGCTCAATCCACAGCACAGCGCCCCCCACAGAGCAAACTGGAATCAACATATGTTAATGACAAGTGATGACATCACACAAACACTGTACTGCAAGGTGCAATTGTACCTTTTTCTTCTGGTCCACAGTCTCTGCATTATGAAAGCAGACTGAGAGGGAGAAAAGCAACCCTACAAATAGGTTGTTAAGTGAGAAGACCTCCGCCACTAATGACCACTGCCACACGAGTTTGGACAGAGCGAAGCTTCCACCTGCCAGCACAGCTCCCGGGCCAGGCCCAGCCATTCTGAGAGAAGGAACACACATTCAGTCACTGCACTCAGACAACTTTCTCTCTGGGATTACCACTAAGCTTCTGTTTTACTGCAGCTAATAAACAAAGCTACACATCCTTAATCCCCAACCTGGTGTGGATTACAGTCTGACTTTTGCACTACATGACAGTAATGGAGTGAGGTTACTTTGGTGCCACTGTTGTTGGCATAAGGAGAAATAAACCATCAATCTCACTAGAAAATACCAAAGTCTGTAATATCACAGAGAAAATATACAATGCCACACACGAATGCCTTATATTATATGACAGTCTGCCACTTTGGCACGTACATATTCAATTTTAGAGTATATGCAGTAACCAGCAGCCATATGGTAGTAGCCTGGTTGTGGCAGCTGGTGGTCACGCTGGGGGTCTGACCCTCACCAAAAGGCCCAATATTAGCCGAAATTGAATAGCGCTGCACTGTTCTGTAATGGAAATTACTTCTTTTGTCCGGTACGTTAGTAGGAAAATTCACCATACATTTCATGACCTTGTTCAATATTGGTAAAGGCTGAATATATAATATTTGCGAAAACAGAGGCCTAAATCAGTTGTCATGTAAACCTGGCAAAGAATTTCGGCAGATCCAACCAAGTACTCGAATAAAGACTGTAAAACTGTAAGCTTATCCTATAATATGCATTTATGTAAATTATAAAAACAGCTCATCAAGCTCAAACACCTTTTATTTCATTTTATTTCATTTCACCTTTTTATTTCCTGATTAGTGAACCAACCTGAATTGTTTTTAAAAATGTTGACAATGAAATCAGATTCATTATCGCTTATTCGCTTATACTCTGTCAATTTTAAAAGAACTAGTCCATGGCCCTAGTCAAAAGTGAAGTACCTTGAAGTATTAGTTCAAAACAAAACATGACCACTAATCTTACTTATAGCTAGACTAATAACTAGGGGTTAGCAGAACTGTCTCACTTATAACCAGAGACTGATTTCGAGGCGTTAGCATTGTTGCTTATCCAGACCTCTGTACGGAACTGTAGACTACCCCAGCCTTAATTATAACCAATTTTTCCTGACTGTCCAAAGCCTGACATTAAATAACACCACTGACTTCATCTATTTAACAGTAATCAAAACAAATATGTGTTAATTATTTATTAGCAAGACCCACTGGGGGGAAAAGAGCAGAAGCACCAACTGGAAGAAGAATCAGAATGTGTATACGGGAAAGGAAACCAGGAGACAGGAAGCAGACTGGATAGAAATGCAGCAGAAAAAGTTGAGACCGATGCCTGGAAGAGAGCTGGAGAGAGAAGGGAAACTCAACTCTGTCTCGCACACTGGTTTGGAAAATTTTAGCGAGCTTGACAATTAAAGTTGGGGGGGTAGTCAGGCGGTATGGCCCTCTCCTCATTGTAGCAAGTGGCTTAGAGTCCTCATCAGCCTATCAGCTAAGTGACAGGCAGAGAGCTGCTCTATTCAGCAGCACAGATACACGCCGCGGGCCAAGCGGCTGCCAGGTCCCTCCTGACCCTGCAATCCCTCGCCGCTGACAGCTTCAAGCTCCATGGCAAATTAGGCACTCTCACATTACAATCGCACAAGACAGATTCCATTAACGGTATCTGAAATTGAGTAGAGAGCAGGGCCCCCGCCTTATCAGACCTGACTCATAAGCAGCGGCAGCACTGCTGCAGCGCGCACGCTTAATCGCAAGCCATGATACCATTTAGACGTTTCCAGCGCAGTTTTGCCTGCCGCTGTGATAGTCGGCCACAAAAGCGCCTGATGAGACTTAGGCGAAGGGGAACAATGGAGCTTTCGCAGGGAAAGCAAAGTAAGTCTGGAAAAAAAGGGAAGAAAAGAAGGGGTAGGATGGAAAAGGAGAAGAAAAATGGGGAGGAGTGGAACTCTTTGACTGTTTCACCTTCCTCCTCTCCCCCAACCTTATTTTCACAGACCTTATATTTGTAAAATTTGATACGATATGCAGCATGTTTGGGTACATAAATACGTAAGTGTGCTCTCAGGCTAATGGGGTGTCAGCGTACCAGTGGTGTATTTGGTCTATCAGCTACTTCGTTGTCACACAGACAGAAGAGTGAAGAGTAACCACAAGCACTTTAGTTAAGGTGTAGACCCCCCACACCTTCAAATCTACCCCCTTGTGTGACAATTAACCCCAGCACACTCTAGAAGCAGGGGGTTACAGCTGGAATACAGGCAGGCAGGGCCCTCAGTGTGAAACATCACATCCAGGCTGATTTAAACCTCCCCCAAACATCAGCAGCTGAGGCTGACAGGAGCACTGAGCTGCATTCACTTTCTGCCTTAAATCTCTATCCCTCTAATGACGCTTGACATCTCTCTATTTACGAGCGTCAGTTTGTCTAAGGTAAGGTGTTTGATGAGCTGCGTGCTACAAGTCTCTCATTTCTGTACTCGCAGGACCACCCGGGTCTCTCCTGCTCCCTCTCCATCTCTGTCTGCTTCTCTCTCTCTCGGGTCTCTGTGATAAGAGAGAATGAGTGACACTCCAGTGTAGCATCTGAGGCATGTTTGCTTTTATCTCTGTGTGCTGTCTGAGATGCTGCTGTGTGCGGTTCTGCAGTTCATCTGTGCAGCAGCTCAACGAAAATAAACGCTCATGCAGAGACAGTTATACATACATCATATGCTTGAACACACCTTTTCATGCAGATCATCAACATGAGGATTAAATGGTTGTTTTCTAAATCAGCTACAGAATGGAAAGGTATGGTCAAATCTCTATGGCATTTTTCCTTTTTAAATGAAAAAGTGTCCCTGAAAATGTATTTTAGATTAACATGTTTAGTGTTGATTTAATTGAACTTCTTAAACTTTTAATTTATTATTTACTTGTTCACTTTGTAGAATATTGAGCATAGATATGTATAGTTGAGTTAGATATAGTAATTCAGTAATAAAATCATATGCACACTAGAGATGAAACAAGTATCTGTGTCACGGTAAACCGCAGTTAATGACAATTATTATTATTTGAAATGTAAACTACGGTTAAAGCCGCAGTCGGTTACCGCAGTCCGAAAAACTCACTGTACAGAGTTAAACAAGGACAGAATCATTCTCAGATGATGCTGTGTGTGTGTGTGTGTGTGTGTGTGTGTGTGTGTGTGTGTGTGTGTGTGTGTGTGTGTGTGTGGAAGGGAAGGAGTGAAAGGGGACAAAACATCAGACCTTGTGAGTCATCTTCGTCCGGCTAGTTTATACAGAATGTAAGGGAACTATTAACATACAGGTCTGTGGGGAGAACTGGTTTGTATGATTTGTGTGGTTTTAGCTATGTTTACGGATCGTTAATAATTTAAACTAAAGGTTTTAACACATTTGTGTGGAGCCGTGTCTCCAAAATAAGACATAAATGAGTTCACAGTCACACAAGCACAGCTCCTCTTTTTTAGAAGACAATAACACTGTCTCAAATCACTCAATGTCCCCTACATAGTGCACTACTTTTCCAACAAACACAATCATTAGTACCCAGTAGATGAGTCTTAAATAGGGAATTTGTAATCTATTGTTAATGTTGATTAGAGATAATTTGGTCAAACATTTTGTGCACTCTTTGGGTGAAGTGTTTGCACTTTTCACATTTCACATTTCATGATTCAAGAAGTGCACTACATAGGAAAGATGTGTGTTTTGAGACGGGACCTTGCGTGAGTAAACGCTGTGTGGTGCTGTTAGAGTTTCAGAGATTAAACTTTAGGAGTGTTTCTGCCACACCTCAGATACATAATCATTTAAAGTTATGTTTTAGTTTTAAAATGTTTTTAAAAAGTTGTAATAATAACTGTCAAAAAACTGTAATTATATTATTAATTATAATAATAACAACAATAATAAAACACTATCAATAATTATGTATTTATTCATTTAACTTTTCAACACATTTGAACAATATCGCAATAATAACAATAACCGTGATAATTTTGGTCATGATAATCGTGACATGAAATTTTTATTTTGTTTCCTCTCTAATGCAGACATACCTACTAAAAGATTTTAAAAGAAAAAAAAAATCTTTTTCTTTGCTGTTAAATGTAATGCAGTCCAACATAAAGGCAAGAGACAATTCAAAAATAGAAAAGAAACATATTGTAGATCACACTGAATATTACATTTTACATAGAATTGAATAAACATTTAATATTAGACTACTATATCTACCTAATCATAATTATCAGATTAAACACTCACTCACTCATTCATTATCTAAGCTGCTTACTATTAACATAGGTGCTACAGTGCAGAACGCTGTTGTTTCACAGCAAGAAACAACCTGGGATAAATTCCTTGGACCAGCGCCCAGGGTCCATTCAATGTGTAGTTTGCATGTTCTCCCCATGTCTGCATGTCTGCATTCCAAAGATATTCAGTCACTAAGGCTGGGGATACTAAACTGCCTCTAGGAGTGAATGTGTCTGTCTGTGTGTTCGCCCTGCGACAGACTTGTGATCTGTCCAGGGTGTTTCCTGGCCTTCTATACAATGTCCATGGGAATAGACTCCAACACCCGCGCAACCCAGTAAAAGAATAAGCAGCTTACATAATGAGCAAGTGAGTGTTTAATCTGATAATTATAATTACGAATGTTCATGCAGCAATATCGGTATACTAGCAGTATTCTAGTCTAATATTAAACGTTTATTTCAATGTTTGCTATTTTCACATTCACGGCACTGTATTTACGTTTTTAGCCATTCAGGTCTGCACCTTCTATCCCTTCTATCCCAGACTTATAGACAAGTGTTTTTGGTGTTGCAAGGTGGTGGTCTTTACACTACTGAAAAACCCATATCTCTATGCTCCTACTGGTGAAAACCTGGCAACCCTGGAGGTGTGAACTATATACAGGTAAATGTCACATACAAAAAAAACGGCAACTGCATAATAATAAAAATCCATCCAATAATACAATACAATCCATCTATAAATATGCATAATTTTTCTTCTGACTTGTCACTGACTCTAAATAGAGCCCTTTATTCAGTAACTATTATGAATTAGTCAGCAACTACAGTAAAATCTGCTAGGAAAGAAACACTGCATGTATATCTAGACCCTGACACAGCAAGTTTAAGGGGTTAAATATTAAAAGTGATAAACAGTGAATAGTTAGCAACTATCAGTTCCTATAATTTGATGAACGTATGATGGATTTAAGTGTTTATACTGAAATGTAACTCCACATGGTACAAAAGAAATAATAATAATAATTCTCCTGATGCAAAATACACCACTGGCGTAAATGATTGATGACCTTTGACCATTTTGTAAGAGAACTGATATCTTCCACATAAAGTTTTTTGAGCAGTGTCTATGAGAACAGCCGAGGGGCGTTTAAAGGTTGAAATGTTGGAGGAAAGATTGAAACAGGACAGTACAGAGCATTTGCGCAGGTCATGCTAGAAATTAATCATCGCCTAAACAATACGGACTCTAAAACAATTTCCCGCAGCAAGGCATCTTTAATCCCCTAACTACCCGTACCATGTGGACAAACAGAATCTAAGTGTGCATGTCATTCAGCAATTTCTTCCACCATCATTACTGCAGCAAAGTCATTAGGCATCCGTGGTTCTGAATTATGCACAGTTGTATAGACATTATTAATTTTGAATATATGGTAATAGGCAAGTGCTGATCCTCTCCTTGCTTGGTGACTGCTATTAGGAAGTGCCTGTGGAGATGGAGAAATGTAATATGGATGTAATACTGACTTCCAATGCAGCAGACGCAATCTTGGGCCTCCAGGCGAAGAGAAATTAGAGTAATTGTGTAATACTGTAAAATAACTGTATTCTGAACTGAATAATCAGAGAAGACTTCTCTATTAAATATCTGTTAAGGAGTATTACTGCATGTATATCAAATGAAGCATTGGTCATGCTGGGGGTGGCCATTTATCAGCAGTGTCTGACTGTGCAATATGACAATGGGCATGGCCCTATGTGTGTGTGTGTGTGTGTGTGTGTGTGTGTGTGTGT
>JAOVVF010000002.1:11900890-11912877 GCA_028565595.1 Duopalatinus emarginatus | reverse complement strand
TATAGATAGATAGATAGATAGATAGATAATCTGTTAATACGACAAGTCTTCCCTCACATGCCACATTAATACAGCCTGATTTAAAGAGCCGATAGAGAAGCATGCAGCACTGTGCGAATGTGGTGGCTATGCTTTAGAGAGCAGAGAGCAGCCATATGGTGAAGGCCCCTGGAAAAACAAAAACACAGTGAGACAGGTGGGCTCTGGAGTGTAGCCAGCTGTGAAATCAGCTGCTGTACTCAGGACTGGTCCAGCCTGATCTTGGCAGGTGTGTATCATTGCATGTGTAGAAGAGAGAGGCCTGGGCGAACAACCAGCGGGGAGAATGGGTGGAGTCTCTGTTCGACCACATGGCTGATTGTGTTATGTAATGAAGTTCTCAGGAAGGTGTGGAAAATGCAGAGTGATTGCTGTTTACCATTTATGCACTGACTCATAGGATTTATCAGAATCTGTTACATGTTATACTATTGAATGAAGATGTTGAGCATGGCAAAACAGACAACAGACAGGACCTTGGTACTACAATATTCTGAGTGTGTGTCACATTTCCGTCAAATAAATGTGCCAGTGATAGTCAGTGTAATGGTAAATTCATGACTAATGATTTCTAAATTTCTAAAGCCTGCAGACAGGCAGATTGGCTACACTAAATAGATGGTATTCTCCCATGAAATCTTGTCCTATCCAGGATTAACTTTCCTGTCCTGATCCCACTGTTTATATCGTTGTCTTAAGATTCAGTGAAACCCTGATCATGATAAAGTGCTTACTGAAAATTAATAAATGAATTAACCTTGCCCTGAATGTGTATTGTAATAAATACTGTAATCTTTAGTAAAGACACAGAGCAGGTTCAGCAATTTTCTGGAGCTGACTCTTAAATTACTTTCTGCATGCTTCATGAAGGCACTAGATGTTCATGCCTTCACTTTAGTAGGACTAAACATGGTGAAAAACCAGTTCATGTTTTCCTCAACTAGATAATGGAGGATTACAGTTAGATGTCAGATCTACCAATCAGAAAATATTACTACGTGCAATGCACATAATGAAAAGAGTAAGAAATGTTTAGCAGACACAGCTCTAGTCTACTACTGACATTTTTGTGCCTGCAGAGACATCAATGAGACACCAATGTCACTCCTCCAAAGTACATAAACACGCATGGTCTGTATACTGCTGGGGGACAATCCAGGAGACCGTCCACAGTCCCTCATGTCTCATTCAATGCACCTCCTAACCAAACATGCAACTCCTGTAAGAGCAACAATGACAGTAGTTCCTGTTCTTACCAGCATTATAGCCGTGACATACAGTCATTCCCTCACCAGCCACACACTCTCCTCCCTTCCTCTGACACACTCACACAACAGAGTTGTCTTACTATTTTTGTGAGAACCCTCCACTGACATAATTATAAATACAGGTCTTTTATACTTTTCTTTTCCTTAAGAAAAGTTTTCTCATGAAAAACAGCCACTGGTCAGATCATTTGGTCAAAATGATTAAATAGTTCTGTTTGTTCTACACCAAGATACATCTGAAACATGATTTATTAAATGCTACCGAGATGCTAATTTTAAAAATAAATTACAAAAAAAACATACATTTTCTACCCTAGGTTTTACTATAGCTTGGCATTTTTGATGGTGAAAATTATTCTACATAATAACAGTTAGAAATTACATAGAGGTAAACTGTTGGTTATCAGAAACATGACTTACGAAGGTCTGCTTAAGGGGAAATTTATATTCAAAAGACTTGTGTTTAAAGTTTTTTAATCAACAACTACAAAACTAAAAATCTTTATTATAATTATAATTTTAGTGAGTGAAAAATAGTTTTCATGAACTACAAGTTCAAAGATCTCAAATAGCTATATATTCATTACAGGTTTAAAAGCAACATGTAACAATTACCGTTATTATTACTGAGGCCGGCCTTCCTCAAAGGCTCATCAAACACCAGTGTGGAAACATAATAAGACATTCAATTTGGCTATCAACCATGTGGTTCAGAAAAGTGTTTCAGTAATTGACAAATCAAAGGGAGGCGAAGTGAAGGGTTTGAGAAGCGGGTAACTCGGTTTCTGAAAGGAAACCCATCAGTACACACAGACATCCACCTCATTTGACTTGGAACATCAAAGACTTGTGATGCTGAGGATCTTCCAGTTCATTTAAATATTTGAATAATAAAGAGGAAAATTGGCTCATGTAGGCTGGTAAGTTACTCTAGTACCACATGGTGTTATATGTATATAATATAGACACACAGATATATAGAGTTTCTATATAAACATTAATGCAACGTTGTCCCTAAATGTGGACACTAACTTAACGGTCCTCATGATTTTGTACAGATGACAAAACAATTTTCAGAAAATTTCTTACTAACTTACGTTAATTAAACACACAATTAACATCCACATGTACACATGATGACAAACTGCACATAGGCGCAGTGGAATGAAGTGGCACAAAGTGCCAGGGTGGCAGTCTGGGGACAGGCCTGCCCGGTAGTGCTCCTGCTGAGTGTGGTATGCCATTTCAGCTCTTCCGCCTGGCAAAGAGCGTATACCTGAAGACCCCAATGCCAATCCAGAAGGGCGTCCCAGACTGTGCCGGAAGCTCTGAGGCCCCAAAATGTCTCCCCCTCTCAGCCCTGGCATCTTGCACTTGCCAGATTCAGCTTTCGGCCCAGTATATGAGCATGAGGCCAAAACCACAAACCATTAAAACCTATTATACGCTCAGGTAAAAAAATATAGATTATATACTGACACGTAAGAGCTAAGAGGGCTTTTGCACTGGAACGCGTGGCACCAATGTAATCTGTTCTGCATCTTTGTGTGGGAGTGGGAGTGTGCGCATCTGTTGGGATACAGGGAGGTGGAAGCCCAGGATATGGGTAATGACTTTTTAGTCTCTTAATCCAAAATTGGATCTAAATCCTTCCTGGATTAAGAGTAGGAGTTGCATTTTACATGTGTCCTCAGGGCAAACGTTTGGTCAGCTTGCTTCACACTTTCTACTAAAGTGGCCCCTCTGACCTCAGGCAAGTTGCACAATATTTACGTCATTAAAGAAGTCCTGCACACCAATGAAATTTATTAATATCTGTAAACAGAGTTTGGAATAATTTATCTGCTTTTTAAAACATTTTAAATAGAAAGGCAACATACTGCATTAAAGAAAATAATGCTCTGACACCTAGTGACAATATGTGCATGTAGTAAGATGACACACATCCAATATCCAGAACTTGCTTTGGGCTAATATGGTGGATACTATCCTGTAACAAATAGGAATGACTGGAATTGGATTTGGAAAAAGAATTTATTTTTGGAACTGGAAATGGTTTTACATAGTAAGACTTTCTTTTGTTAGGACTAATTTTTTTATGTTATATTTTAGAGATGGAAGGATAGACTGGCTATGTATTGGTATGGTCACTCACTTTCATAATAAATTTTAATAAACCAGTTTAGACCATGTCATATCTTGATAACGCTAGTTAATAGTGGTATCCAGCCCCGTCCTCAATCGGTATTGGCTATCGGCCTATTGTGCTGAAAGGCATCAGTCGATCTCTACTATACTTGCAACTGTATTATATTTATTACATTCACAGTCTAATTGATTCTGTGTTAAAGATTTTAACTAAGAAGTATGTAAAAAAAATAGATTTAAATTAGACTAAAATCAGCAATTTCTGTGAACGTATCAACATTAGCATCTGACTACTATACAAGTAATCTTAGTACTTAACCATAACATTTAGCACAAGGAGCTCACTGTCAGCAGCACACAGCAATAGCTGGCAACAAATGCTGACTAGGCAAACTCAAACGTCTACAGTCAATGCTAAATGAGTTAAAATAACAACGAAGATAAATATTTACTATAGTGGTAAAGAAGAGCTTTTGTGAAATAAAGCCCACAACAAAGCCCATATAATGCTAAAAAGAATTAGCCTAGCATCCTAAGCACATGAATACGGCTGTGTGTGTATTCAGAGCCACTGTCAAACTGAGAAAACATAAATAATGCATTGCTAAAAAATAACATGCACTCTGCTGCATGTTAATGCGTTTTTTTTATTTATTATTTCAGAAAGGCTGTATTACAGTAATACAGCTTACACTCCCAGGTGAGAGGTTCCTACCTGCAGACGGTGTAGCAGAGCGCACCGCTAGCCACAGCCCCCAGCGCAGCACACAGCACATTGATGGCGTGTGCAGGAGAAGTGGCAGGAAGCAGCCAGAGGGCCAGCGAGGCCAGCATGGTGAAGAGAGGATATCCAGGGGGGTGGGCCACCTGAGAGAAGACAACATTCAGGAAACTGACAGACTGCAACAAACTAAGCAACGTTAGATGAAAGTGACCTGATCTAGACACCCCCCACCCCCCACCCCATCCCATTGCATCTTCGTCCTGCTCTCTACTCAAGGACAGCCTCTATTTTATTAGTTACGGCTTCTCGGCATCAATCTCTCACACACACACACGCACGCAGACACATACACATCTCCTTCCGATAACCCTCCAAAGCCCTGATCTCCTGTCTCGTTGCATTCCCAGCAATTAGGCACTAAGTCCCCTCAGGAGTGATAAGGGCTGAGCTATTAAAGGCTGCCGCTCTCTGACTGGCCCGATAACGCACACAGGCATGGCAGACACACGCAGAACACTCAACAGTATGGGGATGTCTGAGAGATGAGAGAATAAGAGAGTGAAAGGGGGCTTTTTTTTGAAGATAGAAAATCCTTAAGAAAAGTGGGACAACATGGGCTAATATGTGTGATGTATATGTATATGTATATATGTATATGTGTGTGTATATTAGATACAAACCACTAAGACTACTAGAAAACATTTTAAACCAATATTAACTTCTATTAGAAAAATGAAGAGAAAAGCATAGGCATGTATGGCCAAAAAAGTACTGGATCCCTGGTGTTTTTTGATGGTGTGACTGCAATAGAGGTAGCAGAATGAATTCTGACATGTATAGAGCAATATTTACTGCTCAGAGACAAATGCTGCAAAATCAATAGGACATAGTTATGAGTACAGATGGGTAATAAAGCAAATCAAACAGTGAAAGCAACCCAAGACCTTCTTAAGACAAAGCAATGTTGTTGTTTTTCAATGGCCGTCTCAGTCACCTGAGATCTCAACCCAAATGAGCATGCCCGTCACTCACTGAAGACAAAACTGAAGGCAGAACGACCCACAAATATGCAGAGCAACTGAAAGAAGCTGCAGTAAAGACCTGGCAAAGCATCTCAAAGCATTCAGCAGCTCAGCATTTCATGATGCCCATCGTTTCCAGATTCCAGGCAGTAATTAACTTTAAAGAATTATAAATAATCCTTATAATAATTATTATAATTATATATAATTATAATGTTAGTTTGTGCTATTTCTTATGAGCCTGTAAAGATAGCTGGATTTCTCAAAGATTATTAATGATCTTGAATGAAAGCTGAAAATCTCTCGTTTGTTTCATTTTAAATCTATTGTGGTAGTCATGGTACAAATATTTATAGACCCAATTAGATACATATTTATATATTTATATTGCTACAAACTATAACAGTGAGCAAGCCATTTATATTAAAGCAAAGTGTTGTAGTTCTGATTTGTCTCATTTAAAATGATGGGCTTTTTTCCAGTATGTCAGTAATATTAATAATCAACACACACTGAGAAACTAGAGTCTCTGAGGCAGGTCAGGCAGATAATGGAACATATACAAATGTGGCCTGTTAGAGGGCCTATTCACATTATATTCCTTCTGGAATATAAACACTGCAAAGATCCTGCGAGAATTACTGACAAATGATATACTGGGACAAGGGACAGGAAGAAAAAAGAAATACGTAAAACACTATGGATAGAAGCAGTGATCGAGAGAGAGTGTGAGGGAAACAGAGGGCATGGAAAGGACAGAACAAACAAAGACAATATGGCAAACAGATGGTAGGGTCAGGAAGGGCACCCTGCAGTGCCAACAAGGTGATCATGAGGTGGAAATAGAGGTGTGTGTGTGTGTGTGTGTGTGTGTGTGTGTGTAATGATATCATCCAGGCATGCGTGTTAGCACGGTGAGGAAGGAGGAAGGAGAGGTGGAATTGTGCCTGTGCGTGTGTGGTACACTACAGACGTGTAGAACACACAGGTCGAGAGCTGGAATGGAGTGAAGCGGGAATGCCTCGGGGAGCTTAAAGGAGTAGATCCAGTGCTCAAGGGAGGAAGAGTAGGGTAGAGCCAGCGGACTGCTGCCCGGAGAGAGTGCTCCAGCCCGAGGCCACACGGACAGAGGGAGCGAGGGATTACTGGCATACTGACACTGCCGCAGCCTCCCTAAAAGGATCACGGCAGCGTAATAAACTTTATTAAATAATAAAACTTATTATAACTGTTAACCCGATTTGGTTCATTCTTCGCGGCTTACACAAGCACACACATGCATGCACAAAAAGCAGAGGGGTTGAGAATAATGAGCCTTATACTATACGTAAGGCAAAGCCTACAAAAGCCATTGCCTTACCATTCAGTCTAATTGGATTTGAAGAACAGGGTTGCAAATTATAGCATTCTCTACTCCTAACTTGGTAAAAGAAGTACATAAAAAGGAGATGAAGGAAAAAACCTGCAGCCTGCAAAGTAAATTAATCAACCTTTTTTTTTCCTCCCCACATACTTAATTAAACTTCCTTAATGCCTCTAAGAGTTAATGAGTGAATTGATTAAACAATAACGGCTAATGCTTACCCCCAGCTCACAGGCAGCGGTGATCAACTCTCCTGTGGTAGAAATAACAGAGAGGGAAATTAATGTAAACCCAATAATTATTATTAAGAGACAAGTCAGCTCCCGAAAGTTTTCCCAAATCAAATACTTGCACTGGGGTTTTGCATTAATTTGCCTGGATCAAAACCTGCAAATCTTCCCAGTGTGACATTTCATAAGCGACACGCTCATTCTCTTCCATCGTGTGACGCTCCCCTGATCCCCAGGCAGGCACTGGCGTGCGCACGCACGCACACACACACAGGCAAATATATTCAGTCTCGCCACAGTCCCCATTCGTAGACAGAACACAGTCATATTCAGACACACTCATACACACTCTCTAGGCACGAGGCTCATCAGTCATCCAATGATGTATACATCATCCCACATCCGTTCCCTCTCTCAGGTTTTTTGTCGTGCCACACACAGTACACACACCACAACAACTCACATGTTAACCCTTGTATGGTATTCGGGTCAAATTATTTTTTTCTAGTCTAGTAGCACACATGCTACTACACCAACACATTTACATCCTTCGTATGGTCTTCAGGTCAGTTCTACCTACATACACAGAGACACACAAACATGTATACACATTCACACACACAAACATTCATATACACACAATTTATGACACCCAACTGTAAATTAGTAATAACCACATGAAAAAAAAAAAATCACATTTGGATTGTTAATTGTGTTCTATTAGATACTAATTGCAATAGTTAAACAGATATCTTATTTCTATAGTTTGAAACCGAGATAAAGAAAATATATGTTAATGGTTTATGAAGTAAAATTTTTATTTTAGAATTGTTTTAAGTCCCCAAATATGTCCTGGATCAATTTGACCCAAGGGATACCAGAGGGTTTCAAAAGTGAAGACAATACAAGGTTAAAACCTTTAACATCCTCAAGTCCTGTGCATCATTACACTTTCCTTTGTCTCTATATGACGTCTTTCTAGTCCTCTATAAAAGATAAACCCACAGAAGAGCCACAGTCTCAAACAAGACAAATGAGCGATGTGTAAACGAACACACTTGATGCTGAGCTAGAGTGACTAATGGACTCGGTGGTGATTTATAATCAATACCAAACTCTGCCATCTATAGGACAGAGCAGGAGGTGTGTTACAGAAGTGTGTGTAAATGTTGTACAGTGCACATATTTTTTTGGAAAGAGGAAGAGATTTATATTTATGGTGGTCAAACATTGTGTTTTTTACACAGACTGTAATCAGGATGACAAATAATTCGTATAGGAATATAAACTTGAACATCGTCTAAATGAGAGTTGTAAAAAATATTCAGCAGACTGAACCTTCTAAAAGTGTGTCTGATTGTAAGAGAGAGGACAGGAAACAAAAGACAATTTATTAATAAATACTTTAATATATTTTACATAATTATTTTTTTATTAACTCTTTAACTCACTTATTTTTTAATAAACTCTGTACAGGTTTAACAGATATCCACTTAAACACAATAAAATAAATAAAGACCATGTTTACAATTACACTGAAGTGGCTGAAAAACTGGTAAAGACTGTAAAAACAAACTGTAGCTAGAGGTTGGCCCATAACAGTATAGGGTGTGTTTATGTAGGATTCCATTACAAACATCTCTAACAGGTGAACACTGTGTGTGTCTTCCTTTTTAACCAGGTTCACATGGGTTTGGCCTCTTCCAACAGGACAATGCACCACAACACACATCAAAAGATGCCAGGAACACTCAGCTGAGTCACCAGATATCAATATTCTACAATTTCTTCTACATCAAGAGACATCAACTACATCTATTTCAGACAACCCAATATTCCAGTTAAGTTTATCTGTGTGCATTAACGCTAGCTTCAGTTCCACAAGTTGTACTTTGCTGTGTGCAAGTAAGGCTGTTTTATGAAGTGTGTGATGTGCCAAATCATTTGAAGGCATTTGAAAGTGTGTAAAGGTCATGAATCTGATAACCATAAATGCATAAGATCATGCAAAACTGTATTTATTGGTAATTTTTTATTTAGGACTTTCACTTAATTTCAGACAAAAGACGACTTTTTAAGGGCCCAAGGACATCACGGCTGTTTTCAAACAGAGAGACATGATGGCAAAAAAAAAATCTGACAAATGCTGTCTGATGCAACACTCTAACCACTGGAAAATCCTATAAACTGTGTTTGCTGATGCAACCCTAAATGTTCAGTGAATTGCTGAAATTCTGAAATTGGCAGTTCCAACATTTCAGTGAAGCATGGCTGTTTTGCCGTCATGTTGGAGCTCCTCTATCTGTGGGTGCAGGCTCCTGACTCTTCAGTGTTGGAATTTTCTTTGCTTTCACTGGTTTGATTTAGCAAGCCATGAACTCATATAGAGCAAACACACACGGTGAGGTCAGGCCCACAACGTCTCCAAGGGCATGGCTCGCTCTTTAATCAAATTTTGTTATGTTATATACAAAGGCAGATACAGTTCTCTCCTGTTTTTATTCATGCAATGCCGTATTAGAGCGAAAAGCTATGCCAGCTGGTGGAGAGCAAGATGGGGAGAAAATACACTGAAAAGGAGCAGCAGCAGAAGGAGCCAAGTGTCTTTGTGATAGCAGAGCACTGGGCATCCAAAGCAGGCTTTCCTCCCCTTAATCTCCATCATTTCCACACTCAAATTCCTAGACAACAGTAGTCCCGTGGGGGAACTCGCTTAGCCTCTCCAGGGCGCAGCACACCTAAAGGGATTAGGGGTGCGAGACGGAGACCTGGAAATACTCTGCCGAGCATTCAGCTGGCTCCATCACACCCTTGTCCTGCACTGTTTCTGTGCAGGGATTGGGTTTTTCCATGTCCAAATTGCTAGCGTGGATCAGAAACAGGCAAGTTAGCAGAACAGAATTCTGGCCACTGCAATGCTCCTACCACCTTGTGTAAAGGCAGATATTTGTTCAGTCTTATTTCTGACATATTTGTATATTTACACTGCAAGCCAGACATTTGCCAGATCACACAAATGTGGTTTAAAATCACCACAAATAACAGCACACTGTATTGCCAAAAGGATTTGGACACCTTACCAATCACACCCATATGTGCTTTTTGAACATCCCGCTTCAGATTTAGCCGACCATTTGCTGTTATAATCTTCTGGTAAGGCTGTCCTGGGAAGGATTTTGGAAAGTAGCCGTGGTGATTTCAGCCACAAGAGCATTACTGAGGTCAGCAGTGATATTGGGTGAGAAGACACCGATACACTGGTACACAGTCTATACTTCAACTTATCCCAGGGGGGTTGAGGTCAGGAGATGACTTTACTGGCCACTCTTTTCGTTCCACATCAGCCCTGGCAAACCATGTCTCATTGGATCTCGCTTTGTACACAGGAATCGTCATGCTGAAACATGTTTGGGCCCTAACTAATCATACTAGTGCATACAATGCATACAAAGACAATTCTAGACAATTGTGTGCTTTCAACACTGCAGCCAGAGCTTTGTTCAGCCCGGTGTTGGCTATCTAACATCAAGTGACTGTTTCATGCTGTAATTCATGTGGTGTTTATGATACAGCAGAATGAGCACAGTTACACCGTGGCACTGCTGCTTGATCAGAGAGATATCTGGCTGCTGGTAAGCTCTGTTTGAAGAGAAAATATGAGCAAGAAAATGTCCAGCGTAACTCGTTAAAATGCTCAGCTTTAATATCCCTGTGCTGCTTAAGGCCGAACCTGCAGGCTCGTCCCAAGGCTCTGCACATATCATAAAAGATATTGATAGATATTGTATAATATGGATAAAAAAGTGATTATATTGAGCAGTATCACAATAATGCTTTAGTGAACAAGGAATATGAATTAAACATTTTTATCAGTGTGTTTATCATCCACACTGAGGCGGTTTGCTCAAATCAAATTTTCATTACTGCAGCTGGTATCAGTATTGTAAATGACATACTGTACATTCCTAACAGTAATTAAGTGAGGCAGATGCTTTTGAGGTGCACCAGTTTCTGGGACAGTGTGTTTTGCGATTTGAAAACAACCCATCAACAAATCCAGCACCTTTTTCAAGCAGATATTAGCAACTGTCCTGTGCACTGAGCTCTGGCTCTTCTGCTCACATCATAACTTTTGGTTACACAGGCTGGGAGTGGTTGACTCACAACCACTGTGTAAAGTCTGACCCGCCATCCATCCTGTTGCATGTAGCTTGTATCTTGTTGTTCCTTGTGGTTGTGCACTATTCAGAAAACTGGAGTTTCTAAAGAATGTGTAGCCTACAACTAATAAATATACACTGATCAGCCATCTCATTATCTTATTACTGTGGCACCTGACAAGGGGTGGGGCATACCTGACAGCAAGTGAATAATCAGTTCTCAAAATTGACGTGTTTTTTTCAGCCTTTAATTTTTGTTAGTATAGAGTGAGATTGATGTGGTGACTGACAATTTAGGACATCAAGTCTCTAATTTGCACAAAATTAAGGACACACAGTTTTGTAGCAAAGCCATGACTTTATCTTCTAACACAGCCTCAGTGGGGAGATGTTCAGCTGATCTGTTATGCTGCTCATTGTAATGTATAAGTCAGCTTACTGTACTGATGTTACAACTGATATTGATCATTTATAACTGAGATAATAACTAATAAATCAATATGAGTGAGTGAAGAGCCTCAGTGGGGAGACCTTCAGTAGTTCTGTAGTTCAGTAGTTCTGATATGTTGCTTATTGTAAGGTGTAAACTAGCTTATTGTACTGATGTTACAATGAGAAAAGCAGCATGAGTGAGTAAAGTGATTGATGAAATCAGGATAGTGAACACTGGTGAAAGAGTTTACACTTTATGTCTTTATTCCTGATCACTGCTGTTTATAATGTTCTATTCTGATAAAACACAACTACATTCACAAAATGGTTTCAGAAAATGATATATATAAATCAGTGAATAGGCAGAAGTTGTGTCACCTGGTGACCTGGGGCCAGCCGTGGCCTAGTGGTTAGAGTCTCGTGACCGGAAGGTTGTGGGTTCGATCCCCAACCAGGGCAGGACACGACTAAGGTGCCCTTGAGCAAGGCACCTAAGTCCTCTAACTGCTCCCCGGGTGCCGTGGTTGGGGCTGCCCCCCGCTCCGGGCAAGTGTGTTCACTGCCCCCTAGTGTTCACTGGTGTGTGTGTTTCACTGCACGG